>JAJEJO010001925.1:80107-125391 GCA_020662805.1 Glaucomys volans
TTCCCTCTAGGGTCTGTCCCTAAATGTCAGCGGTTCCCTCTAGGGTCAAAGAAGTAAAGCTAACCTCCTGGGGGGCTAACTGGGAGACTTCATGTAATGAAGGCAGGATTCCTCTGCCTGAGAGGCTATTTATCATGCTTCACCTGTGGATGAGGGGGCTCTCTTGTTCTCTCCCTTGGCAGTGAGTCTAGATGTATCCTCTAACTTGAGGGCTAAAGGCAACCTAGAAAGAGCAATCCTCCCCTTGGGACTCATTGAAATTATTAACAAATTACCATAGATGAGACCTTACTTGACAGCAAAAGAAGTGATCAATTCCCAAAAGTCACCATGCAAGATATCTGAGTGAAGAAATGTTTACTGGGGAAGTAGGCAGAGGAACCTCCCAGTTTTGATGCCATGGCTCCAACCTTGTGGCACTAAAAGTTGTATACCTGGGACTCCATCTGGGCCCCCTGGGTCAAAGAGCCTGCCACCCAGGCAAGGAGTAAGGAAGGACTGACCAGAGCACCCAGGATCCAACCCTCCCCACCCCCACCCAAGCCTCCTCAAGCAGGAAGGGGCTTTTTCCATTCTAGAGATGTTACTTTGTCAGAGCAGCCTCAGCAATCCTATACTGTGCCCCAAAGAGTGGCCCAAGGAGCCCCCAATTCTCCCAGAGATCCAAGATCAAGTCTTGGCGTTTGGTACTTAAAACTGTTTAAACACCATGAACACCATTAAATTGTGTAAGAGAGGGAGACACAGAGACAGAGAAGAAGCATAACCAGTGTCCACTTCAGGTCTTATTTTCTCCATTGAATGAAACTTTTCTTTTCCCAATTTTCAGCCATGATCACTTGTAACTTTTATAATCAGAAAGTGTCTCTTTCCATTGTGAAAAGAATTAAAAGTTCTTGCTTGCCCCTGATTGCCCAAGGGTAATTAACCTCTCTAAGCCTTGGTTTTCTCATCTGTGAAATGAGAAGGTTGTGTGTGTGTGACTTGCTTGCTAAGATCCTGCTCAGCACTAATACTCTGGAAATCTGTGAGAAATTCGATTACAAATTATACTAATTTAGCCACAAGAGAGTACAGCCCTTACAAACCTGTGAAGAATCCCAATTATCTGTATCTAACTTGACAGAAAAAGTAAACTTTGCTTGCCATAGAGGAAAATAATTATATATACTAATTCTATTTTCTTTTTCATAGAGTTTAATGGTCCATTCTCTTATCAGACATTGTGAAGGGCCAGTTATATGTTAGGAACTCTATCAATCATTGTTATAATCTTTACAACAATTCTTTAGTCTTGACATATTAAGATACTGATAGCTGCTGTAACAGATAAACCACCACCTCTCAGTGGCTAAAATGTTTGTATCTCACTCACTTGAAGCCCAAAATGAATATTTCTACTTGGAATTGAGGGATAGGCTCTTCCAAGTGACAATTCAGGGGATAAGTCTGCCCTGTGTCTCTGCTGCCTTCAAGGCATGCTTTAGTAGGTCATAGTTAGCTACTTCATTTCATCATGGATGGAGGGAAGCACAGAAGTTTTTAAGGTCCAGTGCCATAAGTGGTCCTCGTAACTCTCTCATATTCCTTTGGTTACACTCAATGACATGACCAGGTATAAAAGGGTTTGGTGATTGGCTGTCAGTCTTTCCTTTGACAGGCTTCCCCCGCAAAGATGAGGAAACAGGCTTAACCAATGATAGCTCGGCAATTTGAACTCAAGACTTATGACTGCAAGACACATGACACAGTCACACAAACAGGAAGTAGACTATAAATTTGAATACTGGGTAGGGGAGCAAAATACCAGAAGACCTCATTGGGGAAGAAGACTAAAGTTTCCTTTTGGAGGTTGTGCATGACAGAGGATGAGAGAAGTTAAGTAAACTACTTAAGACCAACCAACAAGCCTGGAGCAGTGGTGCACACCTGTGATCCCAGCCTCAGCAGCTTAGAGAGGCACTAAGCAACTCAGCAAGACCCAGTCTCTAGATAAAATATTTTAAAAGGGTTTAAGGGTGTGGTTCAGTGGTTAAGTGCCCCTGGGTTCAATCCCCCGTGCAAAAAGTGGATGACTAAACTGAGACTCAAAGCCCAAAGTCCAGCCAGGTGCAGTGGCGCACGCCTGTAATCCCAGCACTTGGGAGGCTGAGGCAGGAGGATCACGAGTTCAAAGCCAGCCTCAGCAACTTAGTGAGGCCCTAAGCAACTCAGTGAGACCCTGTCTCTAAATAAAGTACAAAATAGGACTGGGGATGTGGCTCAGTGGCTGAGTGCCCCTGAGTTCAATCCCTGGTTCAAAAAAAAAAAAGGCCCAAAGCCCCTTTCTACCATGGTACCATATTGCCTTAGACTTCATCTTGAAGGATACAAATGTGTTTACTGGCTGACAGGAGGAGGCAGGGCACTGCAGGCAGAAAAAAAACATGTGTGTAAGTTGAAAGGCAGGACAAAGTCTACAAAGAAAGAACAAGTCACTTTATATAGTCAGTTATCTTTTACTAAAGCAATCAAACTGCCTAAAGCTAGTCTGAAAGTAGATTATGTCTGTAGAATATTATTTCTTGGATAGCCCAATTGTTATATTGCCTGTCATTTTTATTTTTGCATAAAATTGAACTTTATGGTTTTATAGTAATAAAATCCTTTCATTTATACCATGTTCCTAACCACTAACATTTCACTAAGACATACTCTTTTACGTTGCTGCTGTATACTTTGATTAAGGCAGTTACAGGCTCATCTAGTTCCACATTCAAATAACTGCCCTGATCAATTTTTATTTTTTATACTTTCCCTTTCAATCCATTATCCCATTTCTCCAGAATGACTCTGAGATAATTTGCAATCTCTGGCATTTGCTCTATGTATAGGTGCTGACCTATGCTTAATACTTGTGCAAATCAACCTGACTCAATCTGTTTTATTCTTCATTACTTGCAACCTGATTAAAGTCATGAATCTCTGAAATATAACTGTTTTCAAGATTGTCATCTAAATTATGTAAATAACTAGCACCATAATTAGCTCTCTTCTTTGATGAGCTTCCGTTCAGGATCAAGGTGTGTTGATCTATATTTATCAGTTCAAGGTATGCTCAACTCCCAGACAGGCATGCCTGAGCTGAAGGTGAACCTCCAAGGGAGGTGTCCTGTCAGCATTCTGACTAAGGATGGCCACCGGCCCTCCTCAAGTGCTTAACTCACATGCTTGCCAGCCCTCCATCCAGAAAGATTCTCTCAAGGAATGAAGACAGTTGAATCCTTATTTCTCCTCACTACTTTTCAGGATCTTAAGACAGCACCATTTTTTTTTTTTTTCCCTATATTCTATCTGTCAGGGACGACCCATACTGATTCCTGTTGCTGATCAGAGTGCATGATGGGAACCTGCAAGGCACAGCCAGGAGAAATCTGCCTCTGCAAAGCTCTTCTGCCTGAGTAGCTGCAATTGGTTCCATAGCCAAGTAGGGATGATTATACCATCAGACCAGACAGGAAGCCAGGGAATGTTCCCAGAGAGGAAGGGTCCTGAGCTGGATTTCAAAGCAGGTTTTGAAACACCTAGGAAGTCAGAGGGGTATCCTGTGTCAGGAGAAGAGATACTATCAATATTAGCTATAAAGTTTTCAAGTCAAATATCTCACATTTGATACTGGAAGCCTACAAATCCATAGAAGAGAAAGTAGATGACTGGGTCCCAGGGGCTGGGAGGATATGATAATGGAGTGTGGAGTTTCTTCTGGAGGTAATGAAAATGTTCTAAAATTAAGTAGCGGTAATGGTTGCACAACTCTGGATATTCTAAAAACCACTAAATGGTATATTTAAGAGTGAATTTTATGGTAAGTGAGTTATATCTTAATAAATCCTTTTTTAAGAAGAAGAATGGATGATCCCATCATAGAAAGGTCTCTCTGTTCTGCTGGTCCCCTTGGGAACTGCCAGGAAGCAGATGTGCTCTTGGTAGAATGCCACAAACCATGAGCATAAGCACAAATATTAATTGATGGTAGCATTTTTTCATCTAGCTCAGTGCTTCACAACCGGGTGCAATTTTGCCCCAGAGGACACTTGGCAATATCTGCAGACGTCTTTGGTTGTCACACTTGGCCAGGGATGCTGCCAAACATTGTACAATGCACAGGACTGTTCCCCACA
Organism: Glaucomys volans; assembly: GCA_020662805.1. Taxonomy (NCBI): domain Eukaryota; kingdom Metazoa; phylum Chordata; class Mammalia; order Rodentia; family Sciuridae; genus Glaucomys; species Glaucomys volans. The sequence goes on from JAJEJO010001925.1 coordinate 84,268, forward strand.
ACAACAATTATCTCTCCCAAAATGCCAGCAGTGCTAAGACTGAGAAGTCAGATCTAGCCAAAGTTCTACAGGTTCCTTTTACCTCTTTTTAAATACAAGTTGTTTGTTTAAGTTCAAATATGAATATCTAAAACAATTGAAAATTTCTCTTCCCAAAGTACTTTTCCTATTGAAAATTGTAGTGATGATATCTTAATTTCAGTTTGTTCCAGGTTCACAAGGAAAGCAAGCTTTTCCTATAATTTCCCAATTTAATTCTCTTTTGCAAGAACAACAAGATAAATTCCTTTCAGGAATAGGGTATTTTCAGTGAAAGTTTGTGTGTTTAATTTGATTGTTTTCTAAGTTTCCTATGTATTCCTCTGGGGTTGGGGGGGGGGGAGTTTTATTTAACTGAACAAAAATAATATTGCCTTTCCTTTCAAAAATGAAATTTAGAAGACATATATCTTATTGGAGCAACAGAAGTGTGTGTCTATCATTAAGGGATATCAGAATTGAGAGGTGCTTGGTAGAAGGAAAGAAGCAGAGTTTTGGGTTGAACTAGGTATGATTCTTAGATCTGCCATTATCGTTTAGTGGGTAGGTCACTGACCCCTCTGAATCTGTCCTGTCTTATAGAAACAGGAATGTTAGCACCTACTTCTCAAGGTTATTATGAGAATCCAGTGAACTGGTGCTTGTGGGAGCACTGAGCAGATGCTAAAGATTTCCCACTTGGCCCCAGAGGCTCTTGCCATGGGCCAGACTGGACCACCCAACACACTACTGACATATACCATCTCCCACCCCTCACTTACTTACATTGGTAAACACTCAACAGGACCCCAGCTCCTTGGCAGGCACCAATGGTAATTTCTAAGCATTAGGAAATAGGTTTGCCTTTGGAGGCAGCTCTGCCCATTGGTGGGGATGGGATGAGGACGTTGGGATAGTTCCTGTCATCTCCCCAGCCTGACATCTTGGCATGCGCTTCCCTGTGGTCAAGCAGGCTCCCAGGGCCGCCCTGAGAAGGTGTGGCACAGACACTCTGGAACCTGCCTCACATTTGCTCTAGATTCTTCGGTTCTCCTTGAGTCTTTGCCCTGGAATCCTGGTCAGCTGGAAAGTGACTTCAAGAAAGGTCACTTTAATGCCTATTGCACACCACCAAGGGACAGCACTATGCTAGGCACTTCATGGGCACCATCTCATTTGACACTTTGCAAGAAGTAATCATGGTTCTAATCATAACAGATCTTTAATGATGGTTTGAGTCTGTGCCAAGTAGTGCTCAGCACCTCATGTAGCAACTCACTTTAGTTTTACAACAAACATTTTTAAGATGATACTATTACTATATCCATTTTTCAGGTGAAAAAATTGAGAAGGAAATGTTTTTGGCAGTTTTCTTTAAGACATAAGACAAAAGTCAGGATTCATACCTGTATATTAAGGGATTTTATACCATATAAAAAGTGACACCTCCCTCACAATTTAGCATCTTGCTGACCTCATCCTTAGCACCTTCTCTGCTGCTATAACAGTATATCACAGATTAGGCAATTCACAGGCAGAAGTTTATTCAACTCATGGTTCTGGAAGTCAGGAAGTCCAAAAGCATAATGCCAGCATCTGGTGATGACTTCTGTGCCATCATAAAATGGTAGAGGCAAGAAAGCATGGGTGAGACACAATCAAAATTGGTCCAAACACTTTTATAACAAACCCAGTCTCTGGATAACTATCCCACTCCCATAATTGTGAGGGCCCAGCCATCACCTCTCAGCATTGTTGATTAAGTTTCTAACTCATGGACACAGGGGGACATATTCAGACCATAGCACCCACCTTACCCTAAGCTGACTTCTTCCTGCTTAACCTCCTTTAGCACATGTGGAGCACTGTCCAAAGCCCGGTGTCTCAGGACCAAACCCACCTGCATCTAGTTTGAATGTGAACTGCTTAGAGAATCAAGCACAGCCCATCTTAAAACCAGGCACTAAATCTGACTTAAAAATCTAAAGCATGCTTTCAGAATTGGATAATACCAAGGCTTCTGTCTTCATAGTACTTTTAATTTGAAAATGCTGAGGATATAGCTCAGTAATAGGGTGCTTGCCTAGCATGTGCAAGGTCCTCAGTTTGATTCCTGGAACTGCAAAAAATAGCAACGATAATAATAAATAAAATGAGATAGTATAACTAGTTTTTCTTTCCCCTCAGGGAAACTTTAAGAGAGTCCTTCATGGGCCAATTCAGCTCTCAATGAGAAAGATCCCATAGTGCCTTCCTATATAGACCACTACCTCCTTCGGGGATCCTGGCCTATGATCCAGAATCTCTGTTCTACAATGAGCCAGTTCTCCTCCCTTCCAGTAAATCACATTTCCACAGAGTCCCAGATTCAATATTGCACCTTCAGACCTACCATGACAAGAATGGACCACACCTCCCAGGACAGCTCTGAGCTATAATCAGTTCCCATGGCCAATGCAGTCCAGACTCTGAACCAAGAAATGACCTTTGGGAAAATGAAATGTACGTAATGGCAAGTCCCAAACAGCTCAATATTTCATCACATGTCACAGGAGTAGAAAGAAGCACAAGTAAAGGATATATCACTGATGAATCATCCATCAGAGAGCCACCTCAGATGACATCTTCCCTCGGCTGAGAGTGCCTGTTTTCACTTTTCCCCCACCTTCATCTCATTTATCCTCAAGCAATGCAGCTCAAAGTTTTTCACCCCTGGGAAAACGTTCCCCTGCACCCACTGAACGATTGTTCCCATTTCCATATCCCACAGCACTTTGTACCTACAGCAACTGTAGCAACTGCTGTGCCTGAAATGACCTGCTTGGGTCTGTGTCCTCCACCCCACTGAGCTGAGGGCAGACACCATGTTTACTCATGCCTGTTGCCCATCGCTAACAGTAGCAGTGAAGCCCTTCCTGAGAGGAGGGGAACATAGGGGAAGGAGAGGGAAGGAAGGGTGTGAGGAACAAAGGAAAGGATAGTGGGAGCCAGAGAATCCAAGTTTGAGGCCACCCTTGCAATTCAGCAAGCCCCTGTCTCAAAAGGGGGAAAGAAGGTAAAGTGCCAGAGAATCTGCAGGTTTAATGCCAGTACCACTGTTATGGTTTGGATGTGAGATGTCCCCCAAAAGCTCACATGTGAGACAATGCAAGAAGGGTCAAAGGAGAAATGATTGGGTGGTAAGAGTCTTAACCCAATCAGTGATTTCATCCCCTGATAGGGATTAACTGAGTGGTAACTGGAGTGGTAGGGTGTGGCTGGAGGAGGTGGGAATTGGGGCGTAGCTTTGGGTATATATTTGTATCTGGTGAGTGTAGTCTTTTTCTCTCTCTGCTTCCTGATCATGATGTGAGCTGCTTGCCTCTGCCATACTCTCCCTCCATGATGTTCTCACTTTGAACCCTGAGGAAGGGAGCCAGCCTTCTATGGACTAAGACCTCTGAAACCATGAGCCCTAAAATAAACCTTTCCTCCTTTAAAATTGTTCTGGTCAGATCTTTTAGTCACAGTAGCGAAATTGCTGACAAAACAGATAGGATCCAGTAGAGTGGAGTACACACGTGCTTAAGTCTTCCTCAGAGATCAGAGGGCAGGGTGGAAATGTATTCATTTCCTAGGACTGCTGCAAAACTTACCTAAACAACAGAAATTTATCCTCTCCCTGTTCTATAGGCCAGAATTCCAAAATCAAGCTATTGGCAAGGCCCCACTCCCTCTGATGATTGGAGGGAGAATCCTTCCTTTTCTCCTCTAGCTTCTGGTGGCTCCTGGCATTCCCAGGCTGTGGTTGTATAACTCCAGTCTCTACCTCCATCTTTACATGGCCTCCTTCCTTCCCTGTGTGTGTCAAATCTCCCCTGCTTTCTCTCATCAGGACACCAGTCATTGCATTTAGCACCCACTCTAAATCCATGATGATCTCATCTCCAGACCTTAATTACATCTGCCAAGACTCTATTCCAAATAAGGTCACCTTCACAGGAACCAGGAGTTAGGACTTGCACATTTAGGGACCCAATTCAATCCACTGCAAAAAAGAGAAAAGAGATCCTCACATCCACAACAGTCCCCCGTTATCCCCTAGGTGACCCCAGAGGGAGCTATTCTATTCCAGGAATTCCCAACCATGTTCACCTCAAAACATACAGAAATTTTTCAGTAGCACACTGGAGCAAGGACATAGCTTCTAGTGGTCCAAGGCTGCCACTGAGCAGATCTGGCTGCTTCAAACCTGTCCCATGACCCCAAGCTGAGGGAATCATTTCTGCAGCCTTGTGACCCATTCCCAGCAGTCACAGCTCAACCAATTATCCATAAACACAACAAAGTCACAAAACTTGGGGTTACCACCTCCAATCTCACAGTATCTGAAGCTAACAAAAGGCTCTGAAGCAATCTTTCCTTTTTGGGAGCCTCCTCCTCTTCCTCCCCCTCCTCTACATCTCCCTCCTTCTCCTCCAACATCCATCCAACCGGAAGTCTTTGATCTCATGTCTTGACTTCTGAATGGCTAGAGACAAGGTAGGCCTGTCTCTGCCCTGGTCTGTGAGTTGCCAGAGGGTTCAGGAGCCCCTTTTCCCTGGGAACCTTCTCCTGCCAAGCAGCATAGACCTCACCTTTGTGACTGCAAGTCCAGTGTTGATTTACATTTCTTTATCTCTTGTTATTACTCTGGGGGCTCCTAATCACATGCAGGCTATACTCAAGACCACAGAAGATTGCTACTTTTATTCCTCTGCTTCTGTGTGTCTGGGGAGGGGGCAGTTATGTGGATTTTTTGGCAGAGGTCTTGAGAAGAGGAAGGTAGGATTTTCCCTTATGTGGAATACTTCCACCAACTCCATTCTGGGATTCTGGAAGAGGCCTTTCCTAGATAGAATTCTATTCACATCTCTATTTTGTATTCTGATGGTGAATTGAGTATAATCTGTCCTTCCTGAAACACCCTAATCAACTAACTTGGCCAAGTTTTTCCCTAAACAAACCCTGTGCAGCTTCCAGTTCTTTTTCCATAAGAAATACCGAATTAGCTGCTTTGTGGTTTGCTGGTAAGCCTTGAGGCCTTCGTTTCATTATCAGGCACTCCCTGGCCTACAGGGAGAACTGCCCAGAATATCTAAAACTGTCTATTGTTGAAGTTCATTTTGTCTCATTTCTGTGCCTGCTTCCGTTGGTGATCTTGAACATGGGCTGTGTACCAAAATGCTACTAGAGAGGAAAGAATACATGAATAAGATGATTATGATGGAAAAAGAATCCAATTTGTTTAAAATGCCCACATTCCTTTTGAGATTTAATCATTCATTCTTTCATCTGTGCAAGCACGATAGTCAACGCTGGCTGATGGTAAAGATAATCAGCTAAATTTCTCCAGGAATATATTCTCGAATATGCTGCATAATATTTGTGGCTCCAGTTTTCATGTTTGAAAGGGAAAGTAATTTTTATAAAAGCAATTTTTTTTTTTTTTTGCAAAGGATATTCAGACAATTGATAGAGCAGAGCAGATAATTCTGGTGGGTAGAATCTCTCTATCCTTGCTAGGTTCACCTCTCAGCAAGGACCCTGACAACCCTGCAGATTTGACAAGGCTCATTTGCAGCTTCAAAGACAGGAACCATTTAAATTCACAGCCTCCACAACAGTTGGATGTAAGGAGTTATGGTAAGGCTGACATTCTGCCCCTTTACTCAGCTGTGAGTCAGAACACAAACTACCACAGTGCCAACATTCTCAAGTGATGATGTTAATGTTCTTATTGGATTAACATGGGCCATATATATGGACCCTCTGGAGTGACTATATAATTTATAATACAAATGGGGACACTTCTGAGCAGGAAAGGGGCTATACTTTCAATAATTTGCAGGACCTTCCCAAGTAATGTGGTCCATCCATCTAACACTGCTCCCACCCCTAGTTCTCATCCCTTCTCCAAGGTCAGCATCTCATCCCACCTCATCCCTATTGTTCAATTCTTCATGCCCCTAGTGATCGTGGACAGCAGTGTTATGCACTGGGGCTGAGGCTGGGTGGTTGGATTTATGTGGCTGCCATCTCTACAGTGCCTCTCCCTCTCACCTTCAGATTCTGCCATTGTCACTGTGAGACCAATGGACATGACTGTGTGCAGTTCTCAGCAGGGATGTATATGACCCCAAATGAATTCGGGAACCTTTCCTTATCCTAGGTCTACTTTCATGATACTCACCTCACCCCACTGCCTCCCTCAACCCATTTGTATTATGGATAGTAGAAGTACCCAAATTTGTTCCAGGCAAAACTAACAGCTCTTCTGGTTAACCAACATTTATCCTTGATGTCAGAAACAGACTTAAGATCATAGATTTGTAAGGACCTTTGAGAATCTGGCTGCTCTATCCACTGGTCCCAAAGGAAGATGTTTTAGTCACACAGAATAAATTTTGTTGCTAGAATTTATCTAGAGATGAAGCTTCCAAAACTATTTCAATAAATCAAGTTTCATGTTTGCCAACATGGGCAGCCAGAAACTCCTTATGTTTAACATGCTCTGTGATTTAGGGCTTATTTCCTCTAGTCTGCTAATGTGCCATATCCTCCATAGAGCAATCCCTTCCATGGGCTTTTCCTTCTAGCACTTTAATCATCTGTCTGGTTCCATGGGATTTCATAATCATTTTGGTTGCATAGACTATCAGGGAGATGATTTAGAAGTAACAGATTTTTTGCCTATTATTTCTAGATTCTGAAAACTTGACTTCTATCATGACATCATTATTTATGGTGTTATATAGTGAAACCTTCTATTCCCTTGACCATTTCCTACCTTCACTTCTTGTTTCTGAATATGAATTTCACATCTAGAGAGTTCAAGGCTGCCGCGTTCTCAGGTTGGAAGGTTCCCACTTGGTCATTGACTTCTACCTCTTCATCTGGTTCATCAAGGACATTGAGTTCGTTATTGTTTCTCTACCTTAACTAAACCAATTAAGAAGAAGTCAAGACAAAGTTAGTTATACATAGAAAAGATCTACAAGAACCAGGCACAGTAGTGCATGCCTGTAATCCCAGAAGCTCAGGAGACTGAGGCAGGAGGATCTCAAGTTCAAAGCCAGCCTCAGCAACTTAGCAAGGCCCTGCCTCTAAATAAAATATAAAAAGAGCTAGGGATATGGCTCAGTGGCTAAGTGCCCCTGGGTTAAATTCCTGGTACTCCCTCAACAAAAAAGGAACCTTGTCTGGGGAGGACACACAATGCCTTACAATTAGTGGGTACTCTATGCATTTATTGACCTGAATTCATTTCAAGACCCAAGTGTCCTTTTTAAAAAATGTACAGACATGTTTGCAATGTCTCCAGTGAAGAATCTTCCTTCACTTACCCTGGAGTGAGAACAGGGCATATTTCATCATTAAGAAGGCTTTGCTTAAAGGCCATGCTTATGATATATGTTGGGCAGAGAGCTATTGGCTAGGGACTCTGGTGCAGACCTGAGTTATATCCTGATGGTACCCCTCTGTGGCCTTAAAAGAAATTCACTTTATCTGTTCAAGTTTAGTTTCCTCATTCATAAAACAGAGTCCATAAGCTAGAATTATACTTTAATCTCCCAAGTAGTAAATTTCATTATTTTATTCCTCTACTCAGGTAAATAGTATATTTCCTTAAAATTTAAAAAAAATACATTTTTCACTTAAAACATATAGAAAATTACAAAAAAAATATAAAAACTATTTTCCACCCACCAATATTTAACACATCTTAAAATTTTGCCATATTTCCTCGAAATATTATCTTTTTTGCAAAAAACGAAATAAAGGGCAGGAGGTGCGGCTCAGTGGTAGATGCTTGCCTAGCATGTGTGAGCCCCTATAGTTCATCCCCAGTGCCACCAAAAGAAGGAAAAAAGGAAGAAAGAAAAAACTCCAATGCATTTAAAGCCCTGTGTGAAGTTTTTTCTTATCCCTTTCCACTCTGTCTTCTCAGAATTTAACACTTTCCTGGGACTAGTGTGCTATTTATTTTCATCCTTGTTTTTATACTTTCACAATACATGCAGATAATCCCACACTGAAATTACTATTTTCTGAGTGTATGTTTTAAATTTTATACAAATCATGTCATGGCTTAAACTCTTAGATCCTTCTTTCTTCTCACTTTAACTTTTGAGAGGTTTAGATCAACACATATTATTGAATCCGCCTGTAAGAATTCTGGTGCGAAGTTTATCTCACATAACAAATCCCTTATCCTATGAATCATTTTGTCTTTCTCCTGGGAGTTCATTTTGATTCATTCGACTTCACTGAACTCTTTGTTCTTTTTTTGTCACAATCTCAAAGTGTGTATTCTCGAAAGGAGAAGGGAAATTCTCTTTCTAAAGTTCAGAATTTATATACTAAATGAGAGCAACAATTATAGAAAATGATAGCATTTTGTAGAGCAGTTTCTCTAAAGAATTGTTAACGACTCTAGTTGCTCTAGTTTGTCCTATGGAGAAACAATTTCCACAGGATGGAGAACGATGGTTTCATTACATTTATAACCAGCATCCTTGGGGAAAGCCCCAAGAAAGCCCTGCTAAACACTTGGGTGGACTGGTAAATTTCTCATACTTATTCATCAAAGTTGTCTCTCTCACAAGGTAAGCACCAGGGAACCCTTTGTCTTGTGGAGTGCTGTAGAAAATTCCAGCATGTAATAAAAGTTCTGTGATAATAGAACACATGATGACAGCCACTATGTCTATGATGACAGCCACTGTTCCGGATGCAAAGCACTGCAGAAAAAGGAATGAGATAAATCAAAGCAGATGTTAACCTTTATTTGGACCAGAATCACATACCCTGTAATTATCAGACCAAAAGAAAATTAGAGTCAGCATTATTAAAACCCCTGCAGCTAAAAAGGGGTGGGGGTGATAATGACCACTTACTTTTGAAAGTCTCACATTAATATCAGAGTACAAGTGATATTTCAACATCTGGTGGAAAATAAAACTGTCTGCATTTCATCAATATCACTGCTGTGGAATTACTGAGAGTCTGAGCTATTTGATAAAATTATTTAAGTCCGGCCAAGATCTGGACTCTGATAACCATTCAAAGACCTTCCTGTAGGCAACGGAACACATCTCTAAAGCCAATGAACTACTATGCATCTAAAATAATGAGCAAGTTAATTTCCCATTTGGGGAACATTTGCCAGCTTGGTAGCTATCCACCTGAGGAAACAATCCTTTCTAGGGTCCTAAGAGACTGGGAACATGTGAGAAAATTCAGATTAGTATCCAATGGGGTGTGTCAGACAAAGCATCTAGTTGTGGTGTTAAACTGTGTATCATCCTGCATCTGAGACTCCATAATCAAAATTTAAAAAGAAAAGCTTCTTTGAACACCTTTCTGATAAAATGCCCAGGGAAATCAGAGATGATGAAGGGAATTCTTAGGCATGAAAGAATAATCTTTACAATGAGGTACTTTCACTGATCTTTCAGAAAATAGCAAAGGAAAGTCCAACACCCAGTGTAGACGTTGGTACATTTCTTTTTAACTTCCCAAGTTCTTCTCATCATTCATTACTGCACAGGACAAGCATTTTACATTATTCTTAACTGCTAGGAAAACTAACACTTACAATGTTTAAATATTGTATTGATTTACTCTCCTTTTGCCATCACTGTAATAATGGTTAACATTTATTGAGTCATTTTCTCATATAAGGTACTGTGCTAAGCACTTTATGCACACTCTCCTGTATCAATCATCACAATAACCTGTGTAAAGTAGCATTGGGGAATGCAGGTATATAACCCAATGTAAATTGACCTAAGCAAACAGAGAATAAAACAAAAAGATCACACAACAATAAGTCCAAGTCAGGGCTCAGGGTTGAGACCCATTTCTTCTCTCAACTCCCTGGCTTATTTTCTTAGGGTTAGCTGTCTTCTCCACTTGGTTTCTACCTTATCATCTCCAATGGTGGCCAACAGTGCCAAATCTTATTTCCTGTCATATTTAGATCTAGAGGAGAAAATGTCTGCCCCTTCTCATGGTTCTCAGGAAATCTCTGGTTCTACATTCAGGCCACAGAAACTGTCATTTCCTTAGGCCCAGGTCCCATGATGCATCTCTGAGTGGTAGAGCGAATCACACCTGGAGTACTTGGACTGGAAGCAGAGAAGGGGATGGCTCCTAGAGGGAAATTCCAGAAGAAGGAGAAATGGATTGTGAGACAATACCTCATATGAAGTGTTAAAGATTGGACAGAGGGCTAAACATATTCTGGGTGCAGGAAAGTACCATGGTCTAAAGAGTAGAGTGAGATAACCATGGTTTTATGTAAGAACATAAAATTTATTACATCAGCAGAGTACAGTCATCCCTCAGTATCTGTGGAGAACTGGTTCTAGGATGGATAAAATCTATGAGTGCTTAAGTTCCTTACATGAACTGTTATAGTATTTACATATAACATAGATTTCTATATACTTTAAATTATCTCTAGGTTATTTATCATAACAGATGCAGTATAAATCTATTTAAATAGTTCTTATACTCTATTGTTTGGGGAATAATCTGTACATGGTCTGTACATGGTCAGTACACACACAAGTTTTTTTCTCAAATATTTTTAATCCACCATTGGTTGGATCTACAGAGATAGAAGTAGTAGATACTAAGGGCCAACTGTATTGTGATTGAACCATGGACGATAACACTGGATAGTAAGTATACATTCCAAACAGGAAAGGCCCTAAATCAGACCTGTAGTTTAGACTACATTAGTAGGCAGTAGAGGCATTGTTCAGACTTGGAGAAATAGGTGAAAAATAATGAGAGGACATGGGCTTTCTGGAACACTAGAAAATTGGATGTAGACTTGTGATTCATGTATACCTTTAATGTCCCATTCCAGATTGATGCTGAATCTTATTGATACTGAGTTTGACTTAAGAACAAGGAAAACATGGGGATGTTAAGAACATTCCTTTAAATAGAAGCTCATAGACCATTATTGAGAATTTTTCTGAAATATTAATATACTCCTTGAGATTAAAAAGAGCAGGATCTTAGAAAGAATTGTTCCTTCATGATCTGGTCAGAACTACACAGTATTGCTGGCAATGCCATGCCCTCTTAGGGATCTCAGGGTCAAAAGAAACTCCACTGGGATAAGCATAATATGTCTCCCACAGCATGGTCTCACTGATTCTATATCATAGGCTTTTTAAAAAATATATTTTTATTAGTTGTTGATGAACCTTTATTTATTTCTTTGTGTGTAGTGCTGAGAATCAAACCCCATACCTCACACATGCTAGGCAAGTGCTCTACCACTGAGCCACAATCCCAGTCCCTCATAGGCTGTTTAAGAGAGGAACTTTAGAGGACTTTAAAGATAAGGGTGATGCAGCAATCTGTGGCCAGGGGCTACATACAGGTAAGGAGAGTTTCTCTGTCAATCTGTACCCCAACTAAAACATCACAGTTGCATCAGAGTAGGGTTGGCACAAGGACTCTCCTATTACCAGGACTGGACTTCGGAAAAAGCATTAAGAGGTCAAAAAAAGGAAATATGAGTTTAAAAACACCTAGGTACAGATTAGATAGTAGTCCATTATGTGAGACTATGAAATTTTTAAGAGATGAATTAAGGAAGAGACATGTCAATAGAAATCATTGACTGTTTCTTTTATAATTCATCCTCATGGTAAGATGTCTCTAGCTTCTCCTAAGTAAGCCAGTCATAGCATTGGGGACCATCGAAGATCTCCAAAGGAAAGGAAGGATTAGGACCCAAGAAGGCTTTGTTTCTTCCATTATCTGGGACAACGAAATGGAGGAGCCAGATGAGTTCCCACCAAGGAGAAACTGGAAAACTGCTGAGGTTTTAGAAGTAGGAAGGTAAAAGCACTTAGCTATTTACTTAACTGCTACTGTAGAATATAGGAGTGTAGAACACTATAGAAAGGCAATTTGCAAGTGAAGATTAAGTAGACCCAAAAGACAATTCAGATAGTCTGTATCTAAGTGTCTAAGTATTTTTTACTCCTATTTCTTCCTTTGACCTCTTGACCACCTCTTCTAAAGTTCAATCCTGATAATAGGAGGTCTTTGTGCCACACCCGTTTTGACACAACTGTGATATTGCAATTGGAGTATAATCTGGCAGAAAGACTCTCCTTATCTGTATATACAGTCCCTGCCACCAATTGCCCGTTTTAATGATTTTTCAGGAGTAAAAATAGCCTAGGAGAATATTGGTTCCAATTTGAAATTTTTAACAGTGAGTAATTCTATCTCTAAAATTGTGTGTAAAATAATTCCCTTGACAGGTAAATCAGACTTGAGACAGATTTGGAAAGATGTCCTGAGAACTAATGGAGTTAAATTTTGTGTTCTGAAGTTTCATGTTTTTCTTAAATAAGAGTATAGCATTTCCATTGGGAAAAAGGTAGATAACTGCTTCCTGAAACTTTTACTTGAAACAGTGCGTACATGTGGCCTGACGCAAGAGGGTACCTGAAGGCCTGGGCTGACCATAGAAGGAGAAGAGCGTGAGGCACCAAGCAGATACTTATGGTTTCCAGGAATACTGAATTAACATAGTCTTGAGACAATTCAGCTAAAGCAGTAAGTATCTAACGGCTGTGATTTAGACATGATTTTGTTTGGGGAATAAATGATCCTGCTGGAGCAGAGCCAAAGGAGAGATAAGGGGAACCCTGGCAATGAGCCCAACATCTCCAAAGCTGGAAATCTTAGAAAAACAAGTGTTTTTTCTTTCTTTTGGGTCACCTTAGGATCTTGGCATGAGGCCACAATTCCTTTTTTATCTGAGCTTCTGGGATAAGAAGAGCAATTAGACAGCTGCACCTCCCTACTTCCTTCAGTAAAGGGAAGTGCTGTGCAAGATGGATATTTTAGAAGTGGGGGGAATATGAAATGGATGGTCTTGGACAGAGGGCATAGTACTAACTGTTGGAAGAGAAAAAGCATCAGGGACTTTGTTAGAAAACCATATTGCTATGGTTTGAATGCATTCTCCAAAATTTTTGTGTTGGAAACTTCATCCCCAGTGCAGGGTTTTTAAGAGGCAAGTGGTCAGTCGGGAGGGCTCTGTCTTCATGAATGGATTAGTGCCATTATTGAGGGAGTGGGTTCCTGATAAAAGGATAGAACCCCTGTCCCTCTCTCATACATATGGGCTCTTCTTTTACCCTTCTGCTTTCTCCAAGGATAATGAGGAAAGAAGTCCCTCACCAGGTACAGTTCTCAACCTTGAACTTCCCAGCCTCCAAAACGTAAGAAATAAATATCCATTCTTAATCAATTACCCAGTCTCAGGTATTCTGTTATAGTAGCACAAAACAGACTAAGATAGTTATTGAGAGAATAAACAAAAGAAACTGAGAGATTCGAGAGAGACCAGAGAAAACTGTGTACCTTTCCTTAGAGCACAAGTGCAAGAGAAAGAGCCAGACAGGGCAAGCAGGAGAGGAGCAAGTGGAGGAAGCCCCAGGCCCTGCCTCCTAATAGGACCAAACCCTGACATCTACTCATCTTCCCTGTGCCAGAAAAATTGAGATGGCAGCCCACACTCAGCCCAGAAGAAGGCAAGGAAAAAAAATCTTGCCAGCCTCTAAAGGAAAGGAGAGTGAGGAAGAGAAGGCTACAATCTTCAGCAGTGCTGCCCCAGACCTGGAGAGATGAGCACCCACTGGAGCCCATGATTTACAGGTCCCTGTATATTCATTCTCTCATCTGTTAATAGCAAGTGCGAAAAACCAAGAAAGAAAACTTATGACTAGCCATTCAGTGTTGGCTGCAGCCACATAGATTTGTTCAAGTCCCCAAACCAAACTACTAAAACACTCAAACAAAAAAAACTCTCTGCTTAGAGTCAGAGGGTAGCACATCCCAGGACCCTAGTAAGGCTGGAGACAGAGGTTGCTCAGGGACCCCGGGGCCTGACTGTTCTTAAGGTCAGTGACCTTCAAGAACATGTGTGCATCTTACATGCCTGGAAAGGTGTGATGCTTTAGCAGGACCTTCCAGAATGGTGATGTGCACTAAAGTCTGAGGTCCAGGCAGCACCAAGAACTGATGGGGCACCTGGTATGTGGCAGGGGATGCCAGCAGCATGTGCCCCATAAGGAAACCTGGAGGACATGGGAAACCACCCAAAGAAAGGCCATCTCTTCCTGCCCTGATAGTCACCTCACATCTTTAATACTTTGCATTCTTGGCAATGATCAGGAACTTAATGTCACCTCACTGTGAATGTGACTTGTTGGGGGCGGAAGGGTGTGGGAAGATCTCTTTTTGCCAACCTATAACCTACTTGACACATTGCACACCTCATCTTGAAAAAGTGTTTACCTTAGCTAAACAAGCAGGAACGTAACTTGTGGAGCAAGCAAGAACTCTCTGAGATTTATCCACAATCTATTTCAGACACAGTGCTCTTCACTGCTACCTGAAGAGCTTTAGATTCTTTGACTATAAAGTTTAGCTTACAAATATTTTTCCCTTACATTTCACCAGAGGCTGTGAAATTTAACCAGAAGGCATTTATGATCTCTGATGAAAGGTGCTTATTAAGTATAATTGTTATCATTACCTGAATTCTATTTTTACTTTCCTCATTTTTTAATATATAGATGGTATGATGTGGTCCATAAGAGCTCAGGAATTAGCATTTTTACTCACTTCCACATATCTCAGGGTGGAAAGTGGATATTTTAAAGCCCAGGTCACTGGCCACCGGCTCCGTGGCACCCAAGGTCTCCTGCTCCTGTAGGTGGCACTTTCTGGCAAGCATAACATTTCATTCCAAAACAAATGCGTTTATAGTTGGCTTGCTGTGGGTACAATTAGTCACTTTCTCAGAATGAGGAGCAAAGGGCTAATTGTTCTGCAAGTGGACAATCGTGGCTGTAATTATTAGCCCCTGTAATTTTTCATCCATACATAATTGCACATGCAGACGGGGAGGAGCACTCAGGCATCCTCCTGCAATTCCGCCCAGGAGGCTTCTCATTGTTATGCTCAGGTTTTTTCCACTTGTCTCGTCACAGTTCGTTGTGCTTTTCCATGATTGTCCTTTTTCACTCTGTAAAATATAAATGCAAAAGCAGTTTTTAAAAAGTTCCCCAGAACAATTTAAATACTGAATCAGCCCTCTAGTTATTTGGTTTGTATTAAATGTAATTTGTATTTACAAAGGCAAGTTTCTGGCTGACATTTATGGAATCAGAGAAAAGAAAGAAGCTAAGAACATCCCCTCAGCTCTGCTCTCCCCAGTAGTCTGTGCTGTTCTCGAAGTCTCCAGGAAAAGGAATTGCACAGTCTCTTGGCAATCCCATCTCTGCGATATACCCCTAACTTTTAAATGTTCAAGGAGTGAGTGTTCCCAAACCCCCTTAGGACTTCTAGGATCAGCATGGTGGTAGGAAGTTAGTCGTCGGTTTATCTAGGCATGGTGGAACCAAATTTGTTAGACCTAGGTTTGTTGCCAAGAAACCACCTTCAGAGATAAACTAATTTGTTTCAGTTTTACATGAGACATTGAATACAAAATGGTTTTTGAAGCAGCTGCTATGCTCATGAAGCATTTGAGCAAAATCCACTCAGCTTCCCTGTACATGCATGCCCAAGCCCTCAGCTCAGGACATCTGGGTGACCAAGGAAGAACAGAGGAGACTTGCCTCCTCCTCATTTGCCAAGCTGCTTGAGAACTCCTTGTACCAAAGGGCATCCCACTGTTCCCTTCTTCCAGAGCATGGCTGGGTATCCTACGCAAACAAGTTTACCCAGCACCTGTGGTGCTGCAGGCTTCTCTTCAGATGAAAACTCTGACTACTTAAGAAAATTCTTTTTAGCTTTGTGAACTCCCATAATATAAGAAGTCAGAAAGCTTCGTAATGCTGGAAAGGCAAAATTGATTTAAAGAATTAGGGGGAGAATCGTGCCATTAGGCAACACTTTGATAATTTTTTTTTCCTTATTCTTTTACTGGTTTCAAATAAAAGCGAAACTTGCTTTAAGATATAATATGTACCTGCTGAAATTGAGAGGCAGGCTCCAGAGAAATAATTTACTATTAAAGGTAAAGCTGCCTGCACATGGACAGCAAACGGGCACCCACATGCCTGAAGATCTTAATGGCAGCCTCAAAATAACCATCAGCTGCTCCCTACCATATGACCCCTAATAGATATGACCCAAACCCCATTTGAGAATGTTAATAGCTACTGCCAAGAATGTGCATTGCATTTCCTGTGCCAAAATCCCCCTTTATTCCTGCTCTGAGTGAATAGGATCCTAAATGTGCCACATTTGCTTTTGTGAGGATGCATTTGCCAGTCACCCTCAATGCAGGCCCAAGTGCTTCGACAGCATTAATAAGAGGGGTGGTGATCTCAAGAGCCTTATTTTTGTCCCTAACATTCACCCCAAAAGGAAATGTGCTTCTTACTAATAATAGAGGATGTGACCAAAAGCACTGAGTCTATTTATCTGTTCCTAGTCCATTTTCCAAGGCTGATATTTCCCATCAGAGCTCCTTTAGAAAGGTTAAAACAATTAACCTCTTTCCCACTTGCCCTGCCAAACACCACGGTAAGGCAGATTTTGTATAGGAGTTTGGACTGAAGACCAGCCACACTTCCTTGAACACGCAAACCATTCAGTAGCGATGACAGAGCTAACATTTATTGGGCTGGGTGCTGAACGCTGTTGCAGGACTTCACATGTGACTCATTGAATTCTCACAAGGATCTTGTGAGATACGTCCCACTAATCTCCCTATGTGATAGTTGTGAAAACTGAGATACAGAGGTGCTGATTAACTTGCCATAGGTCACAGAAGCTGGTAAGTGATGCTCTTGACAGACTGCCTATATATGATGCCCTCTACGATGATGCCTCTGTGTTGCAGATCTTCTGGGTTTAATTTGTCATGGACTGACCCACTGCCCTTCAATTAGTGCCAAGTACCACAGAGCTGGACCAAAGGACTCTCCCTCATTCCTTAAAACCATGGCCTCCCTGAAGGCTCCTATTGTCATTCAGTGCACTTTCGGTTTGGCTGGAATTCTGACTTGCAAATCAAATGTGCTAAAAACAATAATCTTGGGCCTTGGTCTAATACAGATTCTTCTAAATTTGCTTAGAAGTCTTTGAATAAGTTTTCAGTATGGAACATATATCAGACAGACAAGCTCATAATCAGGTTATGTATCTAAAGAAATAACAAGTAGCACACAAAATCCAGTCACATGTGATTTATAACCAATGAGCTTTTGTCAATGCTAGTCACCCAAACTCAATGTTCGTTGAGAATTTTCCAAGAAATATACAATCAAGCAAGAAGGCAGTTATAGATAAGCCTTTCTATCATTCATTTCTTTGATTTGGTTCATCTCCATATGCCGTAGAATAATGATTTTTTTGTTAATTTGTACAGAAATATTGTTATTATTTTAAAATGTGCATTCAGAAACTTTGCAATAATTTGCAATTATTAGATGGTCATAGTTTGCTGAGATTTTTTTGTTTGTTTTTCAAACAAAAACTAAACCCTTAAATGTATTTCTAGTCTCATAAAGCAGTATGCCTTCATTTATAATATTTTCTGCAAAGTCTATATAGAAAATAAGCTAAAAACCAGCAATTGGTCCCAAATTCTAATACCAAGATGCTTTTCTTGATCATCTGAAGTCCAGAAAAATGCACAAGGGGACACCATACCTGTGGTCCACATGTCCTCCTGGGTGTATGTCCAGGTTCTGAGCCTTTTCCTCCTCCTAAAATCAGCAAACCCTGCTGCCCTGTTTGATATCCAGTGGCCTACCCAACCCCTTCTCAAAATCAGCGGGTGAGGCAGGAAGAGGTTGGGAAGAACTCCCTAATGGGTTGTAGAACAGCTTGCCTCTAGGTTGGATTAGTGGTGGTTTTTCGTTTTTAACAGTGAGTTAGATTCATTGTATTTTTAGGTCACAGAATTCTTTCCTTCACATGAGGAATTTTGAGCAATGATTTCCAACTGAAGTCAACCAAGTTTTCTTCTCATAACTAATATTGTTTCTCTTCAGAGTAATTAACTCAAGGAGAAACCAGCAACCTGCCTTAAGCTTAACCTTCACTGGTTTCCAACTAAAAACAAAAGGAGAAGGATCCAACATCTGGCCCAGGGCCCAGCTTCCACTTCCCTTGCCAGGTGTGTTCCCAACAGTGGCTGCTGCCAACCGAGGGCCCCAAGACGTGAGGTTTGAGCAGCAAACCTTGTTTCCCTTCTGCCTTTGGCTTCCTTCTGCATCCCAAGACGATTGTGTTTAACAAGAGACCTCAGATCATGGAAGAGCATTTTTTTCCACTTCAGGCAAAGGAAAGCACAAAGCCTAGGTTTATCAAAAAGGCAATTTCCAGCAGTACTTTAATTAAGTGTTAACCTTTCTGTGAAGAATTATAAATTGCATGAGAACATAAACGTCAACCGACGACATTTAAGATCTGAGCTGAACTTATGTAATGTTTCCAATAATAAGTGTGTCTATTTAAGATGTCAGTTAAAAGTTCAAAACCTTGATTTGTGGGTGCCACCAAAGAGAATGGAGAGAGCCCACACACTGGGGTCTTCAGAAAGAATTTCCAGAAAGGGAACAGATTTTGACCAGAATGGAAGCTTACTTTTGGCCTGAGGATGAGGGGTTTTTTTTTCCATTCTCCTGAGCCTCCCAGATGCTTGAGAAAATCTCAGTAATACTACACGTATTTACAAGTCAGACTCAGTCAATTTTATGGTCAAGATCTATCATGCCCTTTCCTTTGTAACAAGCTGATAGCCTCCGACTGACATCCCTCACCCCGAGTGATGATATTGCTGGTTCTAATCTCCTAAATTCCTTTCAATCTGCTTACTGGTAGGAAATGGCTTTCCCTTCCGTCTGGCTGATGGATGCCATAAACTGCACATTATTTTGTCAGCCCTGAGTGAGGGCATCGATAACTTCCACGCGGACAAAGTTGATAATAATCTCTTGGTATAAAATTGTCTTTTAGGAAATTGGATAAATGTGAGCCTCTCCACACTGTCAGCCACGTCATTCAAGGCAGCTTGGTGGGTTTTGACAGCCGTGACGCCAGGACACAGTGAGTGCTGAGAGACACGTGCGCTTGTTTCCAAGCCTGTGGCTCTCCACACCACCTCCCTCCTCATGCCAAACAGGAAATGTGGCCCCACTAAGCACCTTGGCTGCACCTGATGGCTGAGCAGGCCTGACAACCCAGGGAACAGGGCCTGCGTCTCACAGGCTGCCTGCAATCGGCTGACTCTGAGGAATAAATAATTCATCTCACTCTTGTGATATCTCTTTCTACAGAGATGTCTGTGGCAGAGACTTCAGACTTCAAAAATGTCATTTTTTGCTAATTCATAGGTAGTGAGGAGCAGAACTAGGGAGGGAGAGGAAGCCCCAGCATGACTCTGGGATGTAATGGCACACTATCATCACAGTCCACATTGGAAATTATTTTAAGGAAAAGACCTAAGTGGATTGATAGGATGTGTGAACTGGCCATTGCTGGGAGAGTCCCTCTGCTGCCACCAGACACTCTGGCCTTCTGGATGACTATTCTGTGGCTACTTCGGTTTTCACTTATCCAGGAGGGAATGGCTTTCCTCTGGGTCCACTCTCTCAGCAGTTGGCACCTTTTCCTCCAGCGGTTTCTCCCTTCCTTGCCCTCCCTGGGTCATGGCGGAGGCTGCAGATCAGTGCTCCCAGGTGTCCCACCCCCACAGGTACTCAGGGCCTGACTGTGTGTGTTCCCATGACATACTGGTCACTCAGGTGCTGGCCCTGCCCTTTAGGAGCTCGTAAACTGAGATTTAAGATTTTGTGAGTTTGTGGAGATCCAGGAGTGAATTTGGCAATGCCTGCAACCCTTCTCCATTTCAGTGTTCATGAAAGTCGCTACAGTCGTCTTCAAGGCCAGCATGTCTCCACTGCTGCCGCTGCTGCTGCCACCGCACACATCCCGAGAGGTCTCCAGCCCTCTCTCCAGCTCCTCCCCACCTGCCTGGCTCTTGTCTGAGCCCTTTATTCCATCCCACCTCAGGGCTTTTGCTCTGGCTGCTCCTTCTGCCCAGAACTCTCAGACCTTAGTCGTCCACTTGTCTCACTCTATCTCCCCCTACAGATCTTTGGCCAAATGTGCACTTTTCAGCGAGGCCTAGACTGACAATTCTGTGTCACACTTCAACCTCACCCCGCCCCACACCCTTTACACTGCTCTATGACTTTTCCCCCATATTAACCACTGACAACAATTTTGTGTTAAATGGTCCATGGTGCCCAGTAATGGCACACATTACTCTGTGTGTCCATGAGAGTGTTTCTGGATGAGGTAACATGTGAATGAATAGAAGCATATCGTCCTCCTCAAAGTGGGTGAGCCCCATCTAATCCATTGGAAGGCTGAATAGATCAAAATGGGTTAAGGAAGAATTTGTACTTTCTACTGACTGATTCCAAGCTGGAGTATCAGTTTTCTCCCCATTTTTAGGACTGTGAGAAATAAATTTCGGTTATTTATAAGCTATCCAGCCTCTGGTATTTTGTAATAGCAGTCCAAACAGACTAAGACACCAAGGCACCTGGGTAGTTTTCACTCCATCATCCCTGGTATTCAAATTGCTCTGCCTTCTGTATTCTTTGTTTGGGTGCCCTCTGAAGCAGGGATTATTATCCCCATTTTGAATCTGGGATATTGAGGCTCAGAGATAGGCTGCTGAAGTAACCCAACTAGAAAGGAGTTGAGATTCAACCCAGGTCTGACTCCACAACCCAAGGCCTTTCAGCCATCTCCCCAAGTTTGATTCAAAACAGGAACAGATATATATGGACGAGGGAAAGTAGAAGACTGAACTTCTGTCCCTCCTTCCTTTGTGCCTAATAGTCAAACATCATTTTTTATTTTTGAGAGGTCAGTGGAGAATCAAGAAAAGTACCAAAAATTGAGCCTAAAGGATCTGCTGGGTATCATTGGGGAAGTTATTGGTCACTGAGTAGAAAACAAAAATGAAACAGCAGCAAAACCCTTACCAAGGTTGAAAACAAAACTTTCATTCAGAGAATTAATAGATACCACTGTGGGGGCGTAGATAGGAAATGATAGTTTTACTTTGAAAATATTAGGCCTGCCTATTACTGCAACCAAAAAAGGTCAGGAGGATGCTGAACATCATCCAGGACCATGGCTTGTTCCTCCCTATGGCATCTCAGAACAGCAGGGCAGATGCAGATGTGACACGGGGGGTGGGGCAGGAGGCATGGCCACAGAGGCCCCGTTTGAATCACAAGAAAGAGCTGAAGAACATGGGATTTTCACAACGCAACACCCACCTACAGGGTGTGACCCTGAAGCTGGAGAAAACCTAACTGTCCCTGAGTTGTATCTAGGATCCTCTCCTCTGGCTGGGGTGTATCTTGTGCTGCTTGTCTTTGTCATTGAGGGGCAAAAACAGGAGAGGGTTGGAACAGATGTTTCCACACTCTGATACTCAATCTTAAAAAATTCCTGTGGAGTTAAAAAACTCCACAGGAACTGTCTCCAACTCCACAGGAACTGTCTCCAACTCCAACTCTCTCCAACTCCAGGTCTGTCTCTCCAACTCAGAGACAGACCTGGACCAGGACATGGCCTGAGACTTGGGCGTATTAAAACTCCTCAAGCTGTTACAACTAGATTTGGTACTAGCTCAGGGGTCTGCAGCTGCAGAGGGAGGGGACCTAGGCTAAGCTAGACAGGGTACATTCTTGGGATCTTGCCTTTGAGGCTTTTTAAATAGCAAAATCTTGCTATTTTGCCCAGGTTGGCCTTGAACTCCTGGACCCAAGTATCCTCCTGCCTCAGCCTCCCATGGGTCTACCATGTTGCTGGCAAAGGCATGCCCAGCTGCCTTCGAGATATTTACTGAAACTTCTAAATCCAAAACAGTGCCTGTATCATCTGGAAGAAGAATCTCAGTTGATAACAATGATGGAGATTGTGACTTCCTGGGTCCCCCCCACCCAAGTGCACATATCAATACCACCACCATCCCTCACTCAAACACTTAGAAGCAGAACTTCCCCCAGTCCCAGGTCCAACACAGGAACCCCCGCCACCCCACAGCCCTGATCCAGAGCCAGACCCTGGCTTTATTGTAAATGGCCTCACTCAGGGCCCCCAAGAACACCCTGCTCTTAGTCCCTAGAGAAGAGGACACTTGTGACCTGGTGGGGCTCAACATTGAAAAAATGGAGGGATGAGTGCAGGAGAGAGGAGGGCACACAGCTCAATGGGAAATGAGGAAAGCAGGTGGCAGAGAACAAAGGCTAGGCAGCCAGTCTGGCTCCCCACCCTGGTAGTGACTGAAGATGGACATGACACTGTCATGCAGCTCCTGCACTGCACAAGGGGTCCCTCAGAGTCCAGGATGCTTGCCTGGCCCTTGACCCTGGATCAGGTCTATGTCCACCCCAAGGATGGAGACTCTTTCTTGTTCACACAAAGATGCAGCATGCAAAAGAAGACAGTTCTGTGCTTCCCACAAAGGGACACTCAGACACCTCTGGCATGACTGTGAGACAATTGATGAGAGTGAGTTTCTTCCCTTTTCTTGCAAACACCCGGATTATGTACAATGAGGCACACCAGGGCTTGGGCTAGCAGCTCACCAACTCTGATCCAACAAAACCACATCCATGGTTGGAAAGTAGGAGAGAGAATGCTATACAGGTGATAGGCTCTTTAATCTACAGGTCGAGTACCTGCCTGAGGTTAGTCCAGCACTGGGCATCAGGGCTTTGCCTTCATCAAGAGCCTAAAGTGGCGACAGGCAGGGACCCTGCACACAGAACAGAGCACCATCCCCATCAGGCCAGCCACCCCCTCCCATTCCACCCATAGGCATAAGAATCCCTCATTCCCATTAACCAGCCATCTCCCAGGGTCCAGGAGATAATACCCTCCCGGTGGCCGCTCCACAGGGATGACATATAAGAACCATCCAAAGTGCAAGGGGATTGACCCTGCTCCGCAGCACGCTTTCTGCTTAATAGGAACAGCTGGTCAGTGAAGTGTTTGCTAGCAATTTAACAAGGCTCAAGCAGCAAGAGGCATCTGCCGATAAATCAAAAGGGAGCACCCAGCTAAATGAGGTTTAATTTAAATTCCGATCTCGAGCTCAGGGAAGAGCTTCATTGTGCCTTCCACTTGTATCAGTACCAGCAAGGCCTCAGCTGATGTGGCATCACCCCTCTGGCCTCCTGTTGGGGGGCTGTAGCTCCCCTGGGAAAGACCCAGAAGATTCAGCCTAACCGCTGAAAGGAAGACAGAGAAAGAGAGGAAGGAGAAAAGATTCCATTCCTTCTTTCACAGAAATACAATAACAACAACAAAAAACTCTTCATTCCGTTGGAAGCTCATCATAGCCCTGAACACAACATCCACAGCACTTGCCCCCTCGACTGCAGAGGGCAGTAGCCCACGCAGGGGAGCACAAATGAGCCCAGCAGGGAGGAGGACTTGTTCTATGGAAATGTCACCAGTCAGAGCTGGGATGACACCCACAGAAAACAAGAGCTGCTTCGTTCCCATTGTTTCCTCACACAAAGAACTGGACACAGATGTCAAAACCCACACACCAGCCAGGGATTCATAGTTGACCCTCCTCCCAAATGTGAACTGCTCCTGCCTTGCATTTCCATATGCAAATGGCCAGCCCAAGATGGACTTGATCAAGCCTCCTCTTCTGCTTTCAAAGCAGGGCCCTGGACTGACCGCTCTGAGCACATCCTCACTGCATGTGCCTGTCCAGCAAAAGACATTCAGAAAGAACCATAAGCCACTGCAGATGTGTCTTCCAACTTCCTGTCTCAGCCTTTGCTCCCACATGGGCAGGGTGTCAAGGGTGTAGCAGGCAGCTCCCTTCCCAGAGTCCTTCAGTCAGGGGAAGAGACTCAGAAAGCAGCCCTGGAGGAAGGGTTCCCTCTGCCAGCTGATGCCAAAATATGACTTAACATTCATGCACATAATAAACATCACCCCCATCTTCCCAAGGCCAAGTCCTTCCTCTTCTCCATCTATACACTCCTCTCCAACTTTGTCTTCTAAATTTCCATTGAAACCAGCACAGGTTCATCAAGAACAAGAACAAAGCAACCTCATATTCTTTTGGAACAACACCTAACACAGAAGCACATCTTTTAGGAATTGTATTCAACTGCTAGTGAGAATAAAAAGACAAGTTTATTTTTCTCTCAAATAAAACTTGACAGGTGGCAGTCCTGAGCTGGCATATAATGGGCATCAAGGACCAAGATGGCTTGGATCTTCTGGCCTATATCTTTAGCTCCTGGTTTCTTCCCTGAAGGTTACTTCATGCATAAAGATTGATGCTGGAACATTAGCTACCACATCCAGGTTCCAGCAACCACAGCAAGAAGCATTTAACAATTATCTATCCTTTGAGAAATTTTTGTCTGTCTTTTAAGAAGCCCACCCAATAATTTCCTTGCGTATCTGATTGGTTAGAACTGAGTCATTGGGCCACACATGGCTACATAGGAAGATAGGAGATGTGGTCAATTAGTCAGGCATACTGTCACCTTCTACAATAAATAGGGATTCTTCTACAAAGGAAGAAGAAGAGAATGGATTTCAGTGGCAGCATTTGCATTTCATTACACTATTCAACAAGTTCTCCCATGAGGTTCTGGGACACCCAGACTGGGAGACCAAGGGATTCTGTCTGTGCAGCATCTCAAAGGGTTTTATGACTGATAGCTGGGACAGAAGTCTATAGTGACCATCACAGGATCCAGTCCTGATTGCAAATGACATCAAAGGAGTGGATAAAGATTTCCTAGTGGACTAGAAGACAGGATCTTTTCCCATGGGGAAAGGGACACATAGAAAAAAGCAAGCAAATACACCATGATATGACAGCATCTGGGGAACCCCAGAGGAGAGGTTTCAGGACAGGGAAGAGAAACAGAATGATTTGTCCTGGATTTGAACCCTAGAAGTTGGTCCTGGACCCTGGGCCCTCCTGAGGACAGCCTTGACATCTATGGAGGTGCCAATATAGTAAATAAATATAGTAAAGAAATTGCATTTCTTTTGCACACGCTATATCTATGCTCAGCAAACATGTGCCAGTCAAAATTAGCCACAGAGTTCCATACCATTGGTTTTCAGTGAAATCAAAGAGAGAGGAACCAGCTCTGACAGGGTGAAATTCTTCTGAGCCTGGAAAACCACCTTCGCTTCTCTTACACAGATATTTTGGGTTTGATGGTGTTTGAGTGGCTCTCAAGATGCTCTTCAAGGAATTAGGTAAATTTGATGCCCCAAAGGAAGAGAGGCAGGGCAGTGCTCCCGGTCTAGTCCGAAACCCAGATCTGAACCTAAAGACTGCAGGCTTCTATGCCAAGTGATGTTCTTCTTGTTCATTCTTTCTGTTTCACTTCATCTTTTACTATCTATTTTGATATAACATTAGATTTACAAGACCTGTTAAAAAAAAAAAAAAAGAAATAGGAGAAAATTCTTCCTTGAAGTTCTCCAAATTATTACAGCTTTCAAAACTGTAGGACATCCTCAAAACCACAGGGTTGACATTGGTTTCATGTCAGCACCTAACCTGCAGAACTTACTCATATTTTACTATGGTAGCTCATGGATGTATTCTGTAAATATCATAATCACCAGGACACAAAAGTGTTCGTCACCATGGAGAAGATCCCCTGTATTGTCTCCCCACCATCTCTGGCTCCTGGCTTCCCTGATTATTCTCCATTACTCCAATTTTGTCATTTAAAAATTAATAAGTTGTGCAGTATGTAACCCTTTTAGATTTCTTCTTTCACTCAGTATAATGTCCCCAAAGTCCATCCAAGTGGCAGTGTGTATCAGTAGCTTGTTCCCTTTTATTACTCAGTAGTGTTCCAAGGCATGGATATCCAAGAGTTTATTTAACCATTCATTACTGAAGCATGTCTGGGCTGTTTCCAGTTTTTTGTCTATTATGAATAAAGTCACTATAAATCTATGCATCCTGCTTTAAACATTTGTATACACGTATTCATGTGAACATAAGCTATCATTTATCTAGAATAAATACCCAAGAGTGTAATTGTGAGGTCACAATTGTAAGTACATGTATAAGTCTATAAGAAACTGCCAAACTGTTTTCCGGAGTGGTCACACTGTTTTATGTCCTACCAGCAACATGAGAGAGTTCCAGCTGCTTCGCATCCTTGCCAGCAGTTGGTTCGGCAATGTGTTAATGTAGTCACTGTGACAGGGTACAGTGGCATCTCCTCCTGGCTAAGGAGGTTGAACATCTTTCCATGTACTTATTTGCATCCACATGTTCAGCTGCATGAAGTGTCATTCAAATCTTTTGCCTATTTTCTAATTACACTTTTTTCTACTGTCAAGGCCATATTTTCAGGATGTAAATTCTTTGTGAAATATATGATTTGCAAATATTTTCTCCTAGGCTATGGCTTGTCTTCTTATTCTATTAACAGGATCTTTCACATAGCCCAAGTTTTTCATTTTGTTGAAGTCCTACCTAAAGAAATCTTCACCTAACTCCAGGCCACAAAGATATTCTCCTATGTTTATTCTAAAATCTTACTTTTATATTTTACATTTATATATATGACCCATCTGGAGTTATTTTTGTATGAAATGTGATGCTTAGGTTGAGGTTTTATTCTGTTTTTGCCTATGGATGCCCAATTTTTCCAATAACAGTTGTTGAAAAAAATGATCCCTTCTCTTTAAATCACTGTTGTGCCTTTGAGAAAGATCAGTTGGTTATACTTTTGTGTCTTTCTTTCTGGCCACCATTCTGTCCCATTGATCTATGTGACTATCTCACACGGTTACTATAGTCATATAGTAAGTCCTAAGATCAGATAATGTGATAACTCTGAGTTCATTTTTCTTCTTAAAAATTGCTTCAGCTATTCTAGCTCTACTGCCTTTACATATAAATTTTAGAATCAATTTGTCTATATCTACAAAAAAAAAAAATCCTGCTGAGACTTCCACAGAAATTGCATTAAACCTATAGATCAATTTTTGAGGGAACTGACATCTTTATTGGGTTGAGCTATCAATCCCTAAACATAGCATGTTCTCACTTACTCAGGTCTTCTTCAATTCTTTTTGTCAGCATTTTGTGGTTTTGGGAATACAAAGCTACATCCTACATTTCTCTCCCCCCCCCCCCCCGTCTCTCCCCCCTCCTCTCCCTCTCCTCTCCCTCTCTCACTCTCTCATTTTGGTATCATAGTAATAATTTCCTCATAAAAAGAATTGTGAAATGCTGCTTTTTCTTCTACTTTCTGCAAGAGAGTATATAAAACATGTTATTTCTTCCTTAAGTGGTTGGTAGTAAACCTGAAGTTTTCTTATTCAGAAAAATTTTAACTATGAATTGTATTTCCTTAGTAGTTATAGGACTGTTCAGATTATCTGTTTTATCTTCGGCAAGTTTTACTACCTCATGATTTTTGAAGAATTGAACCATTTCATCAAAGTTGTCCATTTTATTTGCATAGAATTGTTCATAGTTTTTCCTTATTATCCTTTAAATGTCTATGAAATCTGTAGTAATACCCCTTCTTTCATTCTTGGTATTGGAAATTTGTGTTTGCTATCATTTTTCTTTGTCAGTCTTGCTAGAAGTTATTCAATTTTATTGATCTTTTCAAAGAATCAGCACTTAGTTTTACAAGTGTTATATTCTGTTTTATCAGTTTCAGCTCTGATTATGTCTTACCTTTTTTTTTTTCTTTTCTTTCTCTAGTACCTTGAAATGGAAGCGTGGATTATTGGTTTGAGTCCTTTCTTCTTTTCCAATGTAAGCATTTAATGTGCAAAGTTCTTTCTACACACTGCTTTAGCTGCTGTAGCATTACCATCAAGATTTCGATGTGCTGTATTTTCATTTCATTTGGTTCAATATATTTTATACATCTCTTGAGATTTCCTAAGGAAGATTCTGATGTGTTGGATGGACTGTTCTATAAATATTCATTAGAACATGTTGGTTGATGGTAGTGTTGAATCCTTTCATATCCTTGTTGATATCCTGTCTGCAGTTCTCTCAGTTACTGAAAGAGCAGTGTTGCAGCCTCTGACTATATGTGCATTTTCTCCTTTCAGTTGTGTTACTTTATGCTTCAGATATTTGAAACTGTCATTTGATGTATACACATTTAGTGTCTTCTTGGTGAATAGAACCTCTTATTATGTAGTGTCCTTCTTTTCCCTGGCAATTCTTATGCACAGAAGTCTGCATTGCCTAATATGAACATATTCTGTCTCCTTTTGATAAATTTTGCACAAAATGCATATTTTTTCATGAATTTACGTTCAAGCAACCCATATTCCTGCATTTGAAGTGAGTTTTTTGCAGACTATATAGAGTTATGTCATGTTTTATAATTCATTATGCTGATTTTTGTTTTTAAACTGATGTGTCCAGACTACATTTAATGTAATTATCAGTATTTTAAGACTTAGTTCTGCTGTTTTACTATTTGCTTCCCCTTTCCCGCCTTCCTCTGGGCTATTAGTGTACCATTTTAGTTTATCCACAATATTTTTGAATATATATCTTTTCATATTTTTAAGTGATTGGTCTAGTGATTACAGCATATTTATATATAAAACTCATTATAATCTGCCAGTATCATCTACTTACCACATCAAGGGAAATATTACAACCTTACCTTCTATGTAGGACTCTTCATAATCCCCATGATAGTATTGCCTCAAACATTAGCACAAATATGTTGAAAAACACATCAGACTATTATAATTCTTTTGCTTCTAATCATCAAAATTACTTAAATCTCAAAGGCAGTCTATCATTTGTCTAGATCGTAGTTATTATTTACCTAGGTATTTACTCTATTTCTTTTTCCTCCATGACTGATATTCTCAGGTTTTCATTGTTATTGTTTTTTTCTGTTTGAAGAATTTTCTATGACAATTTTTTTCTTAGCAGATTTGCAGACAAAAAATTATCTTAGTTCTCCTTCATTTGAAAACGTTTTTATTCATCTTTATTCCTGAAGGAAGTTTGCTAGATGGAGAACTTGGGGTTGATAGCTCTTTTCTTTCAGTGCTTGGAAAATGGTTTCCTCCTTTTGTTCTGACTGCCATTCTCTCTGAAGAGGACTTTGTGCCATTAAGGCCATTCTTCTCCTTAGGTACTGCATCATTTCTCTGCGGCTATTCTCAAGAAACTCTATCTTAAACTTTCAGTAATTGGATTATGTCTTTGAAGGATTTCTTTAAATTTGTTCTATTTGAGAATTCTCAGCTTCTAGAATCTGTAAATTTATGTCTTTCACCAAATTTGAAGGGTTTCCTGCCCTTATTTCTTAAAATACTTGTTCAGTCTCTTACTTTTCCTCTCCTTCTAGAACTCTGATGATATGAGTGCTTGATGCTTTGTCATTGTTCCACAGATCCTTGGAGACTTATTTTTTAAAACTGATTTTTTTTCCATCTTTCAGAATTGGGTAATTTCTATTGACTTATCTTCAAGAGCATTCCCACTTTCATTAGTCATCTCCATTCTCCTATTGAACCCATTCTACAAGTTTTTAAGTTCTGATTATTTTTTTTCAATTCTACAATTTCCATTTTGTTCTCCTTTATATCTTCCACTTTTTTACTGAGAGTTTGTAATTGCCTATTTGTTTCAAGAGTATTCATAATTTTTGAAGCACTTTTATGATTATTACATTAAAATCTTTATACAATCCCTCTATCACAATACCAGACCTTAAACTATGCTACAGAACTATAGTAACAAAAACAGCATGGTATTGGCACCAAGACAGCCACATAGACCAATGGTACAGAACAGAAGACACAGAGACAAACCCATATAAATACAGTTATCTCAAACTAGACAAAAGAGCAAAAATATACATTGGATAAAAAATAGCCTATTCAACAAATGGGCTGGGAAAACTGGAAATCCATATGTAACAAAATGAAATTAATCCTCTATCTCTCACCCTGCACAAAAATTAACTCAACGTGGATCAAAGACTTAGGCACTAGAACAGAGACCCTGCACCTAATAGAAGAAAAAGTAGGACCAAATCTTTATCAAGTTGACTTAGAAACTGAATTCCTCAATATGACTCCTAAAACACAAGAAGTGAAATAAAGAATCAATAAATGGGATGGATTCAATCTAAAAAGCTTCTTCTCAGCAAAGGAAATAATCAATAATGTGAAGAGAAAACCTACAGAATGGGAAAAAATCTTTACTACATGTATCTCAGATAGAACACTAATCTCCAGGATATATAAAGACCTCAAAAAACTTAACACCAAAAACCAAATAACCCAATTAATAAATGGACTAAGGAACTGAAAAGATACTTTACAGAAGAAATACAATTAATCAACAAACATGAAAAAATGTCCATCATCTCTTGCAATTAGAGAAATGCAAAGCAAAACTAAGATTTTATCTCACTCCAGTCCAGAATGGCATTTGCCAAGAACACAAGCAATAGTAATTATTGGCGAGGATGAAGGGAAAAAGGTATATCATACATTGTTGGTGGAGCTGCAGAATGTGCACCACTCTAGAAAGCAGTATGGAGATTCCTTAGAAAACTTGGAATGGAACTACCATTTGACCTAGTCATCCCACTCCTCAGCATAAACCCAAGGGACTTAAAATCAACATACTACAGTGACGCAGTCACATCAATGTTTATAGCAGCTCAATTCACAATAGTTGAACTATGGAACCAACCTAGATGCCCTTCAACAGATGAATGGATAAAGAAAACATGATATATATACACAATGGAATATTAATGAGCCTTAAAGAAGAATGAAATTATGGCATTTGCAGGTAAATGGATGGAGCTGGAGAATATTGTGCTAAGTGAAATAAGTCAATCCCAAAAAAACCAAAGGCCAAATGTTTTCTCTGATAAGTGGATGCTGATCCGTAATGGGGGGTGGGTCAGGAAGAATGAAGGAAATTTGGATTATGCAGAAGGGAGTGGGGGGGGGCAGAGGAGATGGGAAGGACGGTAGAATTAGACAGACATTATTACATGTATGAAAATAAAATAAAAAGATCACTCTAACACTTATTTTCTCAGTATTAGCATTTGTTGATTTTATTTTCTCATTTGAACTGAGATTGTTCTGGTTCTTGACATAAAAAGCTAATTTGGCTGGGAGTGGTGACGCACGCCTGTAATCTGAGTGACTCAGGAGGCTGAGTCAGGAGAATCACGAGTTCAAAGCCAGCCTCAGCAACTTAGCCAGGCCCTAAGCAACTCAGTGAGACCCTGTCTTTAAATAAAATACAAAGTAGGGCTGGGGTTCAGTGACCGAGTGTCCCTGAGTTCAATCCCCAGTTCCAAACAAAAAAAAAAAGCTACTTCAGATTGTATTTGGGGCATTTTAAGAGTCATGTCATGAGGCTCTAGTCCCTATTTAAATATTCTACTTTAGTAAGCCATCAACCTTTTTAGGTTCAGAGCACAAATCCTGACCTACTTCTATGGACTTGTGGCTTAAATTGCGATTTAGTTTTCAAGACCTTTATTTAAGTGCAATTTTTCTCTGTTCCATTTGTATTCTATTGAGAGGTCAATCTGAAACCTGCATAGTATTATTTTGGTTTTCAAACCTTGTGCTGTATGGATTCTGACCATTTTCACTCTGGGTCACTTGTGAGTCTGTCTATGACTTTATTAACAGATTTTGACAAATCCCTCTATTTGGAGAAGATTGCAGAAGACATTACAGTAATGGATGGGCTGGACTGGGATGCCTTCTCCTTCATGCAAGGAAGAAGTGGTCCACCAGGCTCAGACCATAGTGTTCACAGCCACAGCACCAGTAGGAAGGGAGATGACTGCAACTTCTTTTCTCCTCTTTGCCTGATGTAAGGTAGGAGTGATCAAAATAGTTCCGTCCTCTAGAACCATCCTTTTCCAAGTGTTTAAGCTAGAGAATGCAGGACTTTCCTATGGCTTTTTCATCTTAGTCAGTTGGCATTTCCAGGTTTGGGGCCTCTGTAGTGCCTAAATTAGGATACACAGGAGGTATACACACACATGCACACACACACACACACACACACACACACACACACTCGCACTCACATCTCTAATCACTCATGTTCTTTCTTCCACCTTTCTCAGTTTTCTGGTGGTTAGTGCTTTTCCCAGGGTTTTTAGCTTTAACTATCAGGAGGAATAAATAAAATGCACTTACTCCATATTGTCTGGAATCAGAATCCCTTATTTTAATGGTTTCAATAGAAATGCTATGCTCAGGCATGAGGGTGAACTTAACCTTGTAAACAGGAGCTCTCTGAGGCAAGCCTTGACCCATAGGCTCTGAGCTTAGCAGCCTATCTACCATGCAGGATACCTCTGGTGACTGTGGGTTACACTTTGGTGACAAGATTGCATCCCTTCTTACTTGTCTACCAAATAGAAAATCACTAGGTATGTATGTATGTATGTATGTATGTATTTTACATCAAAGAAAGGAAAATTAATTCTCCTTATTGGACAGCATTAAGATACAGCCCAGCAGACATTTGGGAGTGATGCAGTTTTCTAGAAAAAGCAATAAGCAACCCATGGAGTCTTCACCATGCTCAGAGGAGGGTGCATGAGAGAGATGGCAAGAAATGAGGCATTTGCAACTTCTTGCTTACAAACAGTGACCTTGGGCAAGGGCTAAGAAGCAACACGAGGCATTTTTCTTTGACAGGAGAGCCGTGGCTCTAGTTCCCGTGTGCCACACCCAGATCTCTAGAGAGAGGACATGCATGACAGCATCACAAATTGAACACAGACATTCCTTTTCTTTGTTGAACAAGGCCAGCTTGGCTTTGAATTTGAATACAGATTGACTCCAGCAACTCACTTCAGGCAGTAAGCAAAACCAAACAAGCAAAAGCAGAAAACACTATAGGAGGAAGTGAGTCCCCTCCTCACTGCAGATTTGTAAGGAAGGGTGAGAACAGTGTGAATGACTGCAGTCTGTCACCAAGGTCTGATCATCACCCCAAAGCCAATCCTCTGGGGCAGCCTGGGAAAGATGCGAACTTCGTGAGCATTGGGAACATCATCTGCAAGGCAGGGCTGAGGATGCCACCTCCTCTGAAAAGCACAAGTCCCCTTTACTAAGCAAACGTGACAGACTGCAGGGGAAAATGCAAGACAGAAGCTGAGCGTCCTTGGCTTCCCATCCTGACAGAACGTGGTTTCTCTTCTCTCTCGGTGTTAGCAAGTGAATTCTCATTTCTGCTGTTTATGTGTTTTAAAAGCCAACATTCTCAGTGTGTTTTGGTGTAGAAAATGATCGTCCCACAATTGGCATGATGAGATTATCTCTTAGGCCAGGCATTTCCTGAGACTAACTGCCATTGGTACAGTTTTGTTATTTGAGACAACACTTCCTGGCTGCTCAAGGAACAGAATAGGAGTAAACTGACGAAATTGGGGGGAACTTAACAGCCAGCCTTGGCTCCTGGTGAGGGAACATACTGGATTTGGGAGAGCACCAGGCAGGAATGGCCACCTGCCTCACTTGTGATTTGGGCTCCAGGTTTGCCTGACCTAGGAGACCCCGTACCATGTGTGCCCAGCCACCCTGCCTGCTCCAAAGCCCCAAAGAGGCTTCCCACTCTGGCCTCTGACAGTGAAACTCACTCAGGGTAAAAAGGCAGAACAATGGCCTCTCTTGAACCTCATCCAAGTAGAATACAAGATCTGTGGGCCCGCTTCCTAGATCAGTCACTCCAGGGGGTGTTCATGCTCCTCACACAGGTGCGTGGTACCTCTCCCCTCCCCTTCCTCATTCTTCAGGGTCTCAGAATGCTTCCCTGAGCAAGACAGGTGGATTAGGCACTGGCCTTAAAAGTACAGCACACTCAACAGTTGGGGTATTTAAGTCACAAAATGAACTTCTTGTGTGGTGCTTGGTGATCATATCCCTTAAGGCAAAGGCAGTAACTCAGGATATTGGAGGATTTTTACTCAAAATAAACACCAGGAGGTATCACTTGTGGCTCTTACTATTAGTGTTTTTAGTGGCT
Organism: Glaucomys volans; assembly: GCA_020662805.1. Classification (NCBI taxonomy): domain Eukaryota; kingdom Metazoa; phylum Chordata; class Mammalia; order Rodentia; family Sciuridae; genus Glaucomys; species Glaucomys volans. Next base: position 118,451 of record JAJEJO010001925.1, read on the forward strand.
TCCCCATGAAATCCAATCCAACCCTTCCAAGACAAAAATGATGAGTTTTTTCCATAGTCATGATCAGATCACCTCAAAGAGAAACCCTTCAGAGTGGGCTGGACTGTGTCATCTCCCCATAAACTCCCACCTCCTGATGCCTCTCCACAGGGCTGGGGTTTCCTCCAGCTACAAACATACCACACAGCAGTGTAATCACTTATGTGGAAGCCAATCTTCCCCCTGAACTGTGTGCCTACACAAGGTTCCTAGAAAGAGTTACTGAATGGGGAGGAGGAAGGTGGGGGAATGTTGAGGGCAGCGGGTGGGTTGATGGGTTAGTAGATGGCTGGGCAGGTGAAAGGTAGACAAGTGGAGGGATGGAAAAAGGGTAGACAGATGGAAAAGGTAAAAAGAAAGCAAATGTAGACAACTCCATGGCCCTTTGAAACCCCTGTCTGTGAGGCAGTCTCCAGGCTTGCTGCCATCAGTGTCCTACAGGAAAGCCCTGCTTCTCCCTGGCGCTGGCCCTGACTGGCGGATGCAGAAGTAATGAGCAGGACTTGGAGTGTTCTCGCCCACACTGACATCTGTGTCTCTGCCGCGGCTGATGTAAGAGCATAGTCTCTCCCAAGAAAAGGAAGATAGTAATAGGAAAAGTTGCTCAGCCAAGCACCAAGACATGGAGCTATTCAGTTTCAAGGCCAACATCAACCAGCTACCACTGCCCTATTCTTTATTTAAAAACTGATTCATCAGAATAATAAAAGAGAAAAAAATTTGCATGCAGGCACTGTAGTGTCTGTCCTAATCAATCCCAGCAGAAACAGGAACACCAGCATTAAAACAATGTACCAGGCAGAGGTCCCTCCCTTCCCAGCTGCCAGGCAGCATGGCCAAGAGCACCAGCCGTGTGGTGGGAGGGAGCTGGGCTGGGTTCCAGGACCTGCTTCCAGGCCCGAACTTGAGGTCAGTGGCTCTGGGCAGCCGACCCCTGAGACGGGTGCAGAGAAGGGACTGGTGCTCAGGCCTCTGGGTAGTGCCCACTCTGCATTCCCTGGCTAACTAGGGACCTCCTTCCCCAGACTTCTTCTAGTCAACGTTTCATCATTGTGACTCCTTGAGGAACATGCTGCTGGCTCTGAGCTGGCTGGTGAGGGGAGCATGCATGGCCCTGGGGAATGAAGTGTGAGTTCAGCAGGGGACTTCTTGGAAGCGGGCACAAGTCTATCTCTTCTTTCCTCCTCTTTTTACAACTTTGTGCTCTCATCTTAAATCCTTCCCTCTTGTCACTATGTCGTGCCTGCTGGATTGTGGGGGATGAGGAAAACCTTCCTTATTAATCTACTCCCGCCCCCTCCTTTCTCAAGCACATCACGAGAGCCTGCAAGGACCCAGCTTTCTCCTCTGTCAAGTTAGCACCAGGCCACGTGCTGGCTAAGCTTTCTAACAGCCCTGGTATTTTCTTTTAAGGGGTGATTATTATCTTCTTCCTCAAACCCCAGAGCAGAGAGGTGTAAACAAAGTAATTACAATTACATAGAGGTTATAGTTCAGCGTTTCATTTGCACGAGCCACTTTTCACCTGCTCAGTAGCCACCTGTGGCCAGTGGCTACTACATGAGATACTATGGAAAAACATTTCTATCATGCAGAAAATTCTCCCAGGCAGTTCCTGTCCCCACAGGGTTTCACACAGTCCTAATGACCCTGGTCCAAACTCTCCCACCTACAGCATCCTCTTACATCTCTTCCTGAAAATACTTTAGCATTAACTGTGAATCAGAGAGATCCCCAAGTCCCCATACATGAGCCCTACATTGAGCTTTTCAGCAGCTGTCTTCCAGTGGTCACCATGACACAAGACTTCACCCAGTAACCAGTTCCTCAGTGAGCCCCAAGTACTCCCAAGTACATGTGAGGACTGAGGGAGAGCAGGGGAAACAGGCCACAATGCTACCTCTCAGGGAGCTGGCTAGTCTTGCTCTCCAGGACACCAATCTGAAGTAAGATACATGCTCTGAAATTTTTTCCAGTCAATGCCAGGATCATGGGCTGCCTCAGCTTCCCAATCCACCCAACTGATTGGGAAAAATGGCCAAGAGGCTGGCTCTACTAGGGGTCCTCTGACCTCCACTCCACAGTCCTTAGCTAGAACCCAATTCCCTGTGTGCACAAAGCAAGGACACAAGAAACATGTCCTTGTCCCTGACCTCAGCCAAAGGTGGGGCAAGAGCAGCTTGCAAAGCAGTCCCCATGAGAGATAGATCCACCCACTATGGCCATCTTTCTACCCAGTCCCCTCCCCAGGCTCTGTCCTCATGGAGTCCAGGAGGGGTCTAGCTGCCTGGCCCCTTGCTTGCTTCTTGGAATTCATCCCTTGCTGGGTTGTGGGTTGCAGGTCCCTTCCACCTAGTTCTCCTCCTGTTTGGGCAACCTAACCTCCTCTTACACAGAAGCATCTCTGCCTCACTTTGTCCTCAAATACTGCATTTCCCACCTCTCTCCCAGACCCTATTGTCTCACTCCATCCACTTATGATGACTATTGTCCACTCACAGTTGCCAAATCCATTCTCCACTGTGGGAGACTGGCTTCCACAAACTGCCTTAACACCTCCCTTGGCCTCTGGCCTCCTGCTGGGGTCAGTCAGAGAGACCTTGGGAGATCAGAGGTCAAGGGGGACAGAACGAGGGGTATTGATGACCCCCTCCTCCTTGTCCCTTCATGGTCTTGCAGAGATTCTGGGGGGCCTTCATATTCCTCGGGCCCCTATTTGTGTCCTCAGCAGCTGCAGGTTCTGGGTCATACCATCCCCTCTCCTTGGTCTCTTCAGTCGTAGGGCAGGAATGGCTCCTCCAGTTGACCAGGTTTTTCACCTCCGTGAGCACTTCTTCCAACGCTCTCCTTTTTACTCGTCTGCATGTACCATGTGTTTCTTGCCCGACCGAGAACGTGCAGCACCTCCCTGTGCCTCCCTGCGCCACTTTATCTGTAACTGCCTTCAAAACCACCGGAAGGCCACTCAGCACGGCACCTGCTTGCTTTTCTCAGGGTTCTGGTGTTGACTTAGCCCAGCAAGGTGGCTCTCATTGGAAGTATTTCACCAGGCTGCAGCTGTACAGTCGCTGTGGCTGGCACATCCCAAAGGCTCTCCCTTCTGCCTGTCTGACCGTGCTCCAGGATCTCACTGGGGCCTTCACCTCGGGCCTTCCCACCTGGTCAGCGCTTCCTCACAGTTCCAAGGGCAGGAAGGAGTCACGTGGGAGCTGTGTGGTCTTTTAGGGCCTGGCATTTGGGAAGTCACACAGCTGTTATTTCTGTCGCTTTGTGTTCATTAGAAGCCAGTCACAAGGCAAGTCTATTCATATTCAAGAACAGAATTAGACTCCACCTCCTGATGGGAATAGTGCTTAAGAATTAGCCAACATCTTTTAAAGCCAGCATGGATGGCACACTCCTGGTACCTTCTCCTCCAATCGCAGTCCTGAGCCAAGTCAGCCACGCCCCCTTGGGTCCCTGAGACTGAAAAGACTCTACAAACCCCTGTAGATTCCATACCCACTGGGTGTCAGGTCCTTTGAACTCTACGTTCCAAATTTCTCCCAGATATCTCAGCTCCGTTCTGCTCCTCCTGCCACTGTTGCAGTGGGCCTCCACTGTCTCCTCTGGAGGGCTGCTATCCTCCTTCCTCACTCCAGGGTTTACTCCAGCCCGCTGAGATGCACCTCAGACCACACCACAGCCCCACACTCCACCGCTTAGGAATCTGAGGACCAGAGAGGTAAAAGGACTTGCTCAAAACCACACAGCCAACTGGAGGCAGAGGCAGGCTGGGACTCAGGGCTTCCACCCCTCCGTTCTTGAGGGTAGATCTCTGGTTGTTCTTGGAAGGCAGTCTCCTTCTGGGAGCTGAGAACAGTCTCAGCCTCTTGGTTCCAGTCGTGAAACATGGTCTCCATCACTAGATCTTGCAAAGGAACTGATGCTAGAGAAACAAAAGGTGACTTTTATTATTTTCTTTATTCTAATTTACCATTTATATAGGCATTTCCAGACTTCTGGGCATCATCAGCTCATGAAGGAACTATTCTTGCTCTTAAGGAACTTCCATTCTAAAATTATACAAGACACAGAGGAGAGAGACACAGGGAGAGACACTATGCTTTTCTTTTTTTGGTAAGGGCTGGGGGAAGTGCAGAGAAGGGAGAGAAAATAGAAAAGGAGAGAGAACCATAGGCACTGTTTGGTGGATGGAAATAGCCTGAGAGTCAGCAAAGAACTTGATGGTATCTGTCCCCAGGAAGAAGGAATTTCGAAGCTGCGCAACTATTTATTTATTTTTGCATATGGAATCTGCCATTTTATGCAACTGATAAAATCAAGGACAATTAGACCAAATTGAGCTTTAATTTTGGATTGAAATGTAATTCTTCCACCGAGAACTCCCTCCCACAATATCTGAAATTACTAACTAGCTGCAGAAGGCACCCAGAGCCATCAGCCTAGATAAGACTGAGCTTATTGCTTGTCAAAAATGAAGACACTGATAAGATCCAGTGAGCTCCTGCAGGGCATTAGAAAGTCTAGACAAGATGCAGATTAAGGATGCACTCCAGGGAGCATTATTTAAAGCAGTTGCTTATTTACAGTTGGCTCAACTTAGGGACTGAGGAAGAGAAAAAGTAACCCCAGCACCCTGGAGGCTGCTGCGCTGCTGCTTGTGTGTTATCCAGTTAAGAGCGAGATCTTTCCTTGCAACTTCATTCTCCAAAATATGCTAAACTTCCCTTACCTTAAAAAAAGAAAGAAAAAAAAAAAAGAAAAATTCTATCACCTCTATATAAATAAAAACAAAGTGCTTAAATTGTTTTCCAGGAAGACTCCAGCATTCCCTCAGGGATGGTTTGAAGAGAGCTGTACCTGCAGAAGCCAGCTTTTCTAGCCAATGAGTTTTTGATGTCACAAGCTCAAAATCCCCCAAGCAGAACATAACTCCCCCCTGGAGAGGACTGGGACCTGTAAAAAGGCATGGTGACCAACTGTGCAAGGGAACTCCAACTCCTGCTTCTTGCCACCTGATCAGCTCACAGCTTCTCATCTCTCCCTTTCTACAAATTTCCCCAAAACCAACCAATCAAGGAGGCAGATGTGAGGGTTTTTCTTCTTTGCTCCTGTCTTCCTTGTTGCTTAACCTTGCAATAAAACTTCCATTTTGTAAAAACCAGCACCATATTGACTTCTGTGCATGTTGTGCAGTGAGCCCTTGCTTGGTAGCACTGCTATAACTATATGACCCGTCACCCCTCTAGGTCCCTTTCTCCCAGCGCCTGCTGCTGACAATTTTCCACTTCTCTTTTGGCCAGACTTCTGTTGGGAAGCCGAGATGACTAGATCAGTTTTGATATTCTTCCTGCAAGGACTGTGGGACTCTGCATCATTTTCTTACTTGTCCCTTTAACCAGGCAGAGAGGAAAAGGAAAATTTTCCAAAGAGCAGGGTGGTGAGATACAGCTAAGATCAGAGAGAGGCAAGGACAGAGTGCATCTCTGGTCTTTATCCTTCAGGAAGCAAAATTCAAGCTAGCAGGTGAGGAGCTGCCTGATGAATGAGATGTAGGGCTTGATTCTCTCTCAAAGGAATTTGACTCAGGCCGGACAAGGGGTCTGTTCAACAAGAGACCATGCAGAGGATGGTCGCTTGCATGGCAGGAGAGGGACCCTCCTAGTCTTCCCCTCTGTGCTTGTGGGGTGGTGTCTGGGCTCCAACAAACATGGCAGAACCTAGTGTCATGGGCCTTTCCCTTGGTCCATCTGAGATTTGTTTGATTCCCCTTTCCATGTGAAACCTGAATTTGTCTCTGTTTTTTGTGGAGTAAGAGAGGCAGAAGTTGAGTGAGGTATTGGTATGGAGGGGCCTTGCTGGAGAAGGAGAACTCAAAGGAGGGAAGGAAAAGAAACAAAGTGAAGGATTTGCTCTTGTCTTTTCACCACTTCCTTCAGGAATCATAGCCACCTCTGCAAACTGTGGGCACAGCTCCTGTCCCCAAGGGGCTCACAGGGAAAGAAGCGACCTAGGAAGAACAGGAGAGTCACCTAGAGGAGTCAGGAAGGACTTTCTAGACAAGGAAGGGTCCAGAGTAGGATTTAACAGGTAAGTCTGCAGGAGGTGGGGGTTAAGTCATCATCGGGGTGATGGAAAGACAGTCCAGAATGACCAAGTGCCAGAGGATGGAGGTAGAGCGGGGAGTGTGACAATGAGCTTGTAGAGTGTTGGGCAGGGCCAGAAACACCAAGTTCCTGGAGGACATGGATTTTCTCAAGGGGAAGGCCCTGAACACAGTGACGCAGGGGAGTGCCACAGAGGACTGCACTTTGGATCAGCCAAGGCACTTGTCTGGCAACAGTACTCTGGGGGAATGTTGGGTCTGGCTGCTGCACTTCTCTGCTTTTGTGAGTTAGTAGACACGAAACAACATGATCTGTTCATGCCTGTGCTTAGGAATTGGAGCCAAACAAACTGGTCTTTTCGTATCATCTTAGGCTGTTTTCTTGTTTGTTTTGTTTTGTTGTTTTGTTTTGTTTTGCAGTCCTGGGGATTGACCCCAGGGCCTATGTGCTTGACAGGCAAGCACTCTAACAACTGAGCTATATCCCCAGTCCGTTCTTGTTGTTTTTATTCAAAGTTAGCACATGTGACAAGGTTAAAAATGTCAAACATGGCCACCAGGTGTATAATAGAAATATTGTGTCTGCCCCCATCTCTCTCCCTCCTGATTTTTATTCCTCATAGGCAACATCTTCTGGTATTTACCTCCATATACTTAGAAAGCTCTTTCCTTTTTTCTTTTTTGGGGGGGTACCAGAATTTGAACTCAGAGGCACTCAACCACTGAGCCACATCCCCAAACCTTTATTATTTTATTTTATTTTATTTTATTTTATTTTATTTTATTTTATTTT
>JAJEJO010001925.1:133410-146540 GCA_020662805.1 Glaucomys volans
AAATGAACTTGGAAATGGCTCGTGTCTGGTGGTGCTCATGTTCAGAGGTGAGGAGAGTTCACATGGAGTGTGCATGGAGGTTGGTGGACCGAGCCTGGGCACTGAGTAGAGGTGGGAAGGTGGAGAGTGCTCAGCAAGGGAGACTGAGACATAGCAGCTGGAGGGAGGAGGAAAGAACCAGGAGAGCACAGTGGACTGGAGGCCATTGCAAGCAGGGTCCAGCAAGGAGTGTGTGCCAGTGGGTGGGGGTGTCTTCCAGGTTTTAAGACAATCTTGTGCAGATGTGCATGAGCCAGTGGTGTGCAGATAAGCAGGAACTGTCATAGAGCATTGCAGACTCTGTGGAAATGGAAGTTTATTGTTTGCTTTTGTCTGTGAAATTTCCCATTAAGATACACACACACACACACACACACACACACACACACACACACAAAGAAGCTGTGTGAAGCACTGCTGACAGGTTGGTTATCAGGGTGGATTTGGCCCTGGAGAAGGCACTAGTGGAGATGAGAGCCTGTGGCAGTGGGTTCAAGAGAACTCAGAGGAAAGGAATGCAGGGTGAACATATGCAATCAACTCCTTCAAGAGATGTTGACAGAGGAAGGGGGCATTGACAGAGAGATCAAGAGGCCCAGGGTGGTTGGCTGGTGTGCTGGATAAGATGGAGTGATTACAGCTCTGTTTCCAACCACTCCTCATATAGCTCTGGAGAAACCCCTCCATCAACCCACTCCCTGCACTCCCTTGTCTGTACCTCCCTGCCCTGTTCATCCCACCCACACATCAAGGCCTAGATTCTCTCACGGAGTGCATCACCTCAATTGAACCAGTTGTTCCCAGTGTTCCACTTCTCCCTTCACACGTTTCCAAGAAACTTTTAGATGTGTTTTGTTTGTGGTGCTATTCAATGGTGGTCTCTATAGCCCTCATCTTTTATGTGTAACAGAACATACTGCTTATACTGAAGATCAAAACTACACGATGCTCCCCTGACAGCCTTCAGAAGGGAAGAACTTCTACAGAAACTGTAAAGTTTCTTATTCCTTTAGATCCTAGAAGAGAGCATTCAATAGTAGTCAACAAAACAGGATCTTCCACTTATCCTCCCCACTTGAAAAAACAAGGCTAGAAGAACCAATTCAAACTAAGGAATCATTGGCTGGAATTTATTTTTCAAACAATCTGAAAAGCCTCAGCAGTTACCAAAGGATTTCTCTTTGAAAACATCAGAAAATGGGTGGGAATGGGTAGGTTAGAACAAGCCTTCTAGTTTAAGTAAGGTAAGTTCAATGAAACTGAACTGAAAAAATAAGACATGGTTAAAAACACTCCTTCCCTCACACCTCCCTCAGAGTGTGTCAGAGCAAGGAGACCAGGGCACTTCCTTAAGATCCTTCCTGCTGAGAAGTTTCCCTCAGAAGCACTCATTTTCAATGCAAAAGGCAAGAACCAACAAGACACTTCTGATCAGGATTAATACAAGATGTGTCAGAGGAGGCTTCTGAAGAAATTCTTAAGAAAAAAGAGATGTTATCGGTGCTTCTATTATGGTGAAAAGAGTAGTGACAAAAAAAAAAGTTAAGTTTATGAATGGCTAACATGAGGGGGACAATAGCACCAAAGGGCATTTGAATGGATATGCCGCATTTCCAACCAAGTGCTCACTATTGCCAAACTCTGCCATGGATCACAGAGGAGGCTCTGTGTTATGTCCAGGGCCCCTGGTCTGGAGGGGAGACCAAAGGAGAAGAGTATAAATGGGCATTCAGCAGATTGTCTGTAAGGGGAAGGCTCCCTTGATCCTGAGATGAAGGAGAATTTGGGGGTTGCCTGCTGTAGCAGCACTGCCATCATGTGTGAAGGTGCCTGGGCTCAGAGAGCATGGAGTTCTGGAAGTTAGGAGCACTGTTGCTGAATCACAGGGCAGGTCTGACAGCAAACCTAGGTGTGCAGGTTGGGCACAGCACTAAAGAAAATATAGATTGTGGACAAAGTTCTGAGTTGTTTTTGTTTTTTGCAGTAGTGGAGACCGAATCCAATGGTGCTCTACCACTGACCTACCTGCTCATCCCTTTTTAGTCTTATTTTTAAAATTTTGAGACGGGGTCTCAGTAAGTTGTCCAGGCTGGCCTTAAACTTGCGATCCTCCTGCTTCAGCCTCCCGAGTAGCTGAATGGTTGTGTGCCACTGTGTTTTGCTTCAAGGTTGTGAAAACTGGTGGCATTCTATTGATCTGTCAAGGCCAAATTCTATTTTTCTGGGTTGTATTTGGTTATACTCTGTCTGAGCCTCAAACAGCTGAGAGTTTCATTCTTTGGGATTATTTTAAAATATTCAGGAAACTCCAGTTGTCACCTATGTACCTTTGGTTACAACTGAATCAACTCTCATGATCAGCTACTGTGGAGCAGTCTATTCTGGCAACTCTGATTATGGAAATGACCTTTGTTTATGGAACCAAGAAGTGCTGCTGCTTTCAGTTTCTATGTCTCCTTCTACAATGAGAAGCTCCTGTCTGGAATTCCACCTGTACAACCATGGTGTTGTGCTGTGTGATTCCCAGCCTCAGTCCATGTAAAAGATTTCAACAGCCTGGGGTGAAATACAGAAGGAAAGGACAATGCAGTGAACCTTTCATAAACTTTGTTCTATGTAACACCTCTGCTTTCTTCTAAAATAAGTCCTACTTTCATTTTGGGTGTTAAGTCTCCTCTTATTTTATTAAATGATGACAATGTAATTGTTTTTGAAATACTTTTCATGGAAAAATAGTTGGTAATCCCAGGTCCATTCTCTGATGTTTTGGAATGTGAAATCTGGAAGACTATGTGGCCCCTGCTTGAAATGCCCTCTACCATCTTCTTGTATCATGCAGTGGTCACTTGGTAAGAGGTGAGGGGACAGGCACATCCAGGTCAACCAAAGCTGCTGATGACCTGCCAAAGTGTCAGAGCTGAAAGCTAACTATTCCACAATCAAGAAAATTTTGGCCCAGGATGTAGTTTAATCACTTATTGCTTCCTAATTACAGCTTTGGAATTTAGCATCTTAATGAGAATATTAAACTTCCCTTCATGGTGGCTTAGTCACTCACATTTAAATATTGTTAAATAGTTAAATAAAGTCCTAAAATATATTTACTTACCTGCTCTCAACTTTGTCTCTTGATGGAGGAAGGGGTCATCCACTTACAGAGTATAAGGAAGGAAGCATTTTAGGAGACCACTGTGCAAAAAATTTAGCCATTGGAGTAGAAAGTCCTTATTGGGTCTCAGCTCACAACTTAAATCTCAGGTTCTTCATCTGAAAAGTCAGTAAGAGTACCTAGCCACACAGAGTGGCCATGTTTAGGATAGTCTAAGCTCTTGGTGAAAATTTAGCCATGGTAATACAGCTATAATTGCTAAGAAAGGAGATTTACAAAGTGCTGGCTTTTACACAAGAATCATGATTGGACCTGGAAAAACTCTTTTTGATCATCTGGCTCAATCTTGCCATTTTATAAATGGAAAAAACAGGGGAAAGAGAACTTAGAGCCTAGATTTGTTTCTGGGTCTAACCCAGGGCTTTCTTCATAAGTTTTTTTCATGTGGGAGTATTAGGTTGTTGACTTTTCTTGAGCCAGGAAGAACTACATGCTTAGTTCAAAATGGTGGTATCATTTAAACATTTAAAGATAACAAATTCCATGCAAAAATGCAAAGTCAGCACAAACATTTAGTAGCTTGCTACTTCATCACTTTGGGCTATTTATTGCTGAGTATTCTAAAAGAATTAAATGCATTAAAAATAATGTAATAAAATACTCAGAGTAATCTGCTAAGATGAGGTAGATAAACAAATATAAACATCATATAAAGATATGCCTCCCCCACTCCCCTAGTTTTTAAAAATAAAATCCCCATATCAATCAAATTTGTTTCATATGGAAAACAAAAACCAGTTTCTCAGGAAGAAAAATAGAAGATATTTCAAAGACTTTATGCCAATCTCTACAGTATAACAAAATGTTATATGTTACATTGGGTATGGCTGACAGGAACAGGATCAGATACTAACAACAGAAGAAACCCAAAAGCAACACCAGTGAAAACAAAGTAAACACTCTTATTTAAATCAGTAGTTTTATTACAATATGCACTGACACACAATTAGAGAAGGAATGTTCTGACGTTTCTGAGCATTTCATGGAAAGCAAATGTAACCATCCAGGCAGTAGAGTCATCCACACGTTTTCCAAACAAAAAGCAAAAGCTTTTACATGTGATAACTCAGGAAAGCAAAGTTTTCTTATCCTTTTCTAAAAAACTTCAGTCTTAGAAAATAGCTGTTGTGAAGTGACCTAAGAAGGGAAGGGTTTCCTTCCTGATGTCCCAAGTCCTGCCTCTAGGTTTCCCCCTGCCCCTGACTGTCTACTAAATGACTTGTTATGATACTGTAGATGGTTTGGGGGCTAAAAGGAATCTACTTGGTAAGGCCAACTGTTATACTTCACTATAATTGAAAGGAAAGGATAAGTTAAGAAAATTAAATCCTGCTAAAATGTACAAGGGCACAGAGAAAATATCTGGGTGTATTAAAAATGAGATGCTCTTTTCACATGACTCATTTAAAAGGTTATGATTACCATAAACATTTTAACTCTATTAAAGATCATCGGCAAAAGCTTGCTTTTATATCTGCAAAAGGGCTCTGCCTTTGTACCGGCTTGGAAGCAAGCAACATACCATGTGAAGAGTTGCTACTCCTAGGGAAGCAGGCATCAGACTACTTGGAGTTGCATAGGCATTTTTTTTAGATCCACTTTGTAAAAGACACATGGAACCTTGAGAATTTCCCCCTTTTCAATAGTCACTGTGGCATTCAGGTGTTTGAATCCCTTTAGTGCCCAAACATACAAAAGCACTGTAGTTAAAAAAAAAAAAAATTTAAAATGGCAATTTGGATAAGTTCACACTACACATTACGTAACTTGGGAAAAATAAAGGAAAAAGCCCAAGCATGACTCTAGTATTTCATATAGAAAAGCACTGCAAGAGAAAACTGTTTAAAAACATTTAAACTCAGGTGCATATAAATACATTTTTGGTTAATCTGTGCTATGTCATATAGAAATCCTGTCACATATTCAGTCTGCTAGGTAACTCATTTGGGTTTTCATGTCTGGCTGTATCAGTAGAAGAATATACACTGTTGCATATACTTATATGTATATGCATATATATATATATATAAAATTCAGATCATGAAAATTTGTTTTAAATACATATATTTAAAACCTGTACCTCTAAAAATAAATACATTAGCCTTTAACTAGCTAATTCTCAGAATTCCTTCACAAACCAATCAGAACATGGTTTCTCAACAAAGGCAGATGACCAACTAGCTGCCCTTTAAACCCATTATCTCTCAGTAAACATTTTGAAATTCAGATGTATCACTGAAATAACATACCTAGAATAGAATATAGATACAGTAAATGTCTTAATTTCCTTGATGTTTAGTTTCTACAAATGTCTCTACTTTGCCTCTGCCTTTGTCCAGCAGTGGGAGAGCATTTTCTAGTGACAGCATTCCATTCCATTGACATTACCTTCTAATTAGAGGAGTCAGCTGGCATTTCCTTGTTTTGGGGAACTAACACAACATCATCTGTATTTGATATCACTCCTGTAGATCACAGTGAGTTGTGTGTTTTAATGTAATTTATAATGTGCTGATACCACTGAGGTAAAGCAGCACGGCATTTAAAAACAGGAAAGTCTCCCAGGAGAACAACACATAAAGGACCTGGTGGTGTATATCTAAGTTCCATAAAGTAATTCAAAACCACTGTCAGAATAGACACACTGGATATCTGATATTGTACGCCAAACAACAGAAACAGATGAAAATTCTCAAAAGACTTGTTAAAGAAGCAATGCAAGTCACAGAAATGGAGCTTTACTTTTTTACTTTTACATTTCCAAAACAAACTTCTTAAAATGATATAAACCAGACCAAGTTGTTTAATACACAATACCTAACAACTTTGTTCTCTGTTTTTGAATACATGAATTTCAGAAATGTAGGGAATCATGATAAATGATAGTAAAAACTTTTAATGCCATTGCCTAAATTTTTAAGAGGAAAATTTGCCATAGTTGAAACCCAGCTTCTAAAAAATAGAGTATTATGCACTCATAGTTCCAGATTGCTAATTTTATAAATTAAAGGTAAAGATTATCCATATATAAACAAGGCCTCTTTTTCATTGATTTCAATCTCATTTAAACCTTTGGATATTTCAATCTTCAGATTACACAAGGTAAGGCTGAGTTTATCAAATATAAATTAAATATTTAAGTCCATTAGGTACTTAATGGAAATGTATCAAATAATACACAGGCTGGCTACAATACCTTTCTTTTTCTTTTCTTTTTTTTTTTAATTCAAATGTGTATCAACATCAAACCACACTTGTTTCTGAATTTTTCTGGCTGCAAAAATGGGGCAACAGCATTTTTTTTTCTCACTCATCCTTCCTCTTGAGCCTGAAGTCAGAGGAACATAGGTCTTAGGTTGAAGGGCGTGGCCTTCTGGGAGGTGGTGGTGGCATGAGCTCAGTGTCAGGGTCCAGGTGATGCTTTCTCTTCTGCCCTTGAGAAGCTGCAGCACATCTGTCAATGAACTCAAACAGCATCTCCTTGGTGACAGGGTTTGAGATGCTATTGCACACAGCTGTGGACAAAGGGAGACAGGCATCTCACGTGAGGGTTAATTAGTGAGGTTGACTCACCACAGACTTGTGAGAAAGGTTTAAACACTGCCATTTTACCAAATGATGACATGCTTCCAATTAATCTCCTCCCTCTGCCCACACTCCAAATAACTGCTTTCCTAGGGGTGAGTGTTTACCGGAATATTAACTTTAAACCAAAGCTTTAGGTATCTGGGTTATAAACATGTCTTCACTATGGTTTTCTATCCCTCCAATAGTTTATGGGATTTTAGTCTAGCACAGTACAGTGAATTATAGTCCATAATTGACTAAAACATCTACAGAAAAAGTGCACTATAGTCTTCCAACGTCCTCAGGACGTCCACTCTGAAACATGTAGCATAACATTACTCACCATACCTAATGCAGACCACATTATTTTAATAACTTCTTTTAAGTAAGATAGGTAAGAAAATTGTCTAATAAATAAAGCATTTTTTCTTGAATGATCAAAATTTAGTACCAATCATTTTCACTTTATCTGCCTACTTGGTTTTGGGGAAAAAAACACTGGCTTAATCATTGCTACTTTTGGACTCATCCAAACACGGACGCTATGTCCAACTGGAGCCCTTATATATACAATAACAACTTTTAAGCTGCAAAACCTAGGCAATTTCTGTATTTTCTCCTAAGTTTATCATATCATTGACTAGGCATGCTAAAAGTACACAATTCTATTAACCTTTAATCTTGTTTTTTACCTTTTTCAACTCCAATAAAAAATGTAATCTAGGGCAATTGCTACTAGTAACAAGTGTACCCTATAAACTTCAATTAATTTGTGTTGTTCCTCACGAAGAAACTTAATTATTCTGAATCCCCAAAGCATTCAGATTGTACCCAAAGAACAATCTGAAGGATAGCACAGTGGATTTTGTGCTTTTTAAAATGGTTTTCATTTACTTTGTTCTCCATTGTTTGTAAAGCTATTTTAGGAGCTGGAAATTACATTTTCCCCCGCTAATTTTGTCTTTTACCATCTGGCAAACAATGGTTGTTATAGTTTTGAATAGATCTGAAATTATCATGGCTTTTGTTGTTGTTGTTGTTGTTCAATAAATTCAACTTGTATATAGCCCAGTATCCTGCCCTTTACACTTCTCTTCTGGGCACATGGCATAAGCCCGCTAGCTTACAGAGGAAAACCTAAAGCTGACTGGAGCCAAATAAGGCGCCAGACATGACACTGTTCTGGTCAACAAGGGTGAGGTCCAAATGACTCTATGTACCATCAAGTAGAATAGCAAATACAGTACAATCTTAGCTTTATTTTTTTTTAAATGTAATAACTACTGGTAGGTTGACATACTCACCCATGGCAGTGTTATAGGCATTAGGAAAACTTTTGTCTGTTCTCTGTCTCATGAAGACCCAGCTGTTGTTCTCAAATTTGCATTCTATAATTTTGTTGTCATACTGTTTTAGCTCTTTTGTCACCTGTTTTAAAAGAAAATTGACAAAAATATTTAAATCATTTGAAAGGCTTTTTGCTTCCACTATGTGACAGACACATTAGGAAATGCCAAAAACACCTCAGTAACTCTTCATGCAGAGCTCTTTGTCATCTGAAGTGTCTAATCAAGCCTAAAGATATGGTGTGCACTCCCTTGTACACATGCTCATTTATCCGACATTTTATAAATAGTCATGAAAACGGCTGTCAATATATAGCAATTAAAAGAAGCTAAGCAGAAAGCAGCCACTTCTGGGCCAAATGCAAATATGTTACCATGGGGACCAAGCCTTCAATACTGTCTGTGTCTGTGGCTTTCAGAAATTCTGTATACTGCTTAGGTTTCATCAACCTTCAGAAAGGTCTCACCATCTAAATTCCTATGTCAAAACCCAAGAATTTCCCCTTATTTGTAAACAGAAGAAGTTGCACGTAAAAAGTAAATGGTAGGATTAAATCCAAGCAATGTGCATCCTAAATATTTTGCTTCCAAGCAGAGAAAATCAACCCAAAACCTAATCTTTAGGCTACTTCTTTTCCATCTGCCAAACTAGCATGAATTTAGAGATGAAGCTACTTTGACTTTAGTTGGTAGGTTTCTTGGCTTCTTTATTTCAGATGATTGAATGTGGATTACAACAATTTACTTATCAAAGCTAACGAGTATCCATGGTAACTAAAGAACCTTTCAAAAGATATTCCATTGGGCTGAGGATAGTTTTCATAAATAGGAACCAAAGCTTATCTTTGCAGTTTTCAAATCAAATGCCAGTCATGGTAATATTTTAATTCTGTCCTCAACTTTCACAGCTAACAACTTTTCTTCACAATATGGTAGATTGCAATCATTTAACTTCATTAGCATTATTTGAAATGCTCTCATTTTTCTACCCACATATTCACTATCACCTAGGAATATGAAGAGAAGCAAATTTTTAAAAGACACTTTCAATTCACAGATTAGACAGTGCACATCTTCATAAAAACTGTCAAATTGTATTCCTTGTCCCTTAATGAGTATTATATTTGACTGGACTACTTGCGTTTTCAACAAACCTAATAGGTCCAATACTTTCAGGGGTTCTAGAACTAGACCCACCTCTAAAAACTGATGGTGCACACTCCACTTGGCAAACTTGCTATCTTTATTCTCAAATATTTATCATTGTAGTCTTAGCTCTCCTGCACTTCTTAGTATGGACCTACTTTTTACTTTTGATTTACTATTTATGTCCAACTACTGGGCAACTCATTCAATTAGGCAACCACATTTGTGTTGTATACTATGTGAGGATCTAACAGAAATTAGTTTCTAAATCCTTCAAAGTCTTCATTTTCTTATTTCTAAAATGGGTAAATGAGTTCCTAATTTACTGAGTCACTGGGAGAAAAATGAATGAAAGTGCCTGGGACATAATAGACAATAAGTAAAATTGGTAATTGGATATAAAATGAGAAATGAAACTTTTTTTAAAACTGTGGTAAAAAACCAAATGCAACATCTTAACAGTTTTTAAGTATACAGTTCAGTCATGCTAAGTATATTCACACTGTTGTGCAACAGATCTCTTAGGCTTTTTCATCTTGCAACACTGCAACTCTGGACCCACTAAGCACTAATTCTCCCTTCCACCCAGACCTTTTTATTTTCTGCTTCTATGATTTTGACTACTTTAGATACTCCAAATGAGTAGAATCATACAGTATTTGTCCTTCTGTGACTGACTTATTTTACTTAGCAAAATGTTCTTGAGGTTCATTCCTGTTATAGCATGTGATTGAAGTTTCTTCTTTTTTAAAGCTACATAATATTCCATCACATGTATATATCATGTTGTCTTTAACTATCTATCAATGGACTTTTGGGCTGCTTCTACTTTTTGGCTATTATAAATAATGTTGCCATGAATGTGGGGGTGCAAATATCTCTTCAAGATCCTACTCTGAAATCTTCTGGACAATCAGAAGTGGGGTGGCTGGATCATAAAGTATTTCTATTTTTAATTTTTTGAAGAACCGCCATACTGTTTTCCAAAATGGCTGCACCTTTTTACATTCCCATCAATAGCAGGATTCCAACTTTTCTCACCAACATTTGATGTCTTGTTTTGATAGTGGCCATCCTGATGGGTGTCAGATATTTCATTGTGTTTTTGATGTAAAATTACCTAATGATTGATGATGCTGAGCATCTTTTCATGTGTTACTGGTTAAATACTTCTTCGGAAAAATGTCTATTCAAGTCCTTTGCCAAGGTTTTCTGTAGTTGAGTTGTGTAGAAGTTTCTCTTTTTTTTGATATATATATATATTTTAGTTGTTGATGGGCTTTATTTATTTTTATATGGTGCTGAGTTTCTTATGCATTCTGGATATTAGCACCTTATCAGACATGATTTACAATTATTCTACTGTTGTACTACTCTGTTGTTTCCTTTGATGAGCAGAGGATGTTAAGTTTGATACAGTCCCTTTTAGCTATTTTTAATGTTACTGCCTCTAGTTTCAGTGTTGTATCTAAGAAATCACTGCTAAATCTTTTTTTTTTTTGAACCAGGGATTGAACTCAGGGACACTCGGCCATTGAGCCACATCCTCAGCCCTATTTTGTATTTTATTTAGAGACAGGGTCTCACTGAGTTGCTTAGGGCCTCGCTAAGTTGCTGAGGCCGGCTTTGAACTCGCGATCCTCCTGACTCAGCCTCCCAAGTCGCTTGGATTACAGGCGTGCGCCACCACACCCGGCTACTGCTAAATCTTATATCCTGAAGTTTCCCTGTGTTTCTTTTTTTCTAGGAGTTTAAAAATTTAAGGTTTTAAATTTTAGTTTCTAATCCATTTTTCAGTTAATTTCTTATGTGGTATAAAGTTACAGTCAACTTCATTCTCTTGCATGTAAATATTCAGTTCTCCCTGCACCCTTTATTAAAGAGACTATCCTTCCCCACTGTGTAGTCTTGTTACCTTTGTGGAAAACCATTTTATTGACCTGTGCACAGGTTTATTTCTGGGCTCTCTATTCTGTTTTACAATTTTGTTTTGTTTTGAGTGGCAGGAGACGGGTACTGGGGATTGAACCCAGGAGTGCTTTACCACTAGCTATAACCCTAGTCTTTTTTATTTTTATTTTGAGACCGAGCTGCCAAGGCTGGCCTCAAACTTGTGATCCTCCTGCCTTTGCTTCCTAAACAGCTAGGATTACAGGAGTGGGCCACCATACTTGGTGGTCTCTCTATCTTTATGCTGGTAATTACATATGCTATCTAAGTTACTCTTGTAGTATGTTTTAAAATCAGGAAGTATGAGACTTTTAACTATTTGGAATTCCTTGAGATTCCATGAGTTCTACTTCTGTTAAAAAATACCAGTGGGATTTTGATAGAGACTGCTTTGGGTAATATGGATATTTTAACAATGATCACTGAATATCTTTGCATTTATTTGTACCTCTGATTTCTTTTAAAATAAATATTGCTTATCAAAAAACAAAACTTTACAAGGAAATTCACTAAAGGAACTATGCTGACATAAATGGTACACTTTGAATATAGCTGTCAAGAAAATTATATTCACTTTATAAGAATGGGGCTTGCTAACAATATGCAGTCTGTACTTTTACTGGCTATCAATTATGTTAAGTCTTTATCACATAGCTTATTCTTGTGTACTTAGTTTCAGAATTGCTATAAATTATGTGTTGCTCAATCTGACTATAGCAATTAGAAGCATTTATTAACTATCTGTGTATCTGTTTGGCCAAGCATTAACAATGTGGGAAAGAGAGCTTTCTGAAAAAAACAGGCATCTGCCACTACTAACTTAACTGCATTTCCATGTTCAAGAATGGTACTTTCTTCATTGATCATGCCAGTTATGTTCCCAAGACAGATACACTGCAAAGCCCTCATTTGGTTAGTTGGTAAAATTTATCTAACTGGTAAAAATAATATTTCCCATAAGTGCACAAACTAAAGATAGATTTCACTAATACTCAGATCAAAAGAATGACTGGCATACAGGGGAGTAATTTAATTTTAGTATCCATATTATAATTTCTTACTATGATGACAATCATCTTTAGTCAATTACATATTATTATTTGTTAAACCAGGACCCCATTATACCTTCTAAAATCAACCATGATATTCTAGTTTGAGTTAATGAGAGCTTGAAAGTAAAAGTAATAAAATATTTACAAATCATAATTTCATATCTGTATCCATAATTACACTGAATTGATGAGCTTTCATTTTGGGGAGAATTGGAAAAAAGCAATATATATTTTATATGGAAAAAAATTTTTCATGCATCCATCTTATTGAATATCATACTTTCATAGTATTGAATGTACCAATAATCTAGGGTTAAGTGACTGTCACATGAAACTGGATCTAGTACCACTGAAAATTCTAAATTAGCAGTTCAAGTATAACACACAGCATTAAAGACCCAAAACAGACAGAAAGAATTACAGTTGCTCTATACTGCCACTTTTTTACAGGCTGTTTTTCTTTTTTAATCACAAAACCACACAACTGGTGTTGGCTGAAGTGACTTCCACAGAATAGACAAAGAAGAGTTCTTATTTCTAAGGGTAGTACAGGAATCACTAAAATTACTGTACCTACTCTGTGGAAGTTCAGTTTCAGTATCAAAAACTCATCTTTTATTATTATTATTATTATTATTATTATTATTATCATTATCATTATTATTATTTTGGAACTGGGGATTGAACTCAGGGGCACTTGACCACTGAGCCACATCCTCAGCCCCGCTTTGTATTCTTATTTAGAGACAGAGTCTCACCGAGTTGCTTAGGGCCTCACTAAATTGCTGAGGCTGGCTTTGAACTCGTGATCCTCCTGCCTCAGCCTCCTGAGTCACTGGGATTACAGGTGTGTGCCACCGC
>JAJEJO010001925.1:155263-244590 GCA_020662805.1 Glaucomys volans
AAGAAAAGAAGGGGGAAGTATGGATGGTGTAGAGGAAAATGGGATGGAGGGTGTGAGAGAAGGAAAGAGAGAAGACTGAGACAGACAGTATTACCCTATGTATATGTAAGATTATATGAATTGTTTGAATCTACATTGTGAAAAAAAGATATATTCCCTGCAGTATAATTATATCAAAATGGATTCTACTGCCATGTATAATTAAAAAGAACCAATTAAAAAAATAAAAATAAAAATGAATAAAAAACATGCTAGATCTACTACTTTAAAAAGTTCCTCCACTAATATCTATTATTTGTGTCTTTATAGTGAAGAACTGTGAGTTAATGTCATACTTTGCATTTGCTAAGGTAGAAACTCAATAGCAGGAATTCTCTCCTTCCTGAGCAGGAGATGTGCCCATGATTCTCATAACCTAACACAACCCATCTTAAGACAGCTCTAAGAATGGTGTAAACACCAAAGCAGGGTTCCATGGTACCAAATTACAAAAGACCCCTTTTGAAACAAGTTTTTCTCATCTATTATGTTTTAAAGAGCCTATTCTAATACTACAATCAAAATAGAAATAAATGTTTCAGTTAAACAAAGATTTATAAAATATACTCAATTACTAAACACCTATATAGACACATGAATGTTAGCTGATACACTGAATTCAACCAAAAGACAACTGTGCTGGATAGTAATAATTCTGCAGTCTACTATTCATCAACTAGCTGTGTGTGATGGCTCACACCTGTTATGCCAGATATTTGGGAAACTAAGGCAGAAGGATAGCAAATTCCAGGCCAACAGGGAAACTTGATTAGACCCTGTTGCAAAATATAACACAAAAAAGTATTTCATATTTACTATGATGGGTATCACTCTTCGGTGTAGTTCAACATGGATTTCACTTTTTCTACTTCAGCAAAACTTTTGTTGAAGTAGAGTCCAATATGGATTTCACTTTTTCTACTTCAGCAAAACTTTTGTTCATCAATGACCTCTATGTTACTAAATCAAAAGGACTCATATCTGAATTCCTCAGCACTGCTTTGGCACAGTGAACAAACCCCTGCCTTCTGAAAACATTTGTCTATAGTTCAGGATGCACAATCTGGCTTTCCTCCTCTCTCCTTTGCACACCCTTTTCAGGCTTATTTGGTGACTCTTCTGAAGTTATCAAGTTCCCATATGCTTGCAGTTAAATACCATTTATACATGGAACACCTCCAAATTTTATCTCCTCCTGTTTTCTGATCTCTAAATCCATCTTTTCTCTCATCCAAGCAGGAACAAATTGTGGACTGGTGATACCATAGAGAAGGCAGGCAATCAATCCTTGCCCTTGGGCATGTAGTCTAGTGTGATAGGCAGACAATAAACAAAGAAAAAATTACCAATTATGGCAAGGTCTACAAAGAAAACATAATGTGTAAGAGAGACTAATGCAGGGAGAAAGACACCTAGTTTGGGGTGGGATCATCTAAGGAGATGATATTTAAGCAAAGATTTAAAGGATGACAAGACATCAACTTACAGAAGGGAAGAAGAAAGGGGAGGAAAGAAAATAAGCTCGAGTAGGCAAGGAGAGAGAGAGAAACACATATATTAGACAGTGATTAAGAATGTTCCCAAAGGCATAAGTAAAAACGATCTTATAATCTTAGAATGTAGAAAGTACAAAGGGAATGCAACTGAAAACAAAAACTGTCTCTCTGACCCTTTGAAGGACATCCCACTTAGACCTGACTTTTTCTAAACTCTTCCTCTTATACTCTATATGTTCCTTAGAGAATATACACATACCGTATATATATTCCAGCTACTTATCTGACACCTTTCTCTGTCCCCCTGTGGTGCTGGGAATTGAATCTAGGGCCTTCTGAATGCCAGGTTCCAGCACTGAGCTACATTCTTGGTACATATTTGACACCTTTATTTGAATGTTCCACACCTTTTACAAACTGCTATGTTCAAAACTCCACTTTTCATCTTCTTTCAAATCTATTGCTTTTCAGGCTGGGGCTATAGCTTAGTGGTGGAGCACTTACCTTACACATGTGAGGCACTGGGTTTGATCCTCAGCACCACATGAAAACAGATAAATAAAATAAAGTTATTGTGTCCATCTACTATTAAAAATATTTTTCAAAAAATCTATTTCTTCTCTTCTCCATCTCAAAAAATGGTGACTCCATTCACCTAGTTCTTCAAGGCAAAAACCTAGGAGTCTTCCTGATTCCTATCTTTTCTTTTCCCTCATATTCAATCCATTACCAAGGTCTACTAATCCTACCTCCAAAATACATTTTCAATATGTCTGTTTGGCTCCTCTTTTTAAGTCATAGTCCAAGCCAGCATTGTCTCTCAGATTCCTGCAAAAACTTCCACACTAGTTTCCTAGTACATTTCCCCATCCCACTGAATTTTTATACTGCTGACAGATTTACTTTTGAAAAATATAAATTCAATCAAGTCATTCTCTTGCCTAAAAGAGAAACAGGCTAGAAAGGGGGAAATAAGACTGCCACTACTCACAGATGATATTACTTATACAGAAGAAATCTATAAAGAGGCTCCTAGAACTAATGAACTTAATGAGGCTGCAGAAAAGAAGAATATTAAAAACATACAAAAGTAGATATAGAATATAAATACCCTACATTTATGTCTATATACCAATAATGAATAGAAATTTAAAAATTAAAGTTATTTATAACAACACTAAAACATGTTGAAATTGGTATAAATCTTAAACAATTAAAGCATCTATATGCTCACAACTATAAAATGCTGAAAACTATGAAAAAAAATAGATCAAGAGATTGATAAATTAATAGAAACATATACTACACTCATGGATTGGAAGATTCAATATCGTTAAGGTATCAATTCTTTCCCAAGTGATCTACAGATTGATAACAATATCCTGACAGAATTTTTAATACATATTAAAAATCTTATTCTAAAATTATATGGAAAAAAATAAAATAAACTAATAAGGAAGAACTCAAACTATCTCTATTTGCCAATGACATGATTCTACATTTAGAGGAGCCAAGATATTCTACCAGAAAACTTCTGGAACTCACAAATGAATTCAATAAAGTAGCAGGATATAAAATCCGTGCTTATAAATCTAAAGCATTTTTATTCATAAATGATGAATCCTCTGAAAGAGAAATAAGGAAAACTACCCCATTCATAATAGCCTCAAAAAAAAAAAAACTTGAGAATTGATCAAACAAAAGAGGCGAGAGACCTCTACAATGAGAACTACAGAACACTAAAGAAAGAATTTAAAGAAAGTCTGCAAAGATGGAAAGATCTCCCATGTTCTTGGATAGGTAGAGTTAATATTGTCAAAATGGCCATACTACCAAAAGCACTACACAAATTCAATGCAATTCCAATTAAAATCCCAATGATGGACCTCATAGAAATAGAGCAAGCAATCATGAAATTAATTTGGAAGAATAAGAGACCCAGAATAGCTAAAGCAATCCTTAGCAGGAAGAGTGGAGCAGGGGGTATCACAATACCAGAGCTTCAGCTACACTACAGAGCAAAAGTAACAAAAACGGCATGATATTGGCCCCAAAACAGGCAGGTAAATCAATGGTACAGAATAGAGGACACAGAGACAAACCCACATAAATACAGTTTTCTCATACTAGACAAAGGTGCCAAAAGCATACAATGGAGAAAAGATAGCCTTTTCAACAAATGGTCTGGCAGAACTGGAAATCCATATGCAGCAAAATAAAACGAAACCCCCATCTCTCACCCTGCACAAAACTCAACTCAAATGGATCAAGGATCTAGGAATTAGACCAGAGAACTGCATCTAACAGAAAAAAAAGTAGGTCCAAATCTTCTTCATGTCAGCTTAGGACCAGACTTCCTTAATGACTCTCAAAGCACAAGAAACAAATGCAGGAATCAATAATTGGGAGAGTCAAACTAAAAAGCTTTTTCTCAGGAAAGGAAACAATCAGCAATGTGAAGAGAGAGCCTATAGAGTGGGAGAAAATCTTTGCCAAACACATTTCAGATAGAGCACTAATCTCCAGAATCTACAAAGAATTCAAAAAAACTTTACCTCAAGAACACAAATAACCCAATCAATAAATGGGCTAAGGAAATGAGCAGACACTTCACAGAAGATCTACAAGCAATCAACAGATACAGGAAAAAATGTTCAACATCTCTAGGAATGAGAAATGCAAATTAAAACTACCCTAAGATTTCATCTCACACCAATTATAATGTCTATTATCAAGAATACAGGCAACAATAGGTGTTGGTGAGGATGTGGGAAAACAGACACACTCATACATTACTGGTGGGGTTGCAAATTGGTGTAGCCACTCTGGAAAGCAGTGTGGAGATTCCTTAGGAAACTTGGAATGGAACCATCATTTGACCCAACTATCCCACTCCTTGCCCTATACCCAAAGGACTTAAAATCAGCATACTACAGTGATGTAGCTACATCAATGTTTATAGGAGCTCAATTCACAATAGATAGACTGTGGAACCAACCTAGATGCCCTTCAATAGATGATTGAATAAAGAAACTGTGGTATATATACACAGTGGAATATTAGTCATAAAGAAGAATAAAATTATGGCATTTGCAGGTAAATGGATGGAGTTGGGGAATATCATGCTAAGTGAGATATTCCAATCCCCCAAAAACCAAAGGCTAAATGATTTCTCTGATAAGTGGATGATGATACATAATGGGGGGTGGGAGGGTGTAAGAATGGAGAAAGGATGGATTGTCTAGAGGAAAATGAGGGGTGGGGAGGGGGCAAAGGAAAAATAATAGAATGAGACAAACATCATTACTCTATCTACACACATGATTATGCAAATGGTGTGACACTACTTGGTGTATAACCAGAAAAATGATAGTTGTACCCCATTTGTTACAATGAATCAAAATTAAAAAAATAGTTCATGCCAACAAATTTGAAATTTTAAATAAAGTTTTATAGTGAGTGAAAAAAAATCAAAGAAACTATACAGTCAAAACAATTTTAAAAAGAAAAACAAAACTGAAGAAGTATACTGACTTCAATACTTAGTATAAAGTTACAGTAATCAAAACACTGCGGTACTGGTAAGAGACATGGAGCAATGGGTCAGAACAGAGAACTCAGAACAGATCCATTTATGTAAAGTTAACTGATACTTGACCAAGGCAATGCCATGGATAAAGAGTGGTCTCTTCAACAAATGGTGTTGGAGTAAATGGATAGCCACATGTAAAATATGTAACTCAATCCATATTATTCACCTTATACAAAAATGAGCTGAAAAGGGAAAGCAAATCTAAACATAAAATCAAAAGACTGTAAAACTTCTAAAACAAAACATAGAAGACAACCTTTGTGAACTTGGGTTAGGCAAGATTTCATAGAAATAACACTAAGATCATGATCCATAAAATAAGTAATAAATGATCAAAATATAAAACTTAAGGCTGAGGTTGTAGCTCAGTGGTAGAGTGCTTGCCTATCATGTGTGAGGCACTGAGTTCAATTCTCAGTACCTTATATAAATACAATAAAAACAACTAATTTTTTTTTAATTTTTAAACTTATGCTCACTAAAGACACTATTAAAAGAAAAAGAGTAATGAAAAAGCAAAACACAAATTAGATCAAATATTTGCAAATCACATAACACACAAAGATATATACATCCAGAATACATAAAAAAATTTAAAGAAACTTTAAAACTCAATAAAAAGAAAATGAACAATTCATTTTTTAAATGGGCCAGGTGTGCTGGTGCATCCCTATAATTACAATTAAAACCACAGTGAGATACTACTGTATAGCTATTAGAATGTCTGAAATAAAAATATATTGACAATATTAAGTTCTGACAACACATAAAGCAACTGATCTCCCATATGCTGCTACTGGGAATGGAAAATGGCATAAACACTTTGGAAAACAGTTTGGCAGTTTATTTATAAAATTAAACATATACCAATTATAAGAACCAGCAATTGCATTTCAAGGTATAACCCAAGAGAAATGAAAACAAACTTTGTGTTCACATAAAGTTCAAATTATAAATGTTTACAGCAGATTTAGCTAGACTTGAAAAGCTACAGAGTTCATGACTTCATTTACAGGACATACCAGAAAAGGCAAAATTAAAGAAACAGAAAACAGACCAATGGTTGGTTTGGAAGTGGAAGAAGTGATTGATTACAAAAGACAGTCATGTGAGAATTACTTGGGGAGTGACGAAACTGTTTTGTTTCTTGATTCCAGTGGCAGCTACTTGCCTGTATGTACTTATCTAAACTCAGAGGACTGTAAACCAAAAGGACTGAATTTATTGTATTAAAATTTTAAAGGCAAGTTAAAAAAGAAAAGAAACATGTCAATTAAAAAAACAGGTAAATCCAATCATATCCTCCCATCAACAGCTTACCATTGCAAATCACTAATGACATAGCCCCTGCTTATCCTCTGGCTCTTATGAGTTAACTATATATACTCTACAACTTTCCATTATTTATCATTATCTATAAATTATTTGATTATTAATTTAATATCTGCCAACCAAAATGAATAATAATTATTATTCAATACTTCATCAGTATGGAATATTGTTCTAAGTGCTTTAAACAAATTTAATCCTCAAAACAACCCTAGAAAGCATTATTAGTATCTCCATTTTATATACAGGGAAACAAAAACATAGTAGTTAAATATTTAATCAGGATTTAATAGATAGCAACTGGTACAGAGACATATTGTATCCCTACGACAATCTCTAATATAGTGTCTAATTTAATCTGTATACAAATTCTGAGATTTTGAGAGGTGTGGAAACTGAAGCCAGAGAGTTTAAGTAACTTGCATAAGGACATAGAACTAATTTTGTTTTATTATCAAATTCAAATTCTAGGTCTGAATCAAATCTCTGTGCCCTCTTTTCCCCTCAGAATCTAAGTTATAAGTTGAAAAAGTATGATAGGAGGCAAAGGTAGACCACACTTATGAGCAATTTTACTTCTTCAAAAATAAACTGTCATTCAAGTAATTATTTCCAAGGATTACATTCTACCTTGAAGAGTCCATGGTGGGTGAGAAAGTGGCATGTGACTAATGAAGGGCAGAGGGCATAACATGTTGGCCTGAACCAAGCACAATATCTGTTAAGCTTCTTTTCCTTCGATTTCCAAGTGCACATCATTCTGACCTGTATCATCTCTGCTGTTTGCTATTCTAGAAGCAGCACAAACCACAAATCATAGCAAATTGCAGAATTTCTCAATCATTAAGGATTTACAATAGGTTAATTTTAAAATGGGCTACATTTCACAGCTGCAAAGCTTTTGTCTGATTTCTAAACCAAATGAAAAGCCATTATTGGACTGAATGACCTTTCTATGGTTACAACTAGCAAAAGGAAAAGGTCATGTGGAAAAAATAGTCACTTCTCCAGGTAAGGTGAGGTTACAGCAATGGCTTAGTAGAGTGACAAACTTTATATAGCATGGTATGTTGGCTCCCAGTCTGTTTAATACCAAGCATGATGAGAATTATAAGCAGATCATAATTTCACTGCATGACTGAGATAATAAAACAGATACACAACCAAGGAAAGAATTATAATTTACTATTAACACGAGGAGGATAAAATGCAATATGCATGTCTAAAACTTTGTTCTTTATAAACAGTTGTAAGCATAATGTCAGGCTTATCTGATCTTGCTCTTTTAAAGATGTCTATTGTGCAAGCAATACAAATAATTCTCGAAGTTTGTTCTATTGAATTTGATAACAGTCTATCCACTCCTGGCACTAACATATATCTAGCTAAAAATCATTTTAATGATTATTAAATGTCCATGTTACCAAAAGTTCACAATATGCTAAAACAGATATTTGAGCTAGGCAATTAATGAAGATGTCAATGTATAGTTCCTTGTTTTTCATTTCCTTTTTTTTTTTCTTTTTTTTTTTTGTATTATTGAGGATTGAACCTAGGGCCTCACATGTGCTAGGCAAGTGTGCTCTACCACAGAGCTATACTCCAGTTCTTTTCTAAAATTTTATTTGGAGACAGAGTCTTGATAAATTGCCCAGGCTGTCTCCAAACTTATAACTCTCCTATCTCAGCCTCTTCCACACAGTGATTAGAGGTGTGTGCCAATGCATACAGTAGCTGTCAATGTGTAGTTCAAATGAGCCCATTATTTACTTTCAAGGACTTGCTAACAATTTAGGCCCAATATTTTTAAATTCATTTAGCAATGCATGTTGGTTATATATACTATTATCTCATTTCTCTCACCTATTATAAACCCAAGGATTCAACTATGGTCTTCTTAAAAGGCTAGAGCCCTCAGATCTACGTGGGTATGTGGCAGTAAACTAAAATGCTTCAATAATAATAAAAGATTTCCTTCCCATTCAGTTTAGCATTTAGAACACCAACAATAATGCTGCGACTCTTCTCCTCTGATCATCTAGAATAAGCACTTTCTCTTTAAAATGACTCAGCTTGCTTTAGTGGCACTATTAGGAACTAAATCCCACAGATCCACACGGCCATTGAATCATTAGATTAGATACACAGAACTCCTTAATTTAGTGAAAATGTTCCCATGATTAGGATTCATCCGAGCAAACAAAGCTTCCAGGATTCCTTTCTTACAAGTCTGTACCTAAAATCGATGCAGCATTACTGAGACTTCTGACCCCAGCAGCTGTAACCTGACTTTGGTATGTCCAATCAGTCACTTAAGAGTTATTCTTTAACTCTTTGCCAGGTACAAATCTTATGTCTTCTTTGAGAAAAAATATTTGGAGTTGTTGACAGGTATTACACAAAAATAGAGAGAAAATAGTGCTTAGAATCAATGGGTTCCATTTTTATGCTCTTCTTGAAAGACATGCATGATGAATTTATACAAATCTGCTTCATCAGTTCCAGATACCAGAAATATAAAAAACCATTCAAAAGATATTGAAAACTTGAAAATGATTGCAATAAATTATCTGCATTGTGTCATACTTTCTATATATCTTCCTACAAGATTTTTTTTTTTAAAACATACCTCAAAAACCCCTCATAAAATCAAATATTTTGGAGCTGAAACTCCAAACAGAAAATTTGGCAATAATCAGATCAAACACTCTCATTCTGCAATATTCAAGTACTAAAGTACTACCATTCTCTGTATTGATTAGTGTACGTGCACATGCATGCACATATGCATGACCATTCATGTATAAAAGGGGAGACAGCAAATTCATTATTTTGATAACCTATACTCAAAACTATTTTAAGATTTTTCAGTCAAGATAATTATTTTCATCAGAGATATTTATGTTTAATTTTTGACTGAGTTTTTTCCTCCATGGAGAAAAGAATGGAGAGAACATTTATTAAATGTTAAATTAAATATAATATTAATGAATTAAACATAAATATATCATAGGATATATAGGACAGCACTTTGCATGTATTATTATCCTTTTATTTATTTATTTATTTATTTATTTATTTATTTATTTGGAACCAGGGATTGAACTCAGGGACACTCGGCCACTAAGCCACATCCCCAGTCCTATTTTGTATTTTATTTAGAGACAGGGTCTCACTGAGTTGCTTAGGGCCTCGCTAAGTTGCTGAGGCTGGCTTTGAACTCGTGATCCTCCTGACTTAGCCTCCCAAGTCGCTTGGATTACAGGCGTGCGCCACCACGCCCAGCTTATTATTATCCTTTTTATAATGACAAAGAAATTAAGGATCACAATAATCAATTCTTGCAAGGTTGTATTTGGATCTAGAGCTATACATTGTATTTTCTCTTAGTAATAATAGTAAAATTCAACACACTAAAGAAAAAGGATCTTTTTATTGTCATTTGCTCCTAATTAAGAAATTTCAGGGACTGGGGTTAAGTTCTGTGGCAGATCATGTGCTTTTCATGTGCAAGACCTTGGGTTTAATCCCCAGCACCAAACAAACAACAACAAACAAAAATTTCCTAAATAGCTAAACCAAAGAACTAATGGAGTTGAGCTAATAAAGTATCCTTTGTGGTCACCATAAACTAATAGACATGTGGACTCCAGTAATTGTGCTGAGCTCAGTGAAATATAATCATCCAAAACAGAAATGAGTTTTTAAAAAATAGGCTGCATATGAGAAAAAAAGCCAAAGCATACCACGAGCCTCAGTACCATATGCTGGCCAATACCATCCTGGAAAGAAGTCTAGAAAGAAGACAAAAGAAGTGCAAGAAATCTCAAATGTGGGTAGTAAAAAGATTCAGAAAAAGAGACGATGTTGTAAGTGTCCTAGGTTAGGTCTGTGAGATAAAGTGCTTTTCAGTTGAGCAATATGGAAGATTTCACTGATAATCACGGCTATTTAAATATTTTAGCAGGGTCCAGTGATTTAAAGTGTTCTCTGTCCTGGCAACTGGTTTACCTACTTTTATTTTCAAACTTAAAAAGAAGGTGGGGTGGTTTTGCTTAGAATTTTGCATGTATGTAAAGCATATGCTATTACCTTGAAAAAAATCTACATTTGGAAGTAACTAATCACCTGCTCTTTCAAAGATCACAATTAACAATTTGTAATTCCTAAAGATTACATTTGAAATCAGATTGTCATTTTGTTCCTTCCTTCCCCACTTCTCAAACGTTCTTAGGTTTTTGTTCTAGTTAGGATAATTGGAATGTCTCCTAGTGGGAATAAAGAACAAAATCTGAAACTACACGGGCAAAAAAATCCCCACATTTTTGGACATTCACCACCCAACTGCTCTTATCAAGTCTCCAGAGGATCTATTCTAAATGAGGCAACTGTGGTTATCTATTATTTGCTGCGAAATTATTTGCTGGGTACATGAAATTAAGTTTGAGGACGTTTAAAATAGGTGGCTGTTCACTTTTCCTCTAAAAAGCATATAGCACAATCTTGGAGCTTATCAAAAAATAATGTATCAGGTAAGTAATATGCTTGGCAAGAATATTTACCAGTTGTCAGTATTTTACAGGACAGTTTCATGCTAGTATGCTGCCTCCTTCTAATTTTGATACAGCCAGCTCAACTCTATGACTATTAGAAATCACTGTGTGAGTCTTTGAAGAGTGCCATGCTGTACCTTCACCAACTTTTAGACAAGTACATCTGCGATACTAAGCTCCTGTGGTTCCCACTGTGGTTGATGGATGTGCAAGTTAGCGTACTTACTATGGGAGTCTCTGCTACAATTCAATGACAATACAGGAGGGATGTCTGTTTGGGTGTTTATTAAAAATCAGAGAACACTATGGAGCATTAGAATACAAAAAGGGGAGAATACATCACCAGCTTTGTCAGCTGCCACAGGGGGCACAGTGATCACTGGCTGGTGTCTTTTGGTGCCCGGAGGCTCCAAATTATCAGTTCTTTAACTGTCTCAGCACCATGCTTCAAATGTTACCACTGTCATTTCCAGTTTTGTTTTTGGAATATTCCAGAGATAACAGTCCTTCAAAATCTACCATCTAATCAGTGTTAACTTTACATATAGTCATGCTTCCTTTATTCTGTTGTAAAATGAATATTCCAGTCATTTTCTGGCCTTAGAAAAGGTGTGTGTGGGAGGGGGTGAAGATCCCTGTTTCAACTATTTCATATCTTGAAGGTTCACTAGCAAATGAATGCTGTGCAGCCCTACTTCAGTCTGCTAATGGCAGAACGAACAGCTGAATTTGACCCTAGATTAATCATGATATAAGAACTAAACAGACTAGCAATGGATTGGAAAGGCAGGAGAAGCAGCAAAGTTGAGTCCTTCTCTCATCATATGACATGATAAAAGAAAAAAACTCATTCTTAGTTTTGTTTTTTAGTGGCTTGTTTTTTGCTTAAATAACTTTTCAGAAATAAGAGCTCAACAGTGAGAACAATTATGTTAATAATGCAGGAAATTTGTTTGCTTTGTCAAATTGAACTTCAAAAGCATTTCAATTGAACATACATTTGTGATTGCAAGTAATGCCTATTCTCATATCCATTTAAAATGTTTACTTTATTACAGCTTATTATAAATGTGAAGTCTGAAATGCAGCACCATGGCTGCTCAATTTCCAGGCCACAATTTTATGATAATCATATGAAATGTATTCATGTGTCAACAGAACTACTTCACAATGCCCCCCATATTGAGTTGTTAGCAGCTCTGTTCTTCTGATGGTCACATAGTTCTCTGCTTTATCAGAAGCACAGCTACAAGCAGAGTTCTTCATTTGAGAATTTTAACTTTGTAATGTATTATTTTGCTACACTTAGTTTAATTGCTACTGCTCAGCATACAGGTAAGCTCTTACAGGAAAGGACCCTGTATATACAAACATATGAACAGAATAAAAGGATTCTGTTACTTATTATATAGCTAGACACTCTTTTCAGGCAACCTTCAAGTACCAGAGGAGTTGTGAATACAGAATTCCTCAGTTCTTACAGCATGGAAGTAGAAGATACCTTCTCTTGGCATCTCACAAAGGAGCAAGGGATCACATATAATATATGCAGATCCAATAACTGAAAATGAATAACAGGCTAGACATGTCCCTTCCTCCCCAGTAGTCTCTGTATACTTTCTTCTTCTTCTTCTTCTTCTTTTTTTTTTTTTTTTTTTGACAAGTAGTTCATGTAGCCATGTTCAGCCTAGAGGCCAAGATCTCTAGCAACACTTCTTTTAACCTGCATTTTTGTTTGCATGCAGTGGACCATGCTCTTTGGGAGAGACATCAACCATCAGAAATCAGGATCATGTGGTAGCAAGGCATGTATATATTTGCTTCAGGCTTAAAAAGAAAAGCAAAAACCTCCTAGGACCACTTTTCTGAATTGATAATAGGGTTTTGTGCAACTTCAACACAATTCATTTTTCTAATGCCTGTTTCTGAAGGAATATCATGTCCAGAATCTTGGCTGGAAGGGAGCATAAAAGTTCAGCTAGACCAACTCTCTTTTTAGATGGAAAACACTGAGGTAAACAGAAAGCCTGTAACTTGTCCAAAGCATATGCCTCTTGGACGCAGAACTAGACCCAGGGTCCACACTTCTCGCATCTTAGTGCAGTGTACTGACTGTGGTGTGTTCTACAGGACAATAACTAATTAAAAAGGGGGGGGGGACACTTTTTGCAAGTTTCACCAAAGCAGAGAAAAATGTTTGATATAATATATTGTGTGATTTTCTCTACTATTTTAGTTCCTTAAAATAATAATAATAATAAAAACTGAATGAGATCTACTACAATGATTTCAGAACAATCACCAAAGTTGGGGGGAGAAAACATGTAGAGTATACAAAGAAAATAATGGACTGTCCTCCGCTCTACCAGCTGAGCTATCGAATGTGTGACAGATACCATTGCCCTGTGTACATGCATGAATGCACAGATGGTGTGACTCTACTTTGTGTACAACCAGTGAAACAATAGCTGTACTCCATTTGTGTTCAATGATTCAATAAGTAAATAAAAAAAAGAAAGAAAAAAAGAAAATAATGGACTGATTAAACAAGCAGCAAGGAAGTAAGGGAAGCAATTTGCCTTTTCTACATAAACAATGGAGGTGGACAACTCTTAGGACAAAAATCTTGTTCAGAATGCCACATGATAACCCCATCTCAGGACTCTTGCCACCTTCCTTTCCCACTGACTGCCTCCTTTCCCACCACAACTGCATTATGAAGAGGCTGTCTGGCTGGGCAAACACTCACATCCATCTTCTTCTATAGTTCCTTTGGTATAACACACAAGTAAAGTATAGTGGATGCTTGACTTTAATAATTGCAGATGGCATTTTTCTCCAGAGAACTGAGCTTATTTTGTCAGCTTCTGAAATACTACATGGCATATTATTTTAGAATATAATTCCTTCTTGACATGTACATTCTCCCATATAGATGATAAGTTCTTTAAAGGAACAAAATAAGGATCATATCCTACTGAACACATAACAGGTGCTCAATAGTCATGGCATTATTCCTCCCTCTGACTAGTACATCATCTTCTCCACTCTGCTAGCCATTTTCCTTTTACCAGAATCACTTTCTCTACAAACTCCTTTCTGATTCCACAGATTCTGTGCTTCAATGACAACATACCTTATTTTTCCCTTATCTTGAAAAGATAATGTGTTGAATTCTTTATGTGTCCAACTTGACAGTAACTTCAACCAGGATTTCTTTTCCCTCCCTCTCTCCCCTCGTTCCTCTTCCACCTCCTCCCCCTTCTCCTCTTCCCCTCCTCCCATCCTCCCCTCCCCCTCCTCTCCCTCATCCCCCCTTCTCCTCCCTTCTCCTTCTCCCTCCTCCTCCTCTTCTTCTTCTTTTTTTTATACTCATGATAAAAAGTTACAAACCAAAACAGAATAAGCTGAAGCTAACGACCCAGTCATATGGGTACTTAGAAGTTGGATCAACTATAGCTGAGTAAAAGTCCCTTAAAACCATGTTGCAACATAAAATTAGTCTTCTCCCATTGTTGTGGCAGTGTGTATGATTTCTAGCCAAAAAAAAAAAAAAAAAAAAAAAAACCAGAATGTTACCTATTGGAAAGAGGTAAAGAAGGCAAAAGGGACAAGCACAAGTATACCTTCTCCCACATATTCTTATGTCAGATGGGAAATAAAATGGCATCCCACTACATCATGTTCAATATAAACCAAGAATTTTCTGCTTCCTAAAATATGAAAGATAATGACTCACACACCCAGGATTTATCAATATTGCTCACAGTCGGAAAAAAAAAAGATAAATGCATCATTCCTCTTTGCATGAAGTGATGAATTAGGAGAAGCACTATATATACACTGTAAATATGCAAATGTTAAATAAGAAATGAATTTATAGAGCACAACTGATAGGCATTCAAAGGTTTTATGAACATTTACCCTTCACATTCTTGTGAGCTAGTTTTACAAACTAGTCATATTCTTTGACTTTGAACAGTTTCATTTTCTTTTACAAATCCTTAAAGTCAAAGACAAAATATATGCAATTATTATATGTCAATAAATAAATAAGGTAAAATATAGTAGTTACCTTTCATCCACAGGATATATGTTTCAAGGGTATAGTGGATGCCTGAAAATGCAGATAGTGCCCAAACCTATGTATACCATTATATATCATTATACATGTTAGTCAGCTTTCCATTGCTGAGACAAATACCTGAGATAATCAACTTACAAGGATGAAGGGTTTATTTTGGCCCACCTTTTGAGAGGTCTCAGTTCATAGCCACTTGGCCCTGTTGCAAAGAACAAGGCAAAGAAGGCCAGTTCAACTCTTAGTGGCCAGGAAGCATAGAGAAAGAGAAAGAGGAAGGGGCCTTAGCAGTATCCTCTTTCAAAGGCATGCTCCCAGGGACCTAACTTCCTTCAGTAGTCCTTACCTCTTAAAGTTTCTACCGACTTCCAATAGTGCCATAGGATGAGGACCAAAATTTTAACATACAGGCCTTTGGACCCAAATTACAGCAGTATTAAGTTTAATCTATACATTACACAAAGTAAGTGATTATCAATAATAAGCAATAACCAAATAGGGAAATTATAATATTATGCTGTAATAAAAATTATATAAGAGTTTATTTCTGTAATTTTCCATTTAATATTTTCAGACCACAGATGACCATGGCTAGAAATCACAGGAAGTGAAACTGCAGAAAATGATGGATTACTATGATCATAAACTCATTTAGGTTTTTGTTTAACAACAATAATAACAAAAGCTATAAAGTATCCTGGACATGAGTTCATGAAAACCACATTTTTATTTAATAATAGTAATTTTAAAAGGTGTTTTAAGGCAAAGATGAGAACCTCAAATCTCACACACCCAATTCTGACTCCTTCCAACAGACCACACTGCTTCCTTTTTGCTTCTTCACAGGAAACTACATATTATGCAATTTAAGGACAACTCTGGATAGTATCTTCAGCTTCATCTTTTTAGCAACTTAGGAAAGAGAAGAAGAGACTATAAGAACTCTGGAGTAGGCAGAACAAGATTAAAACCCTGAATCAGAAGCTTTTGATAAATGTGCATTGTGTTCCATACTTCAGAAACCTTCCATTATTCAATTTTTAAGCTATGTAACCTAGGGCACAATGCTTGAAAACTGACAGATGGTTGCTATGGGGTTGAAGGAGTTAACCTACATAAACCATTTGGTAGAACATCAGGGGAATTGCTTCTCTAGTTTGTTTCCCAATGTTTCCTGGAATTATTCTGTACTCAACTTATGTAAAAAAGTATAATATATTACATAAACAGAAGAATTATCTTCTATTCCATCTCTGATTTCCATTTTAAACAGTAAGAAAATAAAACTAAATCTCATGTGATTCACTCTTATTCAACATATGCTTCACTATAAAACTATTAATGGCAGTAAATGAAGGCAAATAATAGACTACTTGGTTTATTTTCACTTGTCAACCTGAATTGGAAAAGCCTGGCTAATCTACAAGGTATTTATGAATTATAACCAAAGTAATGGCTTTGAAACAAAATACCTTGAGCTCAAAATGTCTCCATAAAAGGAAACTCTATATCACAGATGTGAACTGCCATGCACATTGCCCCAAGCACCCTACTGTTTCTGGAAATGGATATCAAATTCTAGGGATCTAGAATATTCAAAAAAACATATCCTGTGTTTTTAGTTATTTGCTTGCTCAGTTTCTCAGTCACATTTTCTGGTATGAAAGAAAGATGCAAAAATAAAGTACATCTGAGTATTCTAAATATCTGGATCTCACGGTGATAAGAAAATAAGGCCCTCATCAGTATGGTTTATAACTGCCTAGGAGAGAGGCGGGGTGGGGGGTGAAACAAACATCATTTTTTAAGAGACTTTTATGGGCCTGGTATTGTGTTAAATACTTTGTTCACACTACTCCATATAATTCACAGAATTCTGAGAAGTATATATTGTCATTACTACTTTATAGACAAAATTCAAGGCACAGCCACTATTACATTGGATAAGAATTCCTCCCTACCCCCATTTGTCTAGTTCTAAAACCCGTCCTAAGGTTCAGGGATTAGTTTGCTTTCTAATTGAATGGCAAATCATCCTTGTGTGTTTTAACAGATTCATGAAGAAACATTTCCATAAAGATTTCTAAAAACTAATTATGAAAGTTAATCCCACACTCCATAAAGGACATAAACATGTCTCACACCAGCCTGCCACTTCTCTCACAACTCAATCTAAGTGAAAAAACACAAAAGTCAAAACAAACTAAAAAACTAGAGTTTTTTATTTTTTGGATACGATATGCTTTATCTCTAACCTGCCAAATTTCTCTATTCGTTAGATAGTGTGAGCAGTTTTCTCACAGGAAATCTCTTTTATTTATAGCAAGCTAATTGCTTTTCAGAAGTGACTATCATATGTATGTGGATGATTTTAAGATTCAATTTTGTCAAAAGCTGGAAAATTAATTCATGCTTCATCCTAGACAAGCCTCATGTTTTAAGAGATTAAAAGTCAATGCAAAGACCTATTACCATGGAATTTCTAAAGTCTGCTCTTAACTAAGAAATCCATTAATCTAATTTTTGGGTGTGATCTAATATACAAGACAGAAGATGTGTTTATTTTGATAAGTTCATTAAACCAATTATGAAAGAATTCTTTGATATAATACTTTTAGGT
Source organism: Glaucomys volans (assembly GCA_020662805.1). Lineage (NCBI taxonomy): Eukaryota > Metazoa > Chordata > Mammalia > Rodentia > Sciuridae > Glaucomys > Glaucomys volans. The sequence continues at coordinate 172,974 of JAJEJO010001925.1, forward strand.
TTTAAAGTTTAGATGAAAAAAGAGCTTGCATCTTAATCACAAAAGTGTACTGTACTGACATTAAAAATTTTTTTTCTAGAGAATAAAACATTCACGAATTTTCCTTTCTTTTAGTAAATCAGGTTTATAAATTTCCTGGCTACAAAATGTTCGAGAAGGTCCTAGTTCAATCCCCAGCACCATAAAAAACAAACAACAATAAGAAAACATGTGAGATGTTAATACTAGAAAACACTGGTCTCCCACCAGTTAAACAGAGGCATTTGACCATCTTTACAGATGTTATGTTTTTAACACACACTTTCCTCAAAAGCTTCAATATGCTATTTGCTACACAACAACTGTTTTCTCTTGGGATAGAAATGTTAGCAACATTTTGGAAACTTCAGTTTGTTGAAACATGAAACCTTCTGTGAGGCTCATAGTTTTATCAGCAAAAGTGAAGTATGCTACTTTTGCTATTGTGTCAAACAAAATGAATTTTAAATGATTGCCAATTTTGATTCTTACTCTACTTTTTTTTCAGTTCAAAAATGATGTCAAGGTTGCCACTTTACTACAGGAAAACATTAGAATAGACATTTGTTAAAATCAACAGATGGTGCATCCATGAAAAACTTTTTTTTTTTTTAATTTCAGAGAAGGCAACATTTAGTTTTTCACCTACACTGAATCCCTCTAAAGTATGTGACACTATTACAATAAAGGTTTTAAGCAATTGTGAGGCTTTCTAAGTAACTCTAAAAAGTGTAATAAGCTTTTAGGACTACTTAACATTTAGAGCACCAACTCTTCATATTCATATACTTCAGTCTGTAAGATATATACTTTTTTTCTCCAAATGGAAAATTTTAATGGTAAAGATACAATGCAAGTAAAATCTTAAAAAGTAAATCATCATCCACTTATCAGGGAAAACATTTGGCCTTTGGATTTTTGGGATTGGCTTATTTCACTTAGTGAGAAATTCTCCAATTTCATCCATTTATCTGAAAATGCCATAGTATTATTCTTCTTTATGGCTGAATAATATTCCACTGTGTATATATACCACAGTTTCTTTATCCATTCATCTATTGAAGGGCATCTAGGTTGGTTCCACAATCTAGCTATTGTGAACTGAGCTGCTATAAACATTGATGTGGCTGTATCACCGTAGTATACTGATTTTAAGTCCTTTGGGTAAAGATCGAGGAGTGGGGTAAGACATCATTACCCTATGTACATGTATGATTTCATAAATGGTATAAATCTACATCGTGCACAACCTTAGAAACAAAAAGTTGTACCCCATTTGTGTACAATGAATCAAAATGCAGTCTGTAAAAATAAAAAATAAATTTAAAAAAATCTTCAAAAGTAAATATGTATACAAAAAATAAAAAATTTCACAGGCAATATGAGTATTTGCCAAGTAAGTGGCATAAATCATATACCATTTCCAAAGAAAAAAAACTGCTCCTTGCCAGAAATTAGCTTACACTTACCTTATGGTTTCTGCAGTATTATTCTTTGCCTTGTTTAAAAAGTTTCACATGCATTAAATAATGTACTATTAGTTTTCTCTTGGTATCTCCACTTTACAAATGAGGGAATGAAGGCACTGGGAGCAAATAGATTGCCCCCACTCATCTAATTCCTTTCATACCCTTCAATTACTGGTTTAAAGATGGCTTTTTCAGGAAGGTCTATAACCCACTAGATAGGGCTAACTGCCCTTGCTAACCATCTGGATAGTCCCTTCATTTTCCCTATTATTATATCCATTAATCCTGAGGTACTTGTTTAACTAGCAGTCAGCCCTTAAGACAGTAAGCTCCAAAAAGGCAGGGACTATGTCAGTCTTATTCAACAGTTGAATCCCAAACACCTATCAAAGTACTTGGCATATAATGGGTGCTTAATGAATATTAGTTAATTATTAAATGACCATAACATATGGTATTCATTAAATGTTCACTTAGAGACTAATAAAAATGAGTGACTCTAATGTGATATGAAAGTCAAAGTAATGGCCCAGCAGGCTGCTAAAGATTCAAACCTAAGGTTTCAGAGAAGAATAAGAATTAGAGTTGAAGAACTGAAAGTCATTGAGAATTACTATCCCATACTTATACATGACTATGGCAAAGCTCAGGCACTGCAGCTGACTTAATGCTGAATGCATACTACTTTCATGGAGTTTAAGTTGCAAGCTCCCAAAATAAAAATTTGGGAAAGATCCCGATTAACTGATGAGAATTGATGAAAAACTGATGAAGAGGTACTTCTGCACAGTACTGATAAACTGCTTTTTTTGTGTGTGTCTGTGTGGTATTTTTTATTTTTTGGTTCTTGTTTTTTGTACTGGGGATTGAACCCAGGGCACTTTACCACTGAGCTACATCCCCAGCCCTTTTTATTTTTTATTTTGAGACAGAGTATCCCTAAGTTGCTGAGGCTGGCCTCAAACTTGCAATCCTCTTGCCTCAGGCTCCCAATCTGCCAGGATTACAGGCACGCACAACTGCAACCAGGGTGTGTTTTGTTCAAGATAACCATGGTGAAACTGAAATATAGTGCACCATCATGATTAAATACCATAAACACTCAGATGTCAGAGATGAGTTGTGTATTAAAGAGACAAGCAAAATATTTAAATCTGCCAATGGATTTAGAAGAGCAATATGGATTATAAACCATACCACACTGCTACTGCTACTGCTACTGCTAAGAAAAAGTGAAAATTCCACGAAGTTACTGACTGACAAGAGAATAGCAGAACTGATTCAGTCATTTTGCTGGAGAAACTTGAAGATACACATGTGCAAGTTAAGTTAAAAGAGAAGTATTTTAAGTTTCAAATCTGTTTTACATCACTTGGTATAGCTGTGAGTTGCAGTGGCAGAGACCTCAGCTGTTGCCAGAGTGAAGAAAAGGAGACATTTTGAATAAAGGCAGCAGGTTCATTGAAGAAAAGAAACCAGTGCAAGTGAAATAACATTCTTTCTGAGCATAACTGCTGCTTCTGTTTTTCTTCTTGTATTCACACATACACATCCAGTAAGTAGCATTACATTAAAATATTTAGGATCACAAAAGCAGTAAATTTAAGTGTATATAAATATAGGTCTTTAAACATACAAGACAGGGCCACTAGTATAGGACTGCCTTAAGACAACTAGAATTAAACACCCTTTCAGTGGAAAGAAAAAATAGGAATGTAATGCCAATGAAACAAAGTACTATATATTTCTAGAGAAGGGTATAAAGAAATCTTTAAGCCTAAAGGTCAAAGGTTACAGATACAATATACTTTGGTTCAAATTAAGGTCGCTGATTTAATAAGTTTAGTTACCAGATTTTCCCTATCAACAACAATACTTTTAAAATTACTAGTAGAGAAACAAACAACAAAAACAAAACAACCCAGAAGCAACAAGAAAGGAACTATCAGAATTTGATCTTAAGAAATAATAGTTCTGATCACCAGCCTTGTAACTGTGCGTCACTTCTCTAGGCAGTAACTGAATTAAGGGACATTACAATTCCTGAAGTCATTACTTTTAAAAGTTTAGGGCAACAGCCTACGATGATACCCAAAATAAGACATTAAAACAAAATTACAGCAAACTTCATTGAAAAGGTATTTCTAATATAACAAAGGGAAAAAATTAACATAAATGCTTACTTTAAAAGCTACATGGGAGCTCAGTGGTAAGAGTGCTTGCCTGGCATGTACAAGGCCCTGGGTTCAATCTGCAGCACTGTTTTTAAAAACTAACAAAGGATCTAGACCTAAATGTAAAAAGCTACATGAAAAATACTTCATTTAAAGCAAGTGTTTACTATTTTGCATTTCTATACAGCTTGCTGTTTTCAATGCACTGATGTTATATGCTGGTTCCCTCAAAAGACTTGATCGACATTCTCGAAAGAAAAATTTAAGCAAGCCATAATTATACAAAAACAGTGTAATAAGAACAAAGAGAGTAGGTACAGGGACTTGGAGAAACCTGTCTCCAATCTCCACTCCATAATTTAGTTGGTACATGATCACAGGCAAGTTATTTAACTTCTCTGGGTCCCAATTTTTTTCACACAAGTGCGAACAGAAATAATATTTACCAGACTGCTATAAAAATATTAGAAGGCATAATATTGGCCATTTATATGTGCTCAATAAAAGTGATTTTTAGGCTTCTTTATAAAATATTTTATTTTCTTTTACACCTAGTACAATTAAAATCATACAAGCCTGTTTATGCCAGTGTTATTTTTAAAAAATGTCTTTGATCTCAATACAAAACATCTAATTTTGAACATGATATCTAAGGCTATTTCCAAAAGGAAAGTATACATATGGAAGCAGATATATGTGAATTCTATTATTGAATAGTATAAGGCAACAGTACAGGTTTCTGCTTCCAGATTACCATGAAGAAATATTGAAAGAAATGTTTAATAGAAATGGTGTACTACAGAAACTAGATTTTTAGACTTATGTAGTATTTACAGTTTATATAAAATTTACTGGGGCTGGGGATATAGCTCAGTTAGTAGAGTGTTTGCCTTGCAAGCACAAGGCCCTGGGTTAAATCTCCAGCATTGCAAAAAAAAAAAAAAAAATTTACTTACTTTTTTACTTAACAACAGACTCTTGAAACTACCTTTTTAAAGCCACGATTATGAAGACAACTTTCTAAAGAAGCTGTGAAGGCAATAAAGGGTAATTATCGCCTTCAATTAAGAAAAGGGTGCAATGAACTAGTTTTAATTTCACAACAAAAATCTGCATTGAATGAACTTGAACCAATCAATCTGTTATCATTTCTTAGAATACAATTCTCTTCTGAGAAAATATGTCTAACAGATTTAGGCTTAATCTTAAATTCTCAAGACACAAAACAAAAAAATGAAAGTGACTGAAAGATCAACCATGGAAAGGTTGAATTCTCCATGACTTGAACTGTCAGATTCTAATATAAAACAAGCCATATTCAGAAAGGCTCTGTACCTATTGCATTCATTTCCTGTCACAAATAACAGTTCAATGTGAACAGCAACAGAATGCCAGAAACAACAAATAGAAATATTAACTTGAACTATTGTTGTATCAGTTCTACCTCTTTGTTTCTTTTAGAAATCTGTATTTCAAATGTAAAGAAGATACAAAAATATTTTAACCACCTGACATTTTGTTATCCATGACAATATCCATTCATAATTTGTTTCTTTAGCTGGAACCTAAAAAAAAAAAAACATATAAAACACTGATTTGAATTACCAAGAAAGTATCAGTTCTCTATGCTAAGAATGGCTCTTACCTAAAATTCTGTTGTTTCTCTAAATAAGCATTGATGATTTCCTCCCACTAGTTCCAATTTAAAAATTCTCAGTCTTGCTGTTAGTACAGTCATGTGCTGCATAACAACATTTTGGTCAACGATGGACTGCTATATAACAGTGGTCTCATCATGGAGCTGAAAAATTCCTACTGTCTAGTGACATCATAGTTGTCATAACATTATAGCGCAATATAATTATTCACCTATGTTATGATGCTTGCATAAAAAAAACCCAAACCTCCTGTGCTACCAGTCATATAGAATTATAGTTAAGTACATAATTCTCAATCATGATAACAAATGATTATGTTTCTGATTTCTGGTCTACATATTTACTATATTTTTTTAATCCTCATTTTAGAGTGCACACCTTCCACTAATCAAGAGAAAAAAGAAGAAAGAAACAAAAGAAAAGAAGAGAACACATTAATTGTAAAACAGCCTCAGACAGATCCCTCAGGATGAATTCCAAAAGAAGACCCTGTTACCATAGGAGCTGACAATTCCATGCATGTTCTTGCCCCTGAAGACCTTCCAGTGGGACAAGATGTGAAGGTGGAAGACAGTGATATATTGATGAACCCTAGAACATGTAGGTTAATGTATATGTTGTGTCTTACTTTTTAACAAAAAGTTTAAAAAGTAAAAGCAAAAACATTTTAAAATAGAAAAATCATTGAGAATAAGGATATAAAGAAAAAAATAGTTGTGTTCAGCCATATTATGTATTTGTACTTTCCACTAACTGCTATTACTTAAAACAGCTGGTTTGGCGCATCCATGTATGTTAAACAAATCCTTCTCAATTCCAGGAACCAAACAGACCACAACACAATAAAACTAGGTGACTTTAACATACCTATCTCACCACTGCATAGATCTTCCAAACAAAAAAATGAACAAAAAAACCAAAGAACTCAATAACACAATCAATAATTTAGACTTAACACATATATAGAATATTCTATCCATCAATGAGCGAATACACTTTCTTCTCAGTAGCACATGGATCCGTCTCTAAAATAGACCATATTTTATGCCACAAAATTACTCTTAACAAAAATAAAAAAATAGACATACTACCTTGTATTCTATCAGATCATAATGGAATGAAATTAGAAATCAATGATATAATAAAAAGCAGAAACTACTCCAACACCTGGAGACTAAATAATATACTACTGAATGATGCATAGGTAATAGAAGACATCAGGAGGGAGATAAAAAAATTCTTAGACTTAAACAAGAACAACAATAAAACATATAAAAATCTCTGGAACATTATGAAAGCAGTACTAAGAGGAAAATTCATTGCATAGACTGCATTCAATAGAAGAAGAAAAAGTCAACAAATAAATGACCCAATATTACAGCTCAAAGCCCTAGAAAAAGAACATGTTAACACCAAAAGTAGTAGAACACAGGAAATAATTACAATCAGAGCTGAAATCAATGAAATTGAAAGAAAAGATACAATTCAAAAAATTGACAAAAGAAAAAGTTGATTCTTTGAAAAAAATAAACAAAATTGATAAGCCCTTAGCCACACCAACAAAGAGAAGGAGAGAGAAAACTCAAATTACTAATATTTGTGGGGAAAAAGGAAATATCATGACAGACACTACTGAAATACAAAACATAATTAGAAGCTATTTTGAAAACCTATACTCCAACAAAATAGAAAATCTCGAAGGTATCATCTAGAGACATATGATCTATCCAAACTGAATCTGGAGGACATACACAATTTAAATAGATCAATTTCAAGCAATGAAATAGAGGAAGTCATCAAAGAAAAGTCCAGGACCAGATAGAGTCACAGTTGAGTTCTACAAGACCTTCAAAGAAGAGCTCATTCCAATACACCTCAAAGTATTCCATGAAATAGAGGAGGAGGGAACCCTTTCAAATTCATTCTATGAAGCTAATATCACCCTGATACCAAAACCAGACAAAGACACATCAAGGAAAGAAAATTTCAGGCCAATATTCCTAATGAACATAGATGCAAAAATTCTTACCAAAATTTTAGCGAATTGCATACAAAAGCATATTAAAAAGATGCTGCACCATGATCAAGTGGGTTTCATCCCAGGGATGCAAGGTTGGTTCAACATCCGCAAATCAATAAATGTAATTCATCATATCAACACACTTAAGAACCACAGGATTATTTCAATAGATGCAGAAAAAGCATTTGATAAAATACAGCACCCCTTCATGCTCAAGACACTAGAAAAAATAGGGATAGTAGGAACGTTCCTTAACATTGTAATGGCTATCTATGCTAAGCCCACATCCAACATCATTCTAAATGGAGAAAAATTGAAAGCATTCCCCTGAAAACTAGAACAAGGCAGGGATGCCCCCTTTCATCACTTCTATTCAACATCATCCTTGAAACTTTAGCCAGAGCAATTAGACAGACCAAGAAATTAAAGGGCTACCAATAGGAAAAGAAGAGCTCCAACTAATCCTATTTGCTGAGGACATGATTCTATATTTAGAGGAGCCAAAAAATTCCACCAGAAAACTTCTGGAACTCATGAATGAATTCAGTAAAGCAGCAGGATATAAAATCAATGCTCATAAACCTACTGCATTTTTATTCGTAAGGGACGAATCCTCTGAAAGACAAATTAGGAAACTACCCCATTCACAATAGTCTCAGAAGAAATAAAATACTTGGGAATCAATCTAACAAAAGATGTCAAAAACCTCCACAATGAAAACTACAGAACACTAAAGAAAGAAATTAAAGAAAAACTATAGAAGATGGAAAGATCTCCCATGTTCTTGGATAGGCAGAATTAATAGTCAAAATGGCCATACTACCAAAAGCACTATACAAATTCAATGCAATTCCAATTAAAATCCCAATGACGGACCTCATAGAAATAGAGCAAGCAATCATGAAATTAATTTGGAAGAGTAGAGACCCAGAGCAATCCTTAGCAGGAAGAGCGAAGCAGGGGGTATCACAATACCAGAGCTTCAGCTAATAGTAACAAAAATGGCATGATATTGGCACCAAAATAGACAGGTATATCAATAATACAGAATAGAGGACACAGAGACAAACCCACATAAATACAGTTTTCTCATACTAGACAAAGGTGCCAAAAACATACATTGGAGAAAAGATAGCCTCTTCAACAAATGGTGCTGGCAAAACTGGAAATCCATATGCAGCAAAATAAAACTAAACCCCTATCTCTCACCCTGCACAAAACTCAACTCAAATGGATCAAGGACCTAGGAATTAGACCAGAGACCCTGCATCTAACAGAAGAAAAAGCAGGTCTAAATCTTCTTCTTGTCGACTTACGACCAGACTTCCTTAACATGACTCCCAAAGCACAAAAAATAAAAGCAGGAATCAATAATTGGGATAGATTCAAACTAAAAAGCTTTTTCTCAGCGAAGGAAACAATCAGCAATGTGAAGAGAGAGCCTATAGAGTGGGAGAAAATCTTTGCCAAACACACTTCAGATAGAGTACTAATCTCCAGAATCTACAAAGAATTCAAAAAAACTTTACCTCAAGAACACAAATAACCCAATTAATAAATGGGCTAAGGAAATGAGCAGACACTTCACAGAAGATCTACAAGCAATCACTAGATACAGGAAAAAATGTTCAATATCTCTAGGAATAAGAAATGCAAATCAAAAGTACCCTAAGATTTCATCTCATACCAATTATAATGTCTATTATCAAGAATACAGGCAACAATAGGTGTTGGTGAGGATGTGGGAAAACAGACACACTCATACATTGCTGGTGGGGTTGCAAATTGGTGTAGCCACTCTGGAAAGCAGTGTGGAGATTCCTTAGAAAACTTGGAATGGAACCACAATTTGACCCAGCTATCCCACTCCTTGCCCTATACCCAAAGGACTTAAAATCAGCATAGTACAGTGATGTAGCTACATCAATGTTTATAGGAGCTCAATTCACAATAGCTAAACTGTGGAACTAACCTAGATGCCCTTCAATAGACGAATGGATAAGGAAACTGTGGTATACATACACAGTGGAATATTACTCAGCCATAAAGAATAAAATTATGGCATTTGCAGGTAATTGGATGGAGTTGGAGAATATCATGCAAAGTGGGATAAGCCAATCCCAAAAAACCAAAGGCTGAATGATTTCTCTGATAAGTGAATGATGATACACAATGGGGGGTAGGAGGGTGGCAAAAATGGAAGAAGGATGGATTGTATAGAGGAAAATGAGGGGTGGGGAGGGGATGGGGGGAAGGAAAATAATAGAATGAGACAAATATCATTACCCTATGTACACGTATGATTATGCAAATGGTGCGACTCTACTTCATTTATAACCAGAGAAAAGATAGTTGTATCCCATTTGTGTACAATGAATCAAAATTTAAAAATAAAATGTTAAAAAAATCAAAGTTTGCACATTAGCACACACCTGTAATCCCAGCAACTTGGGAGGCTGAGGCAGAAGGACTGCAAATTTAAGAACAGCCTCAGTAATTTAGCAAGGCCTGAAGCACCTTCTAAGACCGTGTCTCAGAAAAATAACATCGAAAGGTCAGTGGTTAAACACCTCTGGGTTAAACCCCAGCAACCCCCACCCCCCAAGTCAAAGTTTACAAAGTAAAAAAGTTATAGTATGCTAAGATTAATTTATTTGTGAAGAAAGAAAAAAATTTTAATAGGATAGTCTATGTGTAGAGTGTTTAAAAAGTCTATATTACTGGACAAAAATGCCATAGACCTTTTTATCCACTCAACACTCACACACTGATACTCCAGTGCAACTCCCAGTGTTGAAAGCTCTATACAAGATAAGTACCATAGGGTGTAACCATTTGAAAAAATCATTTACTGTATTTCTACTGTACCATTTTTATGTTTACATATATAAATACCATTTTGTTACAAAAGCTTACAGTATTCAGTGCAGGAACATGCTCTATAGATTTGTGACCTATAGGCACCTGTTATAACACATAGCCTACACACATAATAGGTGATGCTATCTAGGATTGTGTGAGTACACTCTTAAGATGTTCATACAATGCATTTCTTGGAATGTCATCAAGTGATATGTAACATATTAGATGTTTTTGTACTTAATTCTCTGACACCAATTTATTCTTCAACTATATCACCTATTATTTCCCTACATAAACCTTTGCTCCTACTGAACTACTGCCTCCTGTACCCAAGGAAACAAATCTCCACACTTTGCTTTTGCTATCTTTCTATAATACCAAGCATCCTTCTATCTTCACAAGAGGCAAACAGAGAAAGACACCCAGACATATCCTGATGACCTACTACTCACCTTAACTGGTGGTACAAACCAAATCTTGATTCCTTTGTCAATCTACCTCAACTGCCCCAGTGCACAGTCTTCCTCAGTTTTTGACATTTATAGCCAATTTCAAGAATTTGACATCATATTCAACCTTTTGTTGTGAATCATGTTTTTACAAAGAGATTTCTTGATATCATTAAACAATAAGCAAATCAAGGACAGATAAAATATCTTATTATAAAAATTAATGGAAATTAACAATAAGGAAAGTGACATAGACCTACCTCAGCCATTCAGAAGAGGTAGACATTAACTACTGTAGATGAGAGAGTTCACTTTAAGGAGGGAATTGGTTTTAGTATGGCTCTAGTAAGTATATTTGGGACTTTACCAAGAATAACTGAAATTCAAAAGAACAGAATTGTCTTTACTTTTTTCTCCCATACCATAGTTTTTCATGTTTTTGGTTCATTAAATCATTCAAGTCAGTAAAGGTATTTGAAAGTCAATATTGAACTTTACTTAAAATTTTACTTATTATGCATAAAAATGACTCCTAAAAGGGCCTAGGAAGTTGGATACAGTAGCACATATCCTCTCACCAATACAATGCACATTTTAATCTCAAGTGGCTCCATTCCACTCCAGACATGTTCACTTGGTAACATTTAATGACCTATACATGTGCATATTACTTTATTTCATTCATCTGTTTTCTACACCATAACTACTCTGGGAACATCTCCATGATTATTCTCATAGTCACTGCCTTTTACATCATCCAATTACCCTTGTGCTATGCAACCAACCTACTCATTCTGAAGCTTAAAAAACATCTGTTCCATCTCCCTGCAATTCTGCTATAATTCTTTTTGCAGCTAAAATCAGCCTTGAGTCATCAAAATGCCTCCAAGATACACTGATATGGAAAAACATTAAAATGTTTTAATTCCAGCTATGCTCACAAGGCATACTCAACTTCAAGCTAGAAAATGAGAAACTGCTTTCACTGTATCTCGCATAACTACCACACCTGCTTGAAAAAAAAATCTTGCAAATGAGATATTAACTTTTTCTTTCTGAACTAATCAGAACACTCAAATGCACACGCAATTTGTTTAGATACCTGATTTCCTACCAGGTGGTTCTCAAAGAGAAAAAATAGATTTCTAGAGACTGTTTAAAATTAATAACTATGTAATGCTTTAACCCAAATCTTTTGGATATTAAAAAGCAATAAAAATAAAAAGTATTTCATACAGAAGAAAAATGAGTAGGGTTGGCTCTTCTAAAAAATGTCTAGAAAAAACATATGACACATTAAACTTAAAAATGACACACTGTAGGTACAGAAAGGAAAATACTTTATAATTATATCAGAAGACAGTATAATTAGATACCTTTTAATTCCTCAGATATTCACAAGCATTCCCAGCATAAGAACTCTTAGCTCTTCCTATTAATAATGAGTGTAAACACTTAACAATGGCAAAATAAGTAGCAGAAGTAAAATCATTATCCCCTTTCTTTTTTTGTATACAAAACACAATTAATTCTCTACTTTGACCTTTGTAATAACACCACATTCCTTTGGTCAAGTCACTTGGTCCAGTAAATGTCTTAAGTAGTATTATAGAAATTATAAGGATAATTTTGGTCTGCTGCACAAGTGAAACTCAGAAGGCTTCAAGGACTATAATAATGCACTATATATGATAATAAATCAACATGAACCATAACTAATTATTTTAAAATACTATAGACTGAAATTATACTAAGAGGCAATTAAACTGTCCTATATATTAGTTTTGTTACAGGGCTGTGTGTTTTAGTCAGCTTTTTCAATGCTGTGATCAAAATACCGGGTGATAACCATGTAGAGGAGGAAAAGTTTATTTTGGGCTCACAGTTTCAGAGGTTTCAGTTCATACCTGACCAACTCCACTGCTTTCAGTTCACAAAGAGGCAGATCATGGTGAAATAGCATGGTGGAGGAAAGCAGCTCAAGACATGGCAATCAAGAAGCAGATAGAGTGTTCCACTCACAAGGGACAAAAAATATATCCCACAGGCAAACCCCTAGGTGACCACCCTCAGTGATCTGCCTCCTCTAGGCACATGCTACCTGCTTACAGTTACTACCCAATTAATCCATATTGGTGGATAAGTGCACCGATTGGGTCTAGGCTCTCATAACCCAATCATTTCACCTCTGAAATTTCTTGAATTGTCCCACACATGAGCTTTTGGGGGAGACCTCATATTTAAAACATAAACCATCTTACTAAACCTTCTTCGTGATCTATACAGCTGGAACATTAATAGAACCTATGCTTTACAGGTTGTTTGAGAATTAATTAGAATAGTGCCTGGCACATAATGCTTAAAAAATGTTGGCTACAGTATTTTTCTATTTGATAACAGTACTAACTTTAAAAGTTCAAAATGCAATTGCTCATTCCTTTGAATTTTTGTTTTATTTTTATTTTTAGTACTGGGAATTGAACCCAGGGGTGATTTACTACTAAGCTATATCATCAGTCCTTTTTATTTTTTATTTTGACACAGGTTCTCACTAAGTTGTTGAGGGCCTCTGAAAGTTGCCAAAGGTGGCCTCCAACCTCCCAAGTCCCTGGTATTATAGACATGCAGCACCATAACTAGTTTCATTCCTTTGGGGGGTTTTGTTCACATTTTTTTTAAATTCGTGCTTTATAGTTGTACATATTGATGGGAATTGTTGTTGCCCATTTGTATACGCACATAATAAAACAGTATAATTTGAACAGTATCGTTTGCCAGCACTTTCCCAATCCCTCCCTGCCCTCCACCCCTTGGTCTCTTTTCTACTGATATCCCTTTGATTTTGGGGAGATCCACCCCACCATTCTTTTCCTTTTTTTCTCTCTAGCTTCTGCATATGAGAGAAAACATCTGACCCTTGACCTTCTGAGTTTGACTTATTTCACTTAACATGATGGTATCTAGTTCCCTCTGTTTTCCTACAAATACCATAATTCCATTTTTCTTTATGACTGAATGAAATTCCATTGTGTATATGAGCCACACTTTCTTTATCCATTCATCCTTTGATGGATACCTACACGGATTTCAGTGTAGCTATTGTAAATTGTTCTGCTATCAACTTGAGTAAGATGACTTTAATTCTTCAGGATAAATACCAAGAAGTGGTTAAATTATCCTGTTTTTCTCATGTTAGAAAAGTTAGCGAATATTGACGGGGGGAGAAAAAGGATGAGACTTCCAAAAAGGTATCAATATAATTATAACATTTCCTGTAAACATGAAAAAAATACTGTATAGTAGTGATATATTAAATTTAAATATTCTTTTACAAAGTCCCTGGCTTATACTAGTTCCATTTAAGTATGTATTACTTTATAAATGATGCAAAAGCAATATGCAATCAGCAGAAATCATATTTCAAATTTCAAATTTTGATGTTTTCCTAGGCAAATAATATGCTGCTGTACAATAGTCTCTTGTGATGCTGGACAGATCCCAGTCAACCAAGCAAATAATGAGGGTAAACAATGGATACTCTACTATGTACTGTGTTGTCAGAATTTTTTGGCTATAATGTTTTGTGTTTTCACATCCCGCCATGTCTAAAAAATGCCCATCTGTGTGTATACATGAGATATTCCAATACTTGCTTATAAAATAGGCTTTGTTAGGTGATTTCTCCTAACTGCAGGCTAACGTAAGTGTTTTGAGTACATTTTAGGTGGGTGAGGCAAAGCTATGATGTTTGGCAGGTTAGCTGTGTTAAATGCATTTTCAACTTGTGATATTTTCAATTTATGAAAATTGAGGAGCATCTGTTTCTCAACGTGTCTGACTCCTCTGCTCTCCCCCTACCTAAATTTATTTCAAACAGACTTTGTACTCGAAAACTTTTTATTGGCTAAGACTTAGGAAGTCTAAAATGCTGCCTATTGAGAAGAAATTCTGGTTAGTGAGATGACCTAAAATCTCATTTTATGTTTATCCACATAGATTGTGGATAGACTAATTTTTAAGAAGTGATACACAGCTGGGCGTGGTGGCGCACACCTGTAATCCAAGCAACTTGGGAGGCTGAGTCAGGAGGATCGTGAGTTCAAAGCCAGCCTCAGCAATTTAGCGAGGCCCTAAGCAACTCAGTGAGACCCTGTCTCTAAATAAAATACAAAATAGGGCTGGGGATGTGGCTCAGTCACTGAGTGTCCCTGAGTTAATCCCTGGTTCCAAAAAAAAAAAAAAAGAAGTGATACAAATATATGTGTTCACTTTTAATACTTTGACAGTTCTCAGACTTAAATCCTGGCAAAAACCTAAACAACTTAAAACTTTTCACTATTATTATTATTAACTAAGTAAAGCTATCTAAAAGTATTTTAATCAGAAACAATATATTTGTTAGCAGATGAACAATCACTTACAAAGCTATTTCCTGGGTATCAGAAATATTCTACCCTACTGACTATGTAATTTAAATATTAGTTTAGTATTTAATACATTTCAACATATTAACTATAAATATCTAAATGGTACTTCAATGCTGACATATTTCCAATGTTAAATTTATAATATTTTTCCAGATCTCATAATTTCACTGAATTTCACTGAATTTAGCATTGTTTGTGAATTTCAGTTTGTGAACTGAAAACTTGTCATTTTTAGTTATAGGCTATTAATTCTATAGACAATGAAATTTTATGACATGGACAAATATTTAGCTTGCAGTTTAGAAAAAAAACTACTTCAAGAGAATATTAGATTTACTTGACTCTATCTCTTTATTTCTATTTTAGAAAATTCAGATCCCTTCCACCCAAAACACATTTATTTATGAGAGGAAATCACTTGTTACAGCAATCTGAAACTTCTGAAGGTGCTCAAGTATCAACTTTAATATTACCTATTGTCATGTTTGGCAACATTTATGATTTGTATTATCTAGACTGTTACTGCTCTTTTGGCAGGGGCAGGGGGGACTAATCAGGAGTAGGAGTATTGCTTTACTCTCTTGGGGCTATCTGAAATGCAATGTGGTTAGAAGACTCAAGGAAAAAGCAGCAGCAGTTTGGAGCTTTCCTAATTGCCTGAATCATGGCCATGGACCACTTAAAATAGGCCTTTCCTATTGTGTCTGCATTTGGGTAGGGGTGGGAGAGCTGTTGACTATGAGGCAAGAAGACAAGAGAATATTCTTTTATTTACTAGAGAAATGCCTCTTCTCCTTTCTGTGAGAACAGAAGTAGCATACATAACATCTAGATGTCTAATACAAGTCCAATCAGAACCTGGGGGCTGGGGAAACATCCCAGTGGTAGGCCACTTGCCTAGGATGCTTGAAGCTCTGAGTTTGATCTCCAGCACTGGGGAAAAAAATTTATCTAAATCTAATCTGAAATGGTGCCATTATTTGTCAGACATATGACTTCTACAACAGCTATTTTAGATTTAATTTTTCATATTTTCATGACCATTAGTGCCTATGAAATTCAGAGAGGTTCTTTTTTTTAGAGGTAAAATATCAGTAGGAAAAAGCCCAAAGGAATAAGAAGGACATTATTTCCTTTCACCATATGGGAGGTCCACTGCATTGTCTACTGAGTAGACAAAGTATTACATGATATCATTACTTTCCTTTTTCTTTTTGAGAACTTTTCAAATTCACAAAAAGGAATTGCATATTCTTTTAATGTTCTAAGGCATGTTTAATAAGAATTCACCTTGATATGCTAGTACAATGTTTAAAAAGGGATTAGAATAAGCCAAAATAAATTGCAGTATTTTTCAAGAAAATATCTAGCTCAAGACAGTTAGAAAGACACTGAAATTTCTAGCTAAGAAAAAATGCTAACTTAATAGGAAAACAATTTGAGGGCTATTTTTAAATTGCTCTTAGAATAATACATTCATAAGAATCTACATTTCAAATAAAGCTGCTACAGTTAATAATAATTTACAACCACAATCTTACATTAGAAAATAAAATTAATTTATATTGCTACAAAGCTAATCCAACTTGAAATGTAAGAGATTGGAAAATAAAATTTTAAGGCAATAATTTTGTATGTAATTAGAACCAGAGCTTTAAAATAGCTTGATAAACTTTATGGTGAATTCTTAATGGTAAAAAAAATTTGACTTTCTAAGCATTCTTCAATAATAATGTTAACAAATATTTACTGAATAGTTTTATGTGCCGGGAACTGGGCTAAAAGCTGAGGATACAGAAGTGAACAAAACAGTCCAGCCTTAATGGGGCTGATTATTCTTGTTGACATATTAACTGAGGACTTGAAGATAAGAATACTGAGGTTAATGTACGTGAATTATAGGCCTTAGTTCTCACTCCTTAGGAAATAATACAAGTACCTAGGCAGAAAAACTGGCATTAGAGTGTACTTTTTAGAAGTTTGGTCTACAATTACCATATGACCTATTATAAAAAAACAATGTATAACTTCTAACATCCAGAGAGTTACCATACGTTTATTGCTGGGTTCATGTGAAAGCCCAGCAGTGACCCTGAAGCACTCTCTCAGAAACTGTAGAGGACAAGAAGCTATCAACAATTTAATAGCTATTTCCTAGGAGCAGAAAGACCTTCAGGTTCCATGAGAAATTTTGTTTTTGTTTTGTTTTTCAAAAGGGATAACTCCTTCATCCCTTATTACTACAATATGTAACAAATGAAAATTTGCCTCATTATTAATAGTACTACAGAAAATTGATCCATTGATCAGTGAATATAAACACACAGATCTAAGTGTGATTCTCACTCATCTTAATTTTTATTTTTTTCATGTAGTGGAGATTTTACCTTGATTTCTCTATCTTCAAGTACATGAAATCACTTGGAAGACAAAGTAGGTGTGATGGCTCCCTCTGTTCTTGAGAATTAGGATTTTTGAAACAGAAAATAGTTTACTTGGCTCCATGAGAAATCTTAATTCATTTCTCATTTATCTCTTCGTATAATTTCCTCTTCTCTCCTCCCAGGAATTATGATTTCTCATCTTTATCTTCCTCTCCAAAGCCACTCTAAGGGTTATCATCAATTCAAGGGCAAGTAGCTCCCTCACCATGATCTGTCTCACATCAACGTGACATTCTCCTGCCAGAAGCATATGGCAGCATTAGCTGGACAAGTCCTACCCTGAAGCAGTGTTTGCCAAACTGTGAGTCATGACCCACTTTCAATAGAGAAATTAATTTCATGGGTTAAGACCAGCATTTAAAATTAAACACAGTGGGCTGAAGATATAGCTCAGTGGTAGAGCACATACCTAGCATGCATGAGGCCCTGGTTTTATCACCAGCAATAAACACACACACACACACACACACACACACACACACACACACAAACACACACAATAAAGCACAGAATAAGAAAAACAGTGTGGCCTTGCACCTATTTTGAAACTTCAGTTTACACTCTATGTGTATAAATATGTGTATGTATGTGCATGTATACTGCATCCTGATATACACTTCTTCCTTCCTACAAGTTATGGTCAAAAGTTTGAAAGTCCAGAAAAAAAAAAAAAAAAACAGTTTGGAAGTCACTAAGCTAGAATGTTCAGTTCTAGGGACTACATCATTTTCTGAATACTTCTTCAGATATTTTAGAGATTTTAAGTATAGTATTAAATAGTTTCTTTAAAACAAAAGTGGTGTTTATCTAATAGGCCAAATATTTTCTAAATAATTGTCAGTCAACAAACAAACCAAATCATTTCCATGAATTTTCCTAGAATAGCCAATTCTTTTCATAATAGAAAGATCCAAAATAAAATACCTTACTTTTAAATTTAATTTAACCTGAAAATTAAAATGGACTCACTAATCATCTCAAAAAATATTTTTAAAGTAACAACAACCTAAGCACCAAGTACCTTAATGGAAAAGTATTCTATCTGAGGGGATGGTTTGATGCTCTTTTCAAATATGACTTCAAAAGTAAACAAGAGATAAATATTTCTTTGCATCTGCTACAAATGCACAAGAATACAGACACACCAACCTTATATTCCCTTAGTAGTAAAGGCATTTTTAAAAATTCAAATTCAGAAAGCTTGGAGTATGTGACTGTGACTAATAGCACCCAGTCACTCAGCATGAATAGAAGCAGGAATAACCTGGCTGTCCTGACTGTAAAACAACTAACTGCCTTAGAAAAAGTAATTCTGAATAATAGTTATAGCCTCACTTGTCACATATAGTTGCTGCATGGAATTCATATTTAAAAAATGGAAGACATCTTCTTAACCTTTCTGCAGTGTCAACACTGAAATTTGGGTCTCAGCCTCATAACCTCTTACACTTCTTGGGATGTCAGAACTGGAAGAGGCAACTAATATCAACTCCTATGAGAAGGGACGGCCTGTGGCCTTGAATCGTTCCATAACAACCCTTTGGTTGATTAAAAGTGATGCTGACAGGCTTCAATCCTTTTGGTTTTATGAATTTTGACTGCTAAGTGGGGCCTCCAGGACTAGAAAACTATGAGAATTAGCTTTAACTGGTTATGAAACATTTAAGAAAACAACATAAATGTAAACGATTTCTGAAACTTGAATATAACTACAAAAAT
This sequence comes from Glaucomys volans, assembly GCA_020662805.1. Classification (NCBI taxonomy): domain Eukaryota; kingdom Metazoa; phylum Chordata; class Mammalia; order Rodentia; family Sciuridae; genus Glaucomys; species Glaucomys volans. The sequence continues at coordinate 192,214 of JAJEJO010001925.1, forward strand.
AAGGCATGAATAATAGAATACATACATAAAACACACAAAGATAAAGGTATTATGCAAAGATGTACAAAATACCTAACTCCAACTTCCATATAAAGGACTTCTAAATAAAAATTGATAGCTTGAAAGCTTATACATAGGAGTAAACTAAAATATTATTTTAACCAAACTTCCCTTTTTAATTTCAAAGTCTACATATACACATGTACACCTATCTCTTAATAATGCCCTAAGTTGTAGATAGCTCACTACACTTAAAAACTTAAGTCAATCTTGATAAAGTTAAAAGAATTACAGTCTTAGATGAGGATGAAATCTGTTTCCTTTATAGTACCAAACAATAACTGAAGACACATGAGGCAATTCCTTCCTTATTCTGTAGTGTAATTCACTATAAAATAATCAGTTTTAATTAGATTATTATATTTTAAAAAAACAAATAACCATACATGTTTAAAATCGAAGTCTTCCAACAAAAATTTCCCCTGAAAACTTAAATTTTCATGTATTCAATATTTCTGTGGTTAAAAGAAAACTTAGGGAAACATTCATCTGTTAAGATTCTTAATTTGGTGGCCTTCAATACACTGAAATTAGAAGCAGAAGTGTAAGTGTGTACATTTTTCTAGGGAAATGATTCACAGCTATTGAGATTTTGAAAGGGGTCAATGATCTAACAATAGTCACTGCTTTGGGTGAAAGTTTTGTATAGGAGGACCTTTCCATGAATTACTGAAAATGTTAAGAGATGAAAGTTGTAATAACTTCTCCTAACAAGAACTGTAATTAGCAGGAAGATACACCAGTTATAAGACTATGCTGAAGATTACACATATTTATGCCTTTATTTAGGGCTTAGATTAAAAACAAAAAAAACCCCCTAAGCAATGAAAAGTGTGTTTGTTCAGCTAGAAGGATGGGTGCAATGGCCTGTGCTATATACTAGTAGTACAGATATCTACTGGCATGCTGCACCAAATTTCTAAACTCATTCAACATTTGTCTAAGTATCTATTATCCTTTTTATGCATTTTTTCTTTTTCTGACCTTTACAAAATGGAGCTCCTTTTAGAAGTATCTCTTTAGCAAACAGGACCTCTAACACCATACCACCCACACTGAGAAACTTATAAAAGTCCTGTGATGTTAATAAATGAGAATTCTTTTTCCTCAATAATCAAGTGAGCAATTTGATCCTGATTTATTTTTTTAAAAAAATCAAACCAAGTCTCTTAAGAAAAGCAAAGCTATCTCCATTTTTAAAGGTTATATCTGATACCTTTGAAATATAACACATCATCATTACACTTTGTTTAATGTGAGTAAAAGGAACATAACAAATACTGGTATTTCATGCCCAACAGAAATTAGGTCCAAGGCAAGGGGGGAAATGAACCTTAAATTTCTAGCCTAATCTTCAAGCATTTAAACTATGATATATTTTACTATTTTCCAATGAACTTATGAGTATTCTATTTAGGCAAGGACCTAATTAGATAGAACCATAGGAATTATGAAAGCACATCAACAATTAATAAGGATCAGAAATCTTTTCATGGTGAAACCTTCCCATAAAATCAAGAAAGGGAAAAGACAACTTAAAATAATGGACTTTTCTTTTCAATGAAGTTGATTAGCCAGGCAGAAAGGGTTGACAAAGAATTGACCTCTGTCACTAAGCTTGTTAGCAAAGATCCAGATAAAGAAAATATTACGTTAATGAATCAAATGAGTGACAGAGAAATTATCCTCACATACATACTGAGATTGTGTGTTTGGGACACCATGTAACTCACACCCATACACAAAAAATTTTATCCTTCCCTAAATATAGCAGATAAGTCTCTTCACTTTTCAGTTATTTCAGTTCTAATAAGGAGGAACAGAATTTTCCAAACCACTGGACAGAAAAAAACCCGGCTGTCAGAAATGGTTCTTGCTGAACCTATTAGGATTTCTGGCTTTACTACTAAATTCAGTCAATGGGTTAGTGAAGGGGTTTATGAAGAGACTCTTGCAACTCGTGTTTCAGAGATATTAAAAATTGAAGGAAAAAAATGTACTAGAGTGTCTGTCATTACTTAAGTAAAATTTAAGGGTCATTTAATAATGTTGATACTGTGATCAAACTCCCTTAGTATTAAATATCTCAAATGTCCTATTTAGTCTCAGTCTACTCTGAAAACTCTGTATTTTTCAAAGCAAGATATATGTTAGAAATATACAGGTTGAAAGGAGTTTAAATTTACAACCCTGAAACAAACCGAGAAAAGTAGCTTATGTGTCAAAGAAACAAATGTAAAGAACAATTTTAAAAACTAAATAATAATAAAACCTGCCAAACAAACTATACAGGTCTCTCAGAAAACATTTTCAGAAAGTTGTAAAAACAAAGAAAAAAGATGATCTCAAACTTTCCTTTCTATTAACTGTCTTGAATATTAATATTTTTTATTTCTTACAAGAATGCTTAGAATTAATCAATCTTTAAAGTTACAATAAAACAATTTTGATGAAAGATTGAATGCTTTCACTCTAAAATTAGGAACTAAGCAAGGATGTTTGTTCTCATCATTTCTATTCAACTCCGCACTGTAAGTTTTAGCCAGTATATTTAAAACAAAGCAAAGGACATCTCGATCAGAAAGGACTCTCTTTTTTCAGTAGATCACATGATCATTACATGGAAAATTCTATAAAATCTACAAAAAAGCAGTTAGCATTAATAATTGAGTATAATGGGATTTCACAATTTAAAATCAACACATTTAACATAGCTTTTTGCATACTAGAGATGAACCAGAAACTAAAGAAAAAAAATACTTATGTGTTAAAAATATAAAATATATACATTTATTTTTTAAATGTGCAAGATCAATATGCTGAAAACAACAAAATATTGCTAAGAGATATTAAAGACCTAAATAAATGGGGAGAGATACAGTCTTCATGAATTGGAAGAGTCAATATTATTAAGATGTTAATTTTCCTCAAACTAATCTATGGATTTCCCAATCAAATCCTAAGAGTCACTTTTATAGAAATTGATATGATGATTCTAAAAATTCATATAGACATGAAAGGAACCTAAATTACCAAAAACAACTTAGAAAAGGAATGAAGTAAGAGGATTTAAACTACTTGATTTCATGACCTATTGAAAAGTTACAGTAATCAATTGATATTGGTAGAGGAATAGACACATAGGTCAATGGAACAGACCTATGTGTTTACCCAAGAGAAGTACAGGATAATCCGTTACCCAGAAGAAAGAAGGCATATGTCTATACAAGGAATTGTACACGTTTATCTCTAATAGTCCCAAATTAGAAACAACCCAGATATCCATCAAAAGGTGAAAAGATAAACAAATTATATTCCAGCCATATAATGGGACAATACTCAGCAATTAAAAAAAGAAAAAAAAAAAAAAAGAATGAACACTACCAGTGTGACACTGCACCATGCACAGCCAGAGGAAGGAGAAGTTGTGCTCCATTTGTGTAAAATGTGTCAAAATGCATTCTACAGTCAGGTATAACTAATTAGAACAAATTAAAAAATGAAAAAAAGAATGAACAAGTGATAAATGCAATAATGTAAATAAATCTCAAAATAAAGAGTCAGAGAAGAGAAAGAGAGTATTATCAAATATTTATATTAAGTATGAAAAGATGAAAATTCATCCATAACACAAAGCACATTAGTGTTTGCCTGAGGATTGGAAGGGAAAAAGGGCAGAAAAGGGAAACTTCAAGGGACACAAGTAAATTGGGGTGATTGATATGTTCATTATCTTGATTTTGGTGGTATTTTCACAAGAGTAAGCATGTCAAAATTTATCAAAAGGTACAGTTTATTATCTTCATTATCAATAATGCTGTTTAAAAAATTTAGTGGCAAAAGGAATTTCTGAAAGATGAATCTGTGTAAATCTTAATGTACTCTTCAAAATTAATCCTGAACTGCTTTGGTCAAAATCAACTCTAACATGGGCAAAAATATTAAAATAATTTTCTCAAAGAGCCAAATGACTTCTGTAGAAATACGCAAACATCAATGAAATTACTACTTGATGTTTGCAATATTTTGATAGGGTGGTGATTATTAGCAAGGTTTGGGTGGGTTCTGGATAAGTGATGTCTAGGGAAAGTACACTAAAAATGAACGATCATACCTTGATTTGTGCAAAGGGTCTCTCATAACCTCCAACATAGAGAAGGCCAACATTCTGAGGAAGTAACCTATAAGGTGGAAGAAGAAGCATTATTTATGAAATACTCTTACTTAAATGTAAGGTTGTACTATAATAAAAATTTTATAATAGGTACTATGAAAAATTAAATGTCTATGTAATAATTCTTGTCCTTTGCACTATGAGATAGTAACCAGCAAAGGAATAATTCTTATATTTCAAAAATAATGGATAAAATGTTAAGAATGAAAACTTACATGTAGAGTACATATTAGTAATTATAATAAAATTACTACATAGTGTCTCTGAGAAATGTATGTTTCTAAAAATTATAAAGTTTCAAGTGACGAAATATTCAATGCATGTCAATACTATGCACTACAAGATATAATATAAACCTAAATAATTCAGTCCCAAAATCCAACAGAAAAAACCTGACATACAAGCAACTCTAAAAATGCAGTTACTGATATGTTGTATAATAGTATTTATTTACCATAGGAAAGTAGTAGGGCAAATGGTGCTTGCTATGGAGGGATCTAGTCAAATTTGAATAGATGGAATTTGAACTTAGCCTTAGAGGGGAAATATTAAACAAGTTCCGTAGAACAAAGAGAATTCAAGACAAAGAGCAGACAAGGTGGAGTAAGGAATAATTTAGTTGGACGTGAGAACCCAAAGAAAATTAGCAATGAAATGTGGATAATTTTAAATGCCAAATACTGAATTTTGTAAGTAATTTGGGATCATACTTTTAAAATAATTACTTTACAAAACAACAAATGCACACAGAAATAAAAACCAAACCATATAGAGGCCTTAAAATGAAGAAATACTGTGGGCTGGGGATATAGCTCTATAGTTGGTAGAGTACCTGCCTTGCAAGCACAAGGCCCTGGGTTCAATCCCCAGCACCACAAAAAAAAAAAAAAAAAAAAAAAGAAAGAAAAAAGAAAAAGAAATAGTGGTTACAGATGGGTATGGTGGTGTATGCCTGTAATCTCAGCAACTTGGGAGGCTGACACAGGATTCCAAGTTCAAGGCCAGCCTCAGCAAATTAAAAAGACCTATCTCAAGCCAGGTGCAGTGGCGCACACCTGTAATCCTAGCACTTGGTAGGCTGAGACAGGAGTATCTTAAGTTCAAAGCCAGCGTCAGCAACTTAGTGAGGTCCTAAGCAACTCAGTGAGACCTGGCTCTAAATAAAATACAAAAAATAGGGCTGGGGATGTGGCTCAGTGGTGGAGTGGCCCTGGGTTCAATCCCCAGTACCAAAAAAAAAAAAAGAAAAGAAAAAGACCTATCTCAAACAAAAAACAAAAACTAAGAAGGTATATGGGGATATAGCTCAGTGGTAGAGCACCCCTGAGTTTAATTACCAATACCCACATCAAAAGCAAGAAAAAGTGGTTATCTTCCCTACTCCTTCCTTCTAGTTCCACTTATAAGAGGTCTATCATTCTTGATTGCAGTGAAACATTGTGAATGAAAAAATGTCACATTTAGATCTACATTTGTGAAATGTGTAAAGAGGAATTGGTAGTGGTGCAGGCTACAGAAAAGACAAATGTTCTTGTGTTTAATTAAGCTAAACATAGATATATATCATTCTTCTTTAATCATAAATCATTTTCTAATGGACATCACGAATAAACAAATACAACTCCAGTCTTAACACTCCCACACATAAAGAAAGAGCAAAAATAATTGCCTGACTTCTTTGCCGAAAGTTTCTAAACCAAGACACTTCTCAGAGTCTGGAGAGTTAGTTAATGGCCTTTAAAGGGAAGATAACAAAACACTAATGATCTCTCTGATAGTTATAAATTCTATCACATGAATCTGAGAATGAAACACTGAGGGGTATAGAAAGAAAGAAAAAAAGCCCCGTAAACTCAAAATATTCTAATGGAAAATTCTCACTATACCATACTGCCCTGATGATAGAAAATTAGAATACTCAAGATTATCATAACCATCTTAAAATTTTAGTTAGTGACTTAAAAACCCTGCTTCAACAATTCTAGAATAAACACTTATGCATAGCTTCTCTAAAACTGGGGTGCCTCTGATATTTGACGATATCTTATAACTGATGTCACAAGGGTAACAGTTGTGAGGTAGTAGTATTATTATTTTCCACTGACAGGAACTAGTAAGATCATGAAAGTACACTCTCAGAGCAACTTAGATTCTATGAAATAAAAGACATTTTTTCCAGTCTCCTGGAATATCTTCTGTTATATGCATTGTATAAGTGCCCATAAAGCACTAAAGGTCACTAATAGAATGTTAAGAAGATGAAGACAATCCTGAATTAAACCAACTTAGTAAAAAGCTTTTTATTTTTGGAATACAGTGATGAATTGTAATAACACATATTAACATATTGTTGAAGGTTATAAATAAAACTAAAAGCATTTGTTTACTGGATTCAAGCAGAAAGTATAGGAAATGTCCCCAAATCTTAACAGCGAAATGGAGTATTTCTTAGCCGTCACTTGACAAATAAGAAATTAAGCCAACATTAAACCATTTCTGGTTCCATACATTTTAGAATTAGCTGTATACAGCAGTGGTAATTTATTTCCTGTATAACAAATGTTCACAGAAAGCTTGATAAGACCCCTTCAGGAGTAAAAAATAATCACTGTTCTTACAAATAGATGTTCGGAAAGGAAGAGAATAAAAATTGGCTGACATTTAAAATTCAATATGCTTCTAATTACTATGCATATACATTTCAGGAAGCTTGCCAATATACTATTTAGTGTGCTCCCTCCCTTCAATGTGCCTATCTAATAACTACCCTTTTCTAAACAAATTTCCTAAATGTACCTGTTAGATAGCATATTTCACTTTTAAATTACAGTTCTTTCCTATTCATGTACCTAATGTTCCTTACCACTACTACTTTCCTTACTACTTTCATTTGAATAGGTTTTAATAAGTATCATAACTTAAAGGCCTGCTAAGTGTAAGATACATATTTCCATTTTTAAAATGGAACATTTCTTTAAATGTTTTTACCTTTCAAAAAATTATTTTTTTCAAATTGCATACATAATTACTGCCAAGTTATAGGCACCATTTTGTCATGACAGGGTGCTTGTATATAATATAGCAATCACACATTTTAAACCCTGAGGGTAAGGTATTAATTCAGCACTGACAGACACATTTATAAGTATATTTTAAAACAGAAGTCCTGACGCATTTAAAACTAAGTAATTATTTTGGCCTTAAGTTAGGTGAACATTACCATAACCTTTATGAAAATGCTAACAACCTCTAAAATATTTGCTTGTAACTAAATTTTTCAATGTGTGGCTACCAAAGAGGATGTTTTGGGAAAGCAGAAATAAAGAGGCATTATGGGGAGGGAAAAAAAGGTCTACTACAGCTTTTGAAAAAGGAAGAACAGGCAAGATTAATACTGATTTTATTTTGCTTTCAATTTCCCAAACACAAATATTAACAAATATTTATCCTTAAAAGAAAGTTTCAATATTGTTTCCAGAAATCTTTCACACAAAGGAAAGTAAAACCCATCAGGTAATAGAAGAAACATTATTTAAACAAATTTCATGTATCAGACATATATTGATACATTACATATACTGATGCATTAGATACAGAAAAACTGTGTTAAAGGGGAATTGAGTCTGTACTTACTTCAAATTTAAAAACTTTAAAAGAGATTTTTCAAAAATGCTGAGTAGGGAAAGGATGGATTGCATAGAAATTGAGGGGTGGGGGGGAGGAAAGATAATAGAATGAGACAAAAATCATTACCCCATGTATAAGTATGAATAAGCAAATTGTATGATTCTACTTTGCGTACAACCAGAAAAAAACAATAGTTATACTCCATTTGTGTACAATGAACCAAAATTAAAAAAAAAAAAAAGATGTGGAAATTGACTACAAGAGATCAAGAAACTTTTCAAAGCCTTCACAGCTAGTAAGTGTTTGAAGCTGTAATTTGAACTCAGAACTGCTGCTGCCATTCAGTCCGCATTCTCTTCTGCTGGTAATGCATGATGATTCTGATTTTGATACTAGCTCAGTAATTGCACTATAGAGATAATAAATCTTTGATCTTTAAAGAAAATGCTGAGTAAAAATTAACTTCTGTCTATAAATTATAACTATAGTACCTACTACTAGATATATTCTAAAATTATAAAAAACCTTGAAACAACTCATAGTATTTTGAATACCAATTTACATAAAATCCCACTTCTTAGCCAGTAAGTTATTTAAAGATCAAATTACATCCAACGTATATACTAGGAGAAAAATCAACAACCAAAACCACTTCTATACTAGAAAGCAAATGCACTTAACATGAAATCAACAGTACCATTTTTAATAAAAGAAAATGAGATGCTCTCTGAATCTTCTAGGAGATATAAATTTTAAAAGCAAGCCATAAGGCAAAAGACAGGGTCTCACTAAGTTGTATAGGGCCTTACTCAGTTGCTAAGGCTGGCTTCCAACTTCCTCCTGCCTCAGGCTCCAGAGTCACTAGGATACAGGTGTGCAACACCATAGCTGGCCACAGGGTAGATTTCAAACAAATGATTCAAACTGTAGTTTCAGAATACAAAAATTCAGCTAGAAATCAATAACAAAAAAACTGGAAAATTTCCATGTCTGAAAAGATATTAGTATACTTATAAATAACCCATAGATCACAAAGGAAATCTCATTCGAAATTATAAAATATCTTGAACTGAATAATAAAATAACAATATATCAAAACCTGTGGTGTGCCGGGGCAGTGGCACATGCCTATAATCCCAGTGGCTCGGGAGGCTGAGGCAGGAGGATCATGAGTTCAAAGCCAGCCTCAGCAAAACTGAGGCATTAAGAAACTCAGTGAGACCCTATCTCTAAATAAAATACAAAATAGGGCTGGGGATGTGGCTCAGTGGTCAAGTGGCCTTGAGTTCAATCCTGGGCCAAAAATAAATAAATGAAACTGTGGTGCGCAGTTAAATCAAGATTAAAGAGAAATCTATCATACCAACATATACATACATATATGAAATGCTTTATACAAACTAATGAGTTATGTGTCAATCTCAGGAAATTTGAAAAAGTCAATTAAATCCAACAAAAAATAATAATGAGCTAAAATTTATAAAACAGAAAAGGTACACTAAAGAGGATCAAAAAAATTAAAAACTATTTTTTAAAATAACACTAAACTGATTCCTAATTAAGACAATGAGAAGATACAGCACATAAAATCACTAATGGAAATAAAAATATATTAAAAAATAAGAGGACATTATAAACACTTTTATACCAACAAGTTTCAAAATTCAGGATAGAAAAACTACTAGGAAAAAACAGTTCAGTAAAATCAACATAATAAAAAGAAAATCTGAATAGTGTTACTATAGCATGTTTAAAGTTATCCCCACCAAGAAAGCAAAAGGCCTAGATGGACTTACCTGTAAATGCTACCAAACCTTTCAGGAAAAATTAAATCTAATCATACACAAAGCAAGAAATATTTCCCATTTTATTTGATACTTGGATACAAAAACAATGTTAATCAAGACAGAGTAAGACAAGCTATAGACTGGGTGAGAATATTTGCAAAAGACATATTCAAAAGGACTGAAAATATTTGCAAATGAAATATATGAAAAAGGTCTGTTATCTGAAATATACTAAAAAACCTCTTAGAACTTGGTGACAGGAAAATAAACAACCCTACTGAACAGTGGATAAAAGATCTAAATAGACACCTCACCAAACAGAATATATAGATAACAAGCACATGAAAAGATGTTCAGCATCATATGTCATTAGGGAAATGCAAATTGAAACAATAAGATACCACTACATACCCTTGGAAATGGCCAAAATCCATAGCACTGACATCACCAAGTGTTGGTGAGGATGAGGAACACCTGGAACTCATTCATTGCTGGTGGGAATGCAAAATGATACAGCCATCTTTGGAAGACTGTAGTTTCTCACAAAACATACTGTTAACATGTGACCAACAATCACACTCCTTAGTATGTATTTATCCACAGGTAAAAACTTATGCCCACATAAAACTTTGTACAGGGATTTTTATAGTAACTATTCATAATTGCTAAAACATGGAAGCAACCAAGATGTTCTTTGGTAGGTAAATGGATAAATGAATTGGTACATTCAGACAATGGATGTTTTTCAGTGCAGAGAAATGAGTCACCAAGCCATGAACACAAACATGGAAATCCAAAGTGCTTAATATTGTCTTTTTTTTTTTTCTTTTTGGTACCAGGGATTGAACCCAGAGGTGCTTAACCACCAAGCCACATTCCCAGCCTCCGCCCCTTTTAAATTTTGAGGCAGGGTCTCTCTAAGTTGCTTAGAGCCTCACTAAGTTGCTGAGGCTGGCTTTGACCTCACAATCCTCCTGTCTTAGCCTCCCTAGCTTCTGGGATTACAGGCATGTGTCACCTCGCTTGGCTAATATTAAATCTCAAAAGAAGCCAATATGAAAAGGCTACATACTGCATAATTACAACTAAGGAACATTCTGGGAAGGAACAAGTCAGAAAGTAGTGAAAAGATTAGTGGTTGCCAGGGGTTGATCAGAGGGAGAGATGAACATGCAAAGCACAGATTTTTAAGGTAATGAAATTATTCTCTATGACACTACATTCTATATATATATGTCATAATGTATTTGTCAAAACCCACACAATATTCAGCACCAAGAGTGAACCTTAATGTAAACTATGAACTTTGGGTAATAATGACATGTCAATACAGGTTAATATAAAAATGTACCATTCTGGTACAAGATACTGACAGTGGAGATAGGCTGTATATACTGAACAGCAGGTATTATATGCGAACTATGTACTTTCCACTCATTTTTGCTGTGAGCCCAAAACTGCTCTAAAATACATAGTCTAGTTTTTTTTTTTTTTAAGAAAGAAATGAGCTATCAAACCACAAAGACATAGAGGAAACATTAAAATTCATATTACCAAGTGAAAGAAGCCAATCTAAAAAGGCTACCCTATATGACATTCCAGAAAACACAAAAACAATGGAATTAGTAAAAAATTCCATGGTTGTCAAGAATTATGGAAAAGGAAGAAAGGAATAACTATGAGAAACAGGGAATTTTTAGGGCAATGAAAGTATTCTGTATGATTCTGGTGATGAATTCCACTTGGACATTATGCATTTGCTTAGATCTAGAGAATTAGATGACTATGGACTTTAGATAATAATAATGTTAATAATAATATTGATACATCAATAGTTACAAAAGTACCACCCAAATACAAGACGATAGTAATAGAGGAAACTGTACGTTGAGTAAAAGAACGTATATGGAAACTCTTTCTGTAAACAAGCTAACAAAGTCTTGTTAATTTTTTTTAAATTGACAATATAAGAAAGGAACCATATAAGTCAATTGAAAAAAGAAAAGAAAAAAAACCTTAGTAAACAAAGGTCAATAAAATTTTTAAAGAAGATAGTATGTCACCATCAAATTGAGTTAATTCTAAGAATGCTTTAACATTAAGGAACCCACCACGGTAATTCCACCCATTGAAAAGGAAAGAGGAGAACACCATATTACAATGACAGGAAAATGTTGAAAAAAAATGAAAAATACCCTTATGTAAGTTCTCTTAGCATACAAGAAAGACACACTAACCTTTTCAATTTCATCTGAAGGATATACATAAACAAATAAATACCCTATAGAAAGCACAATTACAGGGGAATCTTTAAAATTTAGACTAACAAGAATGCAAGAATGCTTCCCTCACAACTTCTTTAATGATATACTATAGGTCCTAGCCAATGCAATAAAGGCAAGGGAAAAAATAACAAAAGGAGTAGAGAGAAAACAGTTATCTTAATTATAAATATATTTCACATTCACACTCACACACACACACACACACACACACACACACACATATATATATGTGTATATTCCCCAGAGAATATATAGATAAATTATTACATTAACCAGTGATATTTATTAAGATTCCTGGATACTAGGTCAATTAGAAGAAAATATCAATTGTGTTTCTATACCAACAACAAGCAGTTAAAAAAGGAAACGAACAAAAACTAATTTAAAATGAGTGATTTAAAAAAAATAATAACCCATGGGGCTGGGGCTGGGGCTGTAGCTCAGTGGTAGAATGCTTACCTAGCATGTGTGAGGCACTAGATTCAATCCTCAGCACCACATACAAATGAATAAATAAAGGACCATTGACAATTACAACTGAAAAATATTTTTTAGAAACATTTTAATATACGAAAAAATTAACAAAAGGAGTGAAAAGACTTCAATTCATAAAATTATCAAACACTATTGAAAGAAACTTAAGAAAACCTAAATAAAAGAATATATTATGTTCATCAGTAGGAAATCTCAAAGTTGTTACCATATAAAAATGACTACAACCCAACCTATATACTCAATGCAATCGGAAAAATATTCTGACAGGATTTGTCTTGAGAAACTAACTCAGTTGAAAATATATAACAGAAAGCAAATGAACAAGAATAGAAAAGATTCTCCCTGAAGAAGAATAAAGTATTACAACCTGCTTCACTGGATACCTAATAAATACTTCTTATCAAGTTTTAGCAACAAAGGTAATGTGGTATTGGCATGACACAGAGAAGTAGGTCAGTCAAATATAGCAGAGAACCTGGAAATGGAACGACACACAGACCCTGGATTTATAACAAAGAGCAGTAAAGAAGGGATAATCTTTCTAATAAATACTGCTAGGAAAACTGACTATCCACATAGATAAAACCATACCACACACAGCTGTCCTGCCGGGTGATGCCCTGCACCACCCTGGAACTCTTTGGAGTCTCTTGTCACCAAGAAGGCCCTCAACAGGTGGGGCCATCAACTTGGGACCTCCAGATCCATAAGTCAAAAACCTCTTTTAGGGGCTGGGAAATGGCTCAGTTGGTAGAGTGTCTGTCTCCCTTGCAAACACTAAGGTTATGGGTTCTAATTCCCAGCAACTCAAGAAAAGGAAAAAGAAAAAGAAAAAAACCTCTTAAAAATATTTTACTGAAGATCCAAGATGGCGAACTAGAAGGAGATTGCTTTCCTTGTCGCTCCAAAACAAGGGACTCACACACAGGAAAATCTGTTTCTCGGAGAGGCAGTCTTTATTCCTCATTGATCCTCTACTGTTTCCCACATCTGTCTACCTCAATCACCTGCAGTCTACCAGCATAACAGCTGTATTTGAGTACAGATTGTTCACCGACCACGCCTATCATCCCTCACTTGCCTGTTTGCCTCCTCTGCCCTGCCCATCACCTACCTTTCACCTACCCATCTTCTATCAACTGAGGTTCCTCTGCCAATTGTCCGCCAGTAGCCTGCAGAGCCTGCAGACCATCAGTGGATCGCCAGCTGCCTGCTGTTGCCTGGAAGTCCACCATCACAGTACCCATAGGTTTGGATACACGTGGCTGCCACTATTTAGGGGAAAAAAGCCAGGAGCTGCAGGACCTCCAGCTGACTGACGGCACCCCGCCTCTAGGACCCCATGCTTGACTGACAGCAAACCACCTCCAGTGGACCAGCCTGACCAACTACACCCCACACAGACTCGGTGCCCACGTCCTGCACTGCATCTCCCCATTTGCCAACACATTTGGAAGCCAGTGTAGCCATCTAGGATTATCCACAAAGGGGAAACTGTCCTTAGGTGGGACAAATCCCATCCTGAGACACCAGCTGAAGTCTGGAAGCTCATTGTCAGGTACCTCTTATGGTTAGAATAGTATATGACTGTCATACTGTAGATTTTTTTTCTCATTTGTGAAAGTTTTTAAATTGTTATTTCTTTACTTTTCTTGCTCTCTACTTTCCTTTTGTTTACCTGTTTCCTCAAGGGCTTTTTCTCATTTTCGCATGCTACCAAACAACTTCTTTTGACTACATTTTCAAATCCCTATGATGTATAACTTCTTCATACTCTTTTCTTACACTATTAACAGTTACATCCTACACCCCTCCCCATCCTCTTTGTCCTCCATTAGACACTGCAGTCCTCATTGCAAATCTGTTTGTTATACTATAGATAATAATTGAACTCATCCTCTCTGTTTATTATGACAATATTGCAACAATATTGTAAAAAAAAGACTACTGTAACAATAGTCTTCATAGGGGCTATTTGGTTTACACCTGCATATTATCTGTACTGGGAGTTCAGAATATACATGATTAAAGTGATCAGAGAAGCAAATGATGAGTCAAGAGAGCAAATGCAGGCAATGACTGACCATTCCAATAAGCAGCTGAAAGAGCAACTACAGGAAACAAAAGATCACCTCAACAAAGAGATAGAGATTCTGAAAAAAAACCAAACAGAAATCCTTGAAATGAAGGAATAAATACACCAAATGAAACACTCAATGGAAAGCATCACCAACATATTAGATCACATAGAAGACAGAACCTCAGACAAGGAAGACAAAACATTGAATCTTGAAAATAAAGTTGCCCAAACAGAGAAGATGGTAAGCAATCATGAATGGAACCTATAAGAACACTGGGATATCATGAAAAGACCAAATTTAAGAATGATCGGGATTGAGGAAGGAACAGAGTTCCAAACCAAAGGAATGAACAATATATTCAATGAAACAATATCAGAAAATTTCCCAAACCTGAAGAATGAAATGGAAATTCAATTACAGGAGGCTTACAGAACACCAAATGCACAAAATTACAGCAGATCCACACCAAGACACATTATAATGAAAATGCCTAATGTACAAAATAAAGATAGGATTTTAAAGGCTGTGAGAGAACAGAAACAGATTACATATAGGGGGAAACCAATACAGATATCAGCCGATTTCTCAGTCCAGACCCTAAAAGCTAGAAGGGTTTGGAACAATATATTTCAAGCTCTGAAAGAACATCGTTGCCAACCAAGAACCCTATATCCAGCAAAGCTAACCTTCAGATTTGAACATGAAATAAAATCTTTCCATGACAAACAAAAGTCAAAGGAATTTACACATAGAAAGCCTGCATAACAGAACATTCTCAGCAAGATATTCCATGAGGAAGAAACAAAAAACAACAATGTAAATCAGCAAAGTAAGGGACTATCCTAAAAGAAAAGCCAATTAAAGAAGAAGTTAAAAACCAAATCTAAGCCAAAATGACTGGGAATACAATCATATCTCATTAATAACCCTGAATGTTAATGGCCTAAACTCGTCAATCAAAAGACACAGACTGGCAGACTGGATTAAAAAGAAAGACCCAACAATATGTTGCCTTCAAGAGATTCATCTCACAGAAAAGGAAATCCACAGACTAAAAGTGAAAGGTTGGGAAAAAACTATCACACACATGGACTCAGTAAAAAAGCAGGGGTTTCCATCCTTGTATCAGATAAAGTGAACTTCAAGCTGAAGTTACTGAGAAGGAATAAAGAAGAACACTACATACTGCTTAAGGGAACCATAAATCAAGAAGACATAATGATCATAAATATGCCCCCAAAAATGGTCCATCCATGTACATCAAACAAATCCTTCTCAATTACAGGATCAAACAGACCACAACACAATAATTCTGGGTGACTTTAACACACCACTGTCACCACTGGACAGATCTACCAAACAAAAACTAAACAAAGAAACCATAGAACTCAATACCACGATCAATAACTTAGACTTAACAGACATATATAGAATATTCCATCCATCAATGAGTGAATACACTTTCTTCTCAGCAGAACATGGCTCCTTCTCTAAAAAAGACCATATGTTATGTCACAAAGCAGCCCTTAGTAAATGCAAAAAAGTAGAGATACTACCTTGTATTCTATTGGATCATAATGGAATGAAATTAGAAATCAATGACAAAATAAAAAACAGAAACTACTCCAACACCTGGAGACTAAATCATATGCTATTGAATGAAGCATGGATAACAAAAAATATCAGGGAGGAGATAAAAAAAATACTTAGAGGTAAATGAGAATGACAATACAAAATATTAGAATCTCTGGGACACTATGAAAGCAGTACTAAGAGGAAAATTCATTGCACTGAGTGCAATCAAGAAAAGAATAAAAAGTCAACAACTCAACGACCTAACCTTACATCTCAAAGCCCTAGAAAAAGAAGAACAGCCGGGCGCGGTGGCGCACGCCTGTAATCCAAGCGACTTGGGAGGCTGGGTCAGGAGGATCGCAAGTTCAAAGCCAGCCTCAGCAACTTAGCGAGGCCCTAAGCAACTCAGTGAGACCCTGTCTCTAAATAAAATACAAAATAGGGCTGGGGATGTGGCTTAGTGGCCAAGTGTCCCTGAGTTCAATCCCTGGTTCAAAAAAACAAAAAACAAACCAAAAACAAAAACAAAGGTGTCATTTACAACTAAAAAAGTATTTAAAAAAAAAAAAAAAGAAAAAGAAAAAGAAGAACAGAAAAACACCAAAAGTAGTAGAAGACAGAAAATAATTAAAATCAGAGAGGAAATCAATGAAATTGAAACAAAAGAAACAATTCAAAAAATTGACAAAACAAAAAGTTGGTTCTTTGAGAAAAGTAAAATAGATAAACCCTTAGTCATACTAACAAAGAGAAGGAGAGAGAAAACTCAAATTACTAAAATTTGTGATGAAAAAGGAAATATCACAACAAACACCACTGAAATACAAAACATAATTAAAGCTACTTTGAAAATTTATACTCCAATAAAATAGAAAATCTTGAAGACATTGACAAATTTCTAGAAACATATGATCCCCAAACTGAACCAGGAGGACATACACAATTTAAACAGATCAATTTCAAGCAATGAAATAGAAGAAGCCATCAAAAGCCTACCAACCAAGAAAAGCCCGGGACCAGATGGATTCTCAGCCGAGTTCTACAAGACCTTCAAAGAAGAACTTATACCAATACTCCTGAAAGTATTTCATGAAATAGAAAAGGAGGGAACCCTTCCAAATTCATTCTAGGAAGCTAGTATCACTCTGATACCAAAACCAGACAAAGACACATCTAGAAAAGAAAACTTCAGGCCAATATCCCTGATGAATATAGATGCTAAAATCCTTAACAAAATTCTGGCAAATCGTTTACAAAAACATATTAAGAAGATAGTGCACCCTGATCAAGTGGGGTTCATCCCAGGGATGCAAGGTTGGTTCAACATCCGGAAATCAATAAATGTAATTCATCACATCAATAGACTTAAGGTTAAGAATCATATGATTATTTCCATAGATGCTGAGAAAGCACTTGACAAAATACAACACCCTTTCATGCTCAAAACACCAGAAAAAATAGGGATGGTAGGAACATACCTCAACATTGTAAAGGCTATTTATGCTAAGCCCACTGCCAAAATCATTCTTAATGGAGAAAAACTGAAAGCATTCCCTTTATAAACTGGAACAAGACAGGGATGCCCACTGTCACCACTTCTATTCAACATTGTGCTGGAAATGCTAGCCAAAGCAATTAGACAGACCACAGAAATTAAAGGTATATGAATAGGAAAAGAAGAACTCAAGCTGTCACTATTTGCTGATGACAAGATCCTATATTTAAAGGAGCCAAAAAAACTCCACCAGGAAACTTTTAGACCTAATTAATGAATTCAGCAAAAGAGCAGGATATAAAAGAAACACACATAAATCAAATGCATTTATCTATATTTGCGATGAATCATCTGAAAGTGAAATAAGGAAAACAACTCCGTTCACAATAGCCTCAGAAGAAATAAAATACTTGGGAATCAGTCTAACAGAAGAGGTGAAAGACCTCTATAATGAAAACTACAGAACATTAAAGAAAGAAATTGAGGAAAACCTCAGAAGATGGAAGGAGCGCCCATGTTCATGGATAGGCAGAATTAATATAATCAAAATGGCCATACTTTGGCCAAAGGTGCTATACAAATTTAATGCAATTTCAATAAAAATCCCAATGGATTTTTCCCTCATAGAAATAGAAAAAGCAATCATGAAATTCATATAGAAGAACAATAGACCCAGAATAGCCAAAACAATCCTGGGCAGGAAGAATGATGCAGGAGGTATCACAATACCACACCTTAAACTTTGCTATAGAGCAATAGTTACAAAAACAGCATGGTATTGGCACCAAAACAGACAGGTAGACCAAAGGTACAGAATAGAAGACACAGAGACAAACCCACATAAGTACAGTTATCTCATACTAGACAAAAATGCCAAAAACATACAATGGAGAAAAGATAGCCTCTTCAACAAATGATGCTTGCAAAACTGGAAACCATATGCAATAAAATGAAATTAAATCCCTATCTCTCACCCTGTACAAAACTCAACTTAAAACGGATCAAAGATCTAGGAATTACACCTGTAATCCCAGCACTTGGGAGACTGAGGCAGGAGGATCGTGAGTTCAACGCCAGCTTCAGCAACTTAGGACCTAAGCAACTCAGTGAGACAGGGTCTCTAAATAAAATACAGAATAGGGCTGGGGATGTGGCTTAGTGGTGGAGTGCCCCTGGGTTCAATCCCTAGTACCAAAAAGAAAAAGAAAAAAAAAAAGATCTAGGAATTAAACCTGAGACCCTTCACCAAATATAAGAAATAGTAGGCACAAATCTTCTTCATATTGGTTTAGGACCAGACTTTCTCAACATGACCCCCAGAGCACAAGAAATAAAAGGAAGATAAAAGGAAGAATCAATAAATGGGACAGATTCAAACTAAAAAGCTTTTTCTCAGCAAAAGAAACAATCAAGAATGTGAAAAGAGAGCCTATAGAGTGGGAAAAAATCTTTCCACACACACTTTAGACAGTGCACTGATCTCCAAAATTCATAAAGAACTTACAGAACTTTACACCAAATATGCAAAGAACCCAATCAATAAATGGGCTAAGGAACTGGGCAGACACTTCACAGAAGATGATATACAGGTGATCAACAAAATATGAAAACATTCTTATCATCTCTAGTAATTAGAGAAATGCAAATTAAAACCACCCTAAGATTTCATCTAACTCCAATTACAATGGCTATTATCAGGAATACAAGCAATAATAAGTGTTGGCGTGGCTGTGGGGAAAAAGGCACACTAGTACATTACTGGTGGAGTTGCAAATTGGTACAACCACTGTGGAAAGCAGTATGGAGTCCCCTCAAAAAACTTGGAATCGAACCACCATTTGACTCAGCTATCCCACTCCTCAGTCTATACCCAAAGGTCTTAAAATCAGCAAAGTATAGGGATGCAGCCACATCTATGTTCATAGCTGCTCAATTCACAATAGTTAGATTGTGGAACCAACCTAGATGCCCTTCAATTGAAGAATGGAGAAAGAAACTGTGGTATATATACACAATGGAATATTACTCAGCCATAAAGAAGAATAAAACTATGGCATTTGCTAGTAAATCGGTGGAGGTGGAGAATATGGTGCTAAGTGAAATAAGCCAAGGCCAAAAAACCCAAGTTTGAGTGTTTTCTCTGATCAGTGGATGCTGATACAAAACGGGGGGGGGGGGGGGTGGGGGGGATAAGAAAAGAATGGGGGAAGTATGGATGGTGTAGTGGAAAATGGGATGGGAGCGGGTGGGGGAAGGAAAACTAGAAGACTGAGACAGACAGTATTACCCTATGTATACGTAAGATTGTATGAACCATGTGAATCTACATTGTGAAAGAAAAGATATATTCCCTGCTGTATAATTATATCAAAATGGGTTCTACTGTCATGTATAATTAAAAAGAACCAATAAAAAAAATGACAATTCACTTACATAAAAGTAGACCATGGACATTAAGCATATGTAAAAATATTCAAACTTATAATTGGAAAATGCCAATTAAAACAACACTGAGATTGCACTTCTCACCTATCAAATTGGCAAAAATTAGAACATAAGGGAAACACACTCTGTTTACAAGGCTATACTTTCATATACTGTTTTGTTTGCATTTTTTGGTAGTGCTGGGGAGTGAAACCAGAGCATGACACATGCTAGGCAAGCATGCTACCCCTGAGCTATATCCCCAACCCTTTCATTTACTGGCTGGAAATGCAAACTAAGACAACCCTTCTGGAGAGAAATCTGACAATATCTAAAACACTACGTATGCACTTAACTTTTGACCTAGTATTCTTTTTTCATGCTGAGCATGATGGCACATGCCTATAATCCCAGCCACTCAGGGGGCTGAGACAGGAAGATTCCAAGTTTGAGATAGTCTTGGCAACCTGGTGAGACCCTGTCTCAAAATAAAGTTAAAAAGGACTGGGGGCATAGTTAAGTGGTAGAGCACCCCAGAGTTAAACCTCCAGTACCACAAAAAAAAAAAAAAAAAGCTAAAAAAACCCAAAAAACCACATGGGCAAGGCGCTGCAGCATTGTCTACAATTTCAAAATGTTGGGAATAATCTAAATGCTCTTATGTAACAGAATGGTTAAGTAAGTTATGATAAATCAACACAATGGTGCAATATGCCACTGTAAAAAATGAGGACACACATGTCAGCTTCACTTTTTACCTTTGAGATGCATATATATCTATGTTTTTATGAATAAATGTGAAGTGTCTATAAAATAATAAAAAATAAATAAATAATGAGGACAATCTCTACTGACAAGGAGTGATTTCCAGGATATTGTTACTGTTAAGTGAAAAACAAGAAAGCACAAAGTAGAATATATGGTACACTACTCTTTGTGATAAGAAAAAGTAGAAGAAAATATTCATGTATTTGTTCATTTGTGCAGAAGAATTACAAGAAGACTAAATTACAGAAACTAGAGAGATTGGTTTCCTAGAGGGGACAGGTATAAATAGGGAATAAAATAACAGGGAATAAAACCAGGGTAGCAGGAAGAGTAGAGTGATTCTTCTAGGAGAATAACTTTTGCATAGTTAAGACTTAGAATCACTCAAATATTCCACACATCAAACACTAAAATTAATCAGTATGTTGGGAGAAACCAAAATGGAATAGAAATAATTGTATTACAAATGAGTACTATTGACATTAAGGAACAAGGGGAAGGAAAAGTATTAACCTAGGTAACTTTAGAAAATAGTATTTTGACTATATTCTGTAAAGCTATAGGGAAAAAACACTGTATACAAATATTGGATTTTGTTTGTTGAGACAGGGTCTCTCTGTGTTGTCCAGGAAATCAAGGCTGTCCTACTTTAGCCTCCTGACTATTGGGATTACAGGTATGTGCCACTACACCTGGCTTACAAATATAGTTTTTGTTAGTGAACATGTTCTTCATAGGGGTATGAGCTAGTTATTCTGAAAACATTTTATATGTATACTAGAATTTAACAAATAAATATATCATGGATAGTGTGATGCAGACTTCTCACTGTACAAAGAGAGACAAAAAAGTAAAGGCAAAAGGCAAGTTGTTCCTTGGCTAGGGATTCAAGCAGTGGAAATAGTGTTTCTCAAAGAGGTGGGAGAAAGAGGGAATTCACTGAAACACAATATCAGACAGTCTCTTAGATCTACACTCAGAAATTTGTGTGCACTGAACAAAGAACAAGAAAGTATACTGGAGACAAGCTGATTACTGCAGTGGCTTCCGTTCGCCACAAAGGGTAGGAATAACAGAAAGAGAAAAACACAATGGATAAATCTGTCATGGAAAAACCTGCAGAAGACGAGCAGACTGCACTTAGCTGATTTAGAGACTGCACAGTGAACTGGTATTTGAAAAGTGCTCTGTTTCTCAACTGGCAGAGAGCTAAAGCCAGGAGTCACCATGAGGAGGCCAAACTGCAGTTTCCTGCCTCAGGAGCCCAGGAGATTGTAGCAAACTTTGCCAAACTGTCCCAGTCCAGCAAGTACCTACTTTGTGGCCTAGGGAGTACCTAACAGAATGTGAGTGAAGCAGGCACACAGAAGACTATGCCCAACGGGATTCAATCCAGAAATATGGAGAAAAATGCAACTAGTTTTCCCTTTTAGTCTGGTAGTTCATGTGACCAGCTAAAGAGGGTTAGGAAAACTGAACAGGTGGGTGTGAATACACTCAGGGTCTAAGCTTGGGAAGGCTGTATTCATGGTCAGTAGACTGTATGAGACTTGTAGAGGTCTGGCTCTCCTACCCTGCAAGTATAATTCATAGGAGGCTCCTGAGACCCAGAATCCTAGCAGAGATCAACATCTGCCAGGCCATAGGGGTGTGTTGATCTAATCTCTTCAGAGCAGATACCACCAACAAAGTCCCTAAGGCCTGATTAGAGCTAAGCCCCAGCCACTGAAATACCCCTCATAGAACTCTGCAGCAGCCCCATCTGGGAGTGCATCAATCTGCTGTACAGACAAAACTCCAATCCACAGTACTTCCCCTCCATCCCACCATATTCTGGTGAGAAGGGAAGCTGACACTCATTTCAAATAGCTTTACTTCTAGGTTACCAGCTTGCACCTCAGTGAGCAAAAAGCGGAAGGGGTTAACAAACCCCAGTCCTTGCTCATGCACTCACTCCCTGTGCACACCGGTACTCTCCCCACTCTCCCCGACACCCTGTCTGTAGTCCAAGAAGAATGGAAAAAAGGACAGTTGGGCATAGGCTGTGAACATCCATCCTCACTGACAGTTTTAACCACCTCAATGGAGACAATTTTTCATGAAGAATCTTTTTATTCTTCTCTTTGAATGTGTTTGTTTTTGTGGGTGTGTTCTTGCTGTGCTGATTGGTTCATGAATATATTTATATATACATATTTGTTTCTTTGTTCCTCATTTTCAGCATTTTTTTAAAAATTGTTACTTTTTCTTTGGAGGGTTCTGGGTTTTTGTTTATTTTGTTTTTGTTTTTATTTTTTTTCAACTTTTCTTCTCACACTAACAAATTCTCTTGTTCTTTCTCTCTCTCTCTCTCTCTCTCTCTCTTACTTGGTTTTGCTGTTCTTTATTCTTCTTCTTTATAACCATCACTTGCTACATCTCTTCTGCTTTCTCTCTGTTCACATTTTGAACATTTTAAACTTACTTGTACCTTCCTAATACATTTTTCTCTCATAATAATCTGTATTTGGGGGGGGGCTGGGGTTGTGGCTCAGTGGTAGAGCACTTGCCTAGAATGTGTGAGGCACTGGGTTCAATCCTCAGCACCAGATAAAAATAAATTAAATAAAGGTATTTGCCCATATACAACTATAAGTATTTTTAAAAAAATAAACTGTATTTTTACTACCTTTTAGAGCTATTTGGTTTATATGACTCCTGCCCCAATCATTCATGTTGCTGCAATTATTATTACTGTGGTTGTTCCAGCTGACAACTGCCATTCACTTTAATGCCAGATTGAGTCAATTGGTATTTATTATTTAAATTGTGGGAAACTACTGACCCCACCATTTCTGTTTTTGTGGTAATTAGTGTTATGGATGTCATAGTAGGCACCAGACATTTATTTTAATGCTATATACTGTTTAATGCAGATGCTGCAATTGTTTGTTTCCCCCTTTTCTTTGAGGTGCTGGAAATCTATAGGAATACCACAAGTTCACAGGATAGACTCTACTGTTGAGTTAAAATTCAGCAAAGGGATAGCACCCCTAAAATTTCAGTAATACTTTAATAAAAAGAATAAAACAGACAACACACCCAAACAAATGACCAGGCCCCAAGTAGGAATGCCGGGTAGGCCCTCAGGCCCCATTCATGGACTTCTGCTACTATAGCAAATATAGAGTACTAACACAAATTCTGTGGATACCACACTTAGGAAGGATTTCAATCTAGATCACTCTAGGACACTTTGTTAAGAGAAGGCTGGTCCTTATAAAGGGCCCACACATAAATGTGGAAGAGAAATCAATCCAAACAGATACATAAAACCCAGCACTGGAATAAAAGAATATAAAAAACAAAAATAAAAAATACCAAGCTAATACAACACCTCATAGAGTTCATAATCCACCAGCAAATGAATCAAAAGACACTGAATTGAATGAAATATCAGATAAGAAATTCAAAGAGTCATTTTAAAAATGATCAATGAATTCTAAGAGAACACAGAGGAACAACTGAATGAATTAAGGAAGTCAGTACAGGATATGAATGAGAAATTCAATAAGGAGACAGAGATAAAGAAAAAAAATCAAACAGAAATTTTAGATATGAAAAACACAACAGATCTAATAAAATGTTCAGCTGGAAGTCTCTAATAGAGTACATGCTGAAGACAGAATCTCAGAGTTAGAAAACAAAGGGGCCAGCTTTCATGTTTCACACAGTATTGAAGAAAATAAATACTTGGGAGGCTGAGGCAGGAGGATCATAAGTTCAAGGTCAACTTCAGCAACTTAGTGAGGCCCCAAGCAACTTAGGCAAGACCCTGTCTCTAAATAATAAAAAACAAAAAGAGGATGGGGATGTGGCTCAGTGGTAAAGCACCTCTGCATTCAATCACCAGTACCTAAATAAATAAATAAATAAATAAATAAAAAAGAAGCAACCCTAACCAGAATATACAAAATCTCTGGAACACCATTGGAGAAAATTTAAGAATCACTGAAACTGAAGAGGATTGTGAGAGAGGCAGGCCAATGGCATAGACAACTTTTTCAGGGAAATAATATCAGAAAAAATTTTCAAACCTTGAGAATGAGATGGACATCTAGATACAGGAGGTATTTAGAACACCGAACAGACAAGATAAAAACAAATATCTCCATGATGCATTGTATTTTAAATGCCTAACATAAATAACAAGAATAGAATTTTAAAAGCCTTGAGAGAAAAATATCAGGACACATTTAGAGAAAGCCAATCCGAATTGCTCCTGATTTTTCAGCACAAACTCTAAAATCCAGAAGAAAATACCTGTCAGCTGTACTTATCTAGCAAAGGTATATTCTTCAGAATCAAAGGAGAAATAAAAACCTTCCAAGATAAGCACTTGGAAAGTTGGCACTACAGAAAATATTTAAAAGAAATATACAAAAGAAATCAAATACAAAACCTAGAGCTCACAAATAGACAAATCTCATCTGAAGAGTAGCTAAACAAACAAGAAACAGGACCAAATTATACATTAGAAATAAATCGAAATGGCAGGAATTAACAGAAACTGTGGTATATATTCACAATGGAATATTACTAGGCCATAAAGAAAAATAATATTATGGCATTTGTTGGTAAATGGATGGAATTAGAGAATATCATACTAAGTGAAATAAGCCAAGCCCCCAAAACCAAAGGCTGAATGTTTTCTCTGATAAGTGGATGATGATACATAATGGGGGGGGGGACTGTGGTGGGGAGACAAGAGAAGAATGGAGGAACTTTGTATGGTGTGGTGGAAAATGGGATGGGAGGGGGTGGGGGAAGGAAAAACAGTAGACTGAGACAGACAGTATTACCCTATGTATATGTATGATTACACGAAATGGTGTGAATCTACATTGTGTACAATCATAGAAATGAAAAGTGTACCCCATTTGTGTATAAGGAATCAAAATGCAGTCTGTATTAAAAAAAAAAAAGAAAGAAAAGAAAAGAAAAAGAAAGTAAGTCAGGGGAGGAGGGTGGATAAGCACAGGCCAGTTCAGTTTGATTAGTCATCTCTATGCCTGTGTTGAAATTTTACACTTAACCCCAAGAATATGTACAACTTACATTAATAAAAAAAAAATACAAAAACATTTTAATAAAAAAAGGAAATAAATAAAAATGGCAGAAATCAACATTTTCCTATAATAATATTGAATGTAAATGGTCTTAACTCTCCAATCACAAGACATAGGCTGGCAGAATGGATTAAAAACAAGCCCAAATACATGCTACTTGCAAAAGATGACTGTTGCAGAATGAAAGTGAAAGGATGAAAATTGATATACCATGCAAATGGGACCTGAAAACAAGGAGGAGCTACTCTTGTATCCAACAAAACAGACTTCAACTCAAAATTAATCAGAAGAGAAATAGAAGATTACTTCATAATGGTAAAGAAAACAATCCAACAAGAAAATATACTGATAATAAACATCTATGCCTCAAATGTTCGTGCACTTAATTAAAGACTCTTCAGACCTTAAAAATGTCATAAATCAAAAGAATTTAACAGACCTCTATTTCCTCCAACATAACCCAAAATACATATTCTTCTCAGCTGATCATGGACCCTTTCCAAAATAGATCATATTTCAGGCCACAAAGTGACTCTAAGCAAATATTAAAAAAAAAATTTGATATAACTCCTTGCACCTTATCTGATCTTAATGGAATTAAATTAGAAAAAAAAAACACAAAGCAAACCTACAGAAACTATATAAACACATGGAAATTGAACAATACACTTTTGAACAATGGATGGGTGATGGAAGAATCAGCAGAGAAATTAAAAAATTCTAAGAAACAAACAATAGTGATACAACATACCAGAACCTCCGGAATACTCTGAAAGCAGTTCTAAGAGGAAAATTTACAGCTATAAGTGCCTACATAAGAAAATCAGAAAGATCCAAACAAACAACCTAATGAGACATCTCAAGGACTTTGAAAAAGAACAAACCCATTTCAATAAAAGTGGAAGGAAGAAAAAAATTTAGATCAGAATGAAAATCAATTGAATGGAATTTTTAAAAAACATAAAGGATCAACAAATTGGTTCTTTGAAAAGATAAACAAGATTGATAAACTCTTAGCGAAACTAACCAAAAGAAAGAGAGAAGACTCAAATTAATAAAATTAGGAATGAAAAGGAGAGATCACCACAGACATCATTGAAATGCTGGGAATCATTAGGGAGTATTTTTGAAAACTTATACTCCGATAAATTGAAAAACCTAGAAGAAACAGATTTATAGGCACATATGACCTGCCAAAATTGAATCAAGAGGACACAGAAAACCTAAACAGACCAATAATAAGTATCGAGATAAAAACAGTAATAAAAAAAACTTTCCAACCACAAACACACACCACACTCAGAACCAGATCACTTCTCAACTGAATTCTATCAGATCCTTAAAGGAAAAGTAATAGCAATGCTGTTCAAACTATTCCACAAAATAGAAAGGAACAATACACTTCTGAATTCATTCAACGAAGCCAGTATCACTCTCTTATACTTAGACCTGATAAGGACACATGAAGGAAAGGAATCTACAGACCAATATCCCTGATAAACTTAGATTCAAAAATCCTAAATGAAATAGTAGCAAATTGTATTCAACAACATAGTAAAAAGATTATATATCATAGCAAGTTGGTTTTATCCCAGGGTTACAAGGACAGTTTAATGTACACAAATCAATGAAAAGAGTAATCTACCACATAAATAGAATTAAGGATGAAATTTACATAGTCATTTCAATAGGTGCAGAGAAATCTTTTGACAAAAATTCAGCACCCATTCAAATAAGAATACTGAAGAAACTAGGGACAGAAGGAAATTACTTCAATATCATAAACCCAAAGCCAACATCATAGTGAACTTGAAAAACTAAAAGTATTTCCTTTACAATCTGAACAAGGCCAGGATTTCCATTCTCACCACTCCTATTCAATATAGCATTAGACATTCTAGCCAAAGCAATTAGGTGAGAGAAGGAAATAAAGGGAATAAAAATAGGAAAGGAAGAAGTCAAATTATCAGTGTTTGCAGATGCTATGATCCAATATTTAGAAGATCAGAAAAAGCTCCACCAGAAGACTACCAAAGCTAATAAACAATTTCAGTAAAGTAGCATGTTATAAAAATCAACATACAAAATCAATAGCTCTCCTATACAACAATAGTAACTCTGCTGAGAAAGAAATTGAGAAAACAATCCCATTCATAATCACAATAGCCTTAAAATAAAAATAACTAATAAATAAATAACCAACTTAGGAGTAAATCTGGCTAATGAGGCGAAAGACCTCTATAATGAAAATTAAAGAACACTGAGAAAAGAAATTGAAGACAACACAAGATGGAAAGATTTCCCAGGCTCAAGGACAGGGAGAATCAATATTAAAATGGCCATACTATCAAAAGCAAAATACAGATTAATGAAATCCTCATCTAAATACCAATGACATACTTCAAAGAACTTAGAAGTGGGGGAAACAGTCCTAAAGTTCATTTAGAAGAATAAAAGATCGTGAATAGCCAAAGCAAGGGTGGAAGAATCACAATACGAGAAGTCCTGATGTCAAATTATACTACAGAGTTATAATAACAAAAACTGAATGATATTGGCTTAAAATCAGACACAACTTCTACAGAATAGAAGACACATGGATACCATCATCTGATCCTTGAAAAAGGTGTCAAAAATGTACACTGGAAAAGACAGCCTTTTAACAAATGGTACTAGGAAAACTGGGTATCCGTATGTAGAGGAATGAGACTAGGTCATTATCTCAAACCCTGCACAAAAGTCAATCCAAAATGAGTCAAAGAACTAGGAATCAGAAGGAAATATACACAATGGAGTTTTATTCAGCTATAAAGAAGAATGAAATTATGTCATTTGCAGGAAAATGTATGGAACTTGAAAACATTGTGTTAAGTGAGATGAGATAAACCAAACTCAGAAAGTCAAGGGTCATATGTTTTCTCTTGTGCGTGGAAGGTAGAAATGGAAAAAGAAAGGTAGGAGACAGATCTCATGAAAATCAAGGGGAGATCAGTACAGGAAAGGTATCAGGAGGAGGGATCAAGGAAGGGGAGGGAAAAGGAAAATGTGGGGAATAATGCTAGCCAAATAATATTGTTATATTATGTGCATGTGTACCAAAATGTAACAACAAATCACATTATGTATAAATGTACCAATAAAAAAATGGAAAAAAGAAAAAGAAAAGGAGAAAGGCTGGAAGTAACATCATAATGTTGGATTAGAACCAGTGGCATCAGGAGGACCTCATGGCTTTTAACACATTCATAGATAAAGAAAGAAATGGATCTTCTTGTATTATATATAATGAATTACCACTTCTGACAACTGAAAGCCTGGAATGACGGTCTATAACAATGACCACACCTAGGGTCTAAATTTTTGTTTCTAATTATCATTTCCCAGTAAAGGAAATCAGGCTTCCTTGGAGAAATGGCTGATTCCTAATACAAAAACCAAAGAACTAATATATCTGGGCATAATGGCATTAAAGATATGAAAATTGATTTAAAAAAACCCAAAGTACATTCAAATACACAGATTTTTCACCAAAACAGAGTAACAAACTAGACTAGCTCTCTATTCCAACTAAACAACTGAGAAAATAATAAAGAAAATTGTTTTCAGAAACTGGACCATAGTGAGTATAGGTCAGTGGTCCTAAGAGGGGATATAAATGAAGAGTATCCTGGAATAGCTCTAACATACTACCTGGAGTTTTTAGACTGCAGTGCAAGGAAGAAGAATGCAAGCCTATGAAATCTTACATGTTTGTTATCTGGTCCATTTGGGAAAAAATTTGCCAACCCCTGCTCTAAAGAAATGACATCAATTTTATTTTAATAACACAAATTAGAAATACCCTAAATATGCATCAACAGGTTAATAGAAAAGAAAATGTTGATACAGCCATACAATAACATACCACTGAGCAATTTTAGAAAACAGACTAATGCAAACAACATGGATTAATCTAATACTGAAAGAAACCAGATCAAAAGTACATATTGTACGCTTTCATTTATATAAACTTCTAGAAAATGAATACTAAACAGTAGATGGTTGCCAGAGAAGGCAACAGGAATACAGAAAGAGGGATAGAGGAAGAAAAGTATTAGAAAGATTAGGATGAAATTTTTTGCAGTGTTGGACATGTTCATCATTTCATACTAGAAATTATGATTTCACCTGTAAAAACCAAACTGCACAATTTAGTCATGAGCAGTTTATTATATATTATTTCTCAAAAAACCTGTAAAACTATGACTTCATTTTCTAAACTGCTTTATATAAATACACATACACAAATGTTTACAACTATACAGAGAACTGAACCAACAAATAACTCTATTTCAAGAGAAATTTTAAAGTACCTTGAGGAAAAAAAAATGGAAACAATAAAAGTTAAGGAAATCAGTGCTTGGAGGGAAATTTATAGCAGAAAAAAAAAAAA
This sequence comes from Glaucomys volans, assembly GCA_020662805.1. NCBI lineage: Eukaryota > Metazoa > Chordata > Mammalia > Rodentia > Sciuridae > Glaucomys > Glaucomys volans. Next base: position 222,525 of record JAJEJO010001925.1, read on the forward strand.
TCGGCAAAGAAGAAAGAACCCAAAGTTACCAGAAAGAAGAATAAAATAAAGGAAACAGAATAAAGACTAGGAAAAAAAAATCAATGGAACTAAGAGTTGGTTCTGGAAAGATAAAACACAATCTATAAACCCTTAGATAGACTATGAAAAGAAGATTTAAGACAACAAAATAAAAAACAGACATGATACAAAATATTAAAGAGACATTATAAATAATTATATGTCAACATATACAATAACCTAGAAGAAATGGATAAGTTTTTAGACACAAACTTCCACAAATGAATCATGAAGAATTGGAAAACCTTAATAGACCCTTAATAAGGAGATTAAATCAGTAACTAAAAGTATCCCACCAAAGATAAAAAGCCCAGGACCCAAGGACTCTTCATTGCTGAATTCTACTAAACATTTAAAGAACTAATACCAATTCTTCTCAATTTCTTCCCAAAAAAACTGAAGAGGGAATACTTCCACACTCTTTACAAAGTCAGTATTTCTCTGATAACAATGCCAGACAAGGACATTACAAGAAAACCAATATCACTGATAAGCACAGATTCAGAAGTCCTCAACAAAATACTACTAGCAAACCAAACTTAAAAATACATACACTAGGGCTGGGGATGTAGCTCAGTTGGTAGAGTGCTTGCCTCACAAACACAAGGCCCTGGGTTCAATCCCCAGCACGGCAAAAAAAAATAGTACATACACTATGATCAAATGTGATTTATCCCTGGGATGCAAGGTTGGTTTAACATATGCAAATTCATAAATGCGATACATCATATTAATAGAAAGAAGGACAAAAACCAGATAATCATCTCATTATATGCAGAAAATTTTACAAAATTCAACTTGCTTTCATGGTAAAAACTTGCAAGAAGAACAAAAGGAATGTGTCTCAATGTAATAAAGGATATAAATGAAAGCCCACAATAAATACTATATTAAAAAGTGAAAATTTGATGGTTTTTCCCTCTAAAACCAGAAATAAGTCAGGATGTTTATTCTCATCACATTTATTCAACATGGTACTGAAATACCTGCCAGAGCAATTAGGCAAGAGAAATAAATGAAAAACATCCCAAAAGGAAACAGTGAAATTATCAATGTTTGTTGATCTTATATACAGAAAACCACAAAGACTACACCAAAAAAACCATTAGAATAAATAAATCACACAGTGAGGTTGCAGGATACAAAATCGACAAAACAAAAATCAGTAGCATTTCTATACACTAACAACAAACTATCTGAAAAAGAAATCAAGAGAGCGGCCCCGCCCAGGCAGTTGCTGGGACTGCCTGGGCACGGGGAACGGAAAGGTGGAAGGGGCAAGATGAGTTCAGTTCGCCATGGGGCTGTTTGGGAAAACCCAAGAGAAGCCGACCAAAGAGCTGGTTAATGAGTGGTCACTGAAGATAAGAAAGGAAATGAGAGTTGTTGACAGGCAAATAAGAGATATCCAAAGAGAAGAGGAGAAAGTGAAGCGATCAGTGAAAGATGCTGCCAAGAAGGGCCAGAAGGATGTGTGTGTGGTCCTGGCCAAGGAGATGATCAGGTCTAGGAAGGCTGTGAGCAAGCTCTACGCATCCAAAGCACACATGAACTCAGTGCTCATGGGGATGAAGAACCAGCTTGCTGTCCTGAGAGTGGCTGGTTCTCTGCAGAAGAGCACAGAAGTAATGAAGGCCATGCAGAGTCTTGTGAAGATCCCAGAAATCCAAGCCACCATGAGGGAGCTGTCCAAAGAGATGATGAAGGCTGGGATCATAGAAGAGATGTTACAGGACACTTCTGAAAGCATGGACGACCAAGAAGAAATGGAAGAAGCCGAGATGGAGATCGACAGAATTCTGTTTGAGATCACAGCAGGAGCCTTGGGCAAAGCACCTAGTAAAGTAACCGACCCCCTTCCTGAGCCTGAGCCTCAGGGAGTCATGGCTGCCTCTGAGGACGAGGAGGAAGAAGAGGCTCTGGAGGCCATGCAGTCCAGGCTGGCCACTCTCCGAAGCTAGGGCCTCCAGGCTGGGCCCTCGGTCTCCCCTAAGGCCCACCCACAGGTGCACAGGCCTCAGGAGAGCCACCATTCCTGCATCTCTTGCACTACACCTATCATGAGCATTGGTTTGGAGAAGGTTCTGTGCTCTCATCTCTTCACTCTGGAGGCTTTGGGCTCTCAAGGGTTGTTGCAGTGAAGGTGGTGCAGTTAACAGACCATCTTCAGGAATAGGCAGCAGACAGGTCTTATTTGGAGGAGGGCAGAGGTCCACTTCCTCATGATGCAATTCTGAGAATAGAGTTGGTTGCCCGAATGTTGAGGACTATACAGTGTGTGTGTGGGTGGGTGTGTGTGTGTGTGTACGTGTAAAACACTATGTATATGGATTTTAATAAATTTCTGCTTAAAAAAAAATCAAGAAATAAATCCCATTTACAATAGCTACAAAAGAAAAATACTAGGTTTAAATTTAAAGAAGGATGAAAAGACTTATACAGTAAAAACTATAAAACGGATGAAACAAATTAAAGGAGGCACAAGTAAGTGGAAAGACACTCCTTGTTTACAAAGAATTAATATTGTTTAAATGTCCACACTACCCAATGCAATTCTTCTCAAACTTCCCATGACATTTGCATAGAAAAAGAAAAAGTAATAATCCCATATTTTTTAAGAGACCACACACACACACACACACACACACACACACACACAAACTCTGCAAATAGCCAAGGCAATTTTGAGCAAAAGAAATAACAGTGGAGGCACCACCCTTTCTAATTGCAAGCTGTAAACATTAGCCTGTGGTGATTAAAAGAATATGAAACTGGCATAAAAACTGACATACTAACCAGTGGAACACAGAGCCCAGAAATGAATGCATATTTACAGTCAACTGATTTTCAACAGAAGTGTCAAGAACACACACTAAGAAAACGATAGTCTCTTAAAGAAAGGATGTTAGAAAAACATGATATCCACATGCAGAAAATGAAATTGGATTCTTACCTCACACCATATACAAAACTCAATTTGAAATGGATTAAAGGCTGCTGTAGTTTGAATATGTCCCCTTAAAAGCATGTGTTGGAACCTTAATCTCCGATGTGGCAGTGCACATTGGCAGTGCACAATGAGGTGGGACCTAATGAGAGGTGATTAGATTATGAGGGCACTGCCTTCACAAACAGATTAATACCATTATTACAGAAGTGGGATCCCTATGAAAGGACAAATTCAGCCCCTTTTGTCTCTTCCTCACCATCTTTGCCCTTACATCATATGATGACACAGCATGAAAACCCTCACAAAATGCCCGGTTCTCAATTGTGGACTTCCCAGCCTCCAAAACTGTGAGAAATAAATTTCTGTTCTTTAAAAATTACCTGATCAATCTAATAAATGTAATAAAGGATATTTCCCCTTGTTATAGACAGGGGAAAAATAGACAGACTTAAACATAAGAACTAAAACTATAAAACTACCAGAAGAAAACACAGTTCAAAAAAACTATATGACATTGGTCTAGGAAGTAATGTTTTTTAGATTTGACCCCAAAAGCTGATGCAACAAAAGCAAAAACAGAAAATAGGATTAAATCAAACTAAAAAGTTTCTACAGCCAAGGAAATAACTGACAGAATGAAGAGACACCTATGATGGACTGGGAGAAAATATTTGCCGTATCATACATTTGATGAGGGATCAGCACCTAAAATATATATGGAACTCAACTGGAAAACTCAACTGGAAAGCAAGAAAAAAAATTTTTTTTAAACGGGCAAAGGACCTGAGCAGACATGTCATAAAAGAAGACATAACAAATAGCCAAAAGATAGCTATAAAAAGGTTCAACATCACTCATCCTTAGGGTAACATTAAAGGCACAACAAAGTAACACCTCACACCTGCTAGAAAGGCTATGATCAAAAAGACAAATGATAAAAATTACTGGTGAGGATATGGAGAAAATGAAACACTGGTACATAGTTGGTGGGAATGTGAATTAGTATAACCTTTATGGAAAAATGTATGGAGAACCTTCAAAAAAAAAAACTGAACAAAGAATTACCATATGATTCAGCTATCCTGCTTCTGCTTGTATACCCAAAGGTCTTAAAATTAGTATGTTGAGGAGATAGTTGCGCTCCCATGTTTATTGCAACAATATTCACATTAGCTAGGTTATGGAATCAGCCTAAGTTCCTATCAACTAATGAATGAATTCAAAAGATATGGTATATACACAGTAAAAGAAAGAAATTCGGTCATTTACAACATGGCTGAACCTGGAAAACATTATACTTGGTCAAATAAACCAGGCATAGAAAGACAAATACTGCATGTTCTCCTTACACGTCAAATCTAAGACAGTCAAGTTCAAAAAACCAGAGAGTAGAGTGATGGTTACCACAAGTTGGAGGTTAGGAGGAATAAAGAGATGTTACTAGAGGGTACAAAGTTTCAGTTAGGAGGAGTCAGTTTTGGGGGATATATAGAATAGCATGGTGACTATAGTTAATGATAGTGTGTTGCATATTTCAAAACTGCTAAGAGAATAAATTTCAAATATTCTTACCACAAAAAATGATAAATATGTGAGGTCATGGAGTTGATTTTCCTGATTTAATCATTCCACTGTACATACATAATATCACTAAATATATACAATTACAATTTATCCATCTGTGACAAAATAAAAAATTTCTAAGTGCATCCTTTCTGCCCATTCTAAAAGTAAAGTTGATTTACTATTGAAAATCTGTGTAAACATGAAGCAGAATAGTTTGAAAAGTTGATTTTAGCAGAAAAATATCATTAAATAATACATTCCCTATTAAATTTGATATCTCATGATCCAAAGAATTATTATGTATCTTACTTATACCTACAAACTGAGAGAGGAAAGAATGACTTCTGTGGGGATTAACCTCAAATTTGAAATTATGGAAATCATCATCATATTCATGAATTCCCATTTCCTCATGCTGACTCCATGATGTTATTACAAGCAATAATTCTCAAACTGGACAACACACACACACACACACACACACACTCACGCGTACAAAGTACAGATGTTAAAGGTTAAATCAAATAAAACTTTCATTTCCTGGGCTGCGAAATTCTGAATCTTATTGTATGTTTTTTCTCTTATATTTTTGTTATAAAGAGTTTGTATACCAGCAGCTAGAGAGGCTGAGATAGAAGGATTTGCAAGTTCAAAGCCAGCAACTCAGGGAGACCCAGTCTTAAAATAAAAAATGAAAAGGGTTAGGGATATGGCTCGGTGGCTGAATGCCCCTAGTTCAATCTCTAGTACCAAAAAAAAAAAAAGAGTTTCTCTTATATACTTCAGACAATAAGATACTGATGGTGGAGTCCTCATTTTACCCTGGAAAAATATAGGAACATTATGTTAAGTCATTTCTACAGGAAAAAAAAAAATACAAAAGATGACCTAGAGATTAGAAACAGACAAATTTAAGATGAGTGGATATAATTCACAAATCTTTTTTTTAGTCTAATGTTACCAGCTGTTTCAATAATAGCTATGATCAATCAGAGAAAAATGTTTTTTTTTTAATTCTCACCCAAGAATGACTTAGATTGTTATATTCCACACTTAAAAGAATTACAGCAATTCTGAATTTCAAGGATAATTTCAGCTTCACAGAATTCTAAAAAAAAAATGCCGACTGCTACATGAACTATAACCAAAATGCAAAGAATTGCCTGTCTCACTGACACAATATACATTATGTTAGTCTTCACAAGCTGCTATAAATTTTAGCTTGTAAATACTCCTTCAGTAAATACTATGTGTGCAATTTCTTTCCTTAAAATGTGGATTATGGTAGGCACTGAATTATTTTTTCATTGCTAGGCATATATTATTATTCTTTTCTATTGTTTGTTCTATTTAGTTATACATGACAGCAGAATGCATTTTGACTCATGGAGTACAAATTTTCATTTTTCTGGTTGTATACCAGAGTTACACCATTTGTGCAATCATACATATACATAGAGTAATAATGTCTCTCTCATTCCACCATCCTTCCCACCCGCTGCCCCATCTTCTCCCCTCATTTCCCTCTGCACAATCCAAAGTTCCTCCATACTTCCCTTGTCTCCCTTCCCCCCCCCCCCCCCCCCCCCCGTTATGTATCAGCATCCACTTATCTGAGAAAACAGGTGGCCTTTGGTTTTTGGGGATTGGCTTATCTCGCTTAGCATGATATTCTTTCTTTCTCATCTTCATGACTACCAATTTGAATCTTCCTTTTACAGGAGAGCTTAACAGATAACTCCTGCCTTCATTGAATTCTTATACTCTTTTGTTCAAATAACTATGGATTGGCTATAGTTTATAAAGGCCTTAAAGAACTTTTTATCCAGTTGAACACCTCATATAAAAGAAACTGAACTATGATAATTCTTTGTATTCTTTCTTTTGACATAACCTCCAAACACATTTATAACTCACAATATTATATCAGAACCATTTTAAATATTGAAAATTTAAAAATAATTTACTAGAAGGTTCATGGCTGGTCTTAAATATTTTGTTTATGAATTACTTTGTTTAACTTTAATATATGCTTGAGTCAAATAACAATTAAAAGTTGACAAAGCGTGAGGTAGTTCAGTACTAATAACAAATATAATCTATTCTAAGCATTTAAGACAAAGTTCCAGAACCTCGTATACTGAGCTGATAACAGAGAATCATGAAATGTCCATTTTAAAAAATCCTCTCATTGAACAGAGCTGGCAATGCTATGCAGTGTATATAACTTTAAAATGTTTTAAAACCGCCGAGATCCAAGATGGCAGACTAGAGGGAGGCTGTGTTCCTTCTTGCTCCATAACTCGGGATTCAAGCAGAAGAAAATCTGTTTCTCTGTGAGGCAGTCTTTGCTCCTCATCGATCCCCTGCTGTTTACCCATTTGTCTACCTCAATCACCTACAGTCTGCCAGCATATTGACTATATTTTCAGTGCAGACTGCTCACAGCTGACACCTATCATCCGCCATTTGCTTGTTTGCCTGCCTCAAGCCTGCCCATGGCCTGCCTTTCACCTACCGATCACCCACCGATGGAGGTCCACCAGCTGATCATCTGCAGGTAGCCTGCAGACTGCCTGCAGACCGTCAGTGGATCGCGAGATGTCTGCTGTTGCCTAGAAGTCCACTGTCACAGTACCCACAGATTTGGTTACACAAAGCTGTGGCCATTTTAAGAAAACAGCTGTTATAGCAACAGAAAACAGATTAAAATGTTGGTGTTCCCCAGGGAGATTCACCATCCTGAGCGGGAGAGTCAACCCCACCCCAATCCCAAATCCCAAATTCCCTCCCTATAGCCCACCTCAATCCCTTTCCCTCCCTATAGCCCCACCCTAATCCCTTCCCGAGCCCTATAAAAGCTGGCAACAAAAGAACGTTCGAACTTGTAATTTCCCGGCACCCCGCTTTTAGGTATAAGGGAGGTTGTCACCAGCCAGGGAAAAATAAAGGCTTCTTTTGGCTTCACGTGATTGACTTGGATGATTTTATTTTCTTTGGGTACAACACAGCCAGGACCTGTAGGACCCCTGGCCTGGCTGACCAATCCCTGCCTCTAGGACCTCACGGCCCTACCAACCACACCCCGCCTCCAGGACCCATAGCCCAACCAACTGCTGTACCCGAAGAAAATAAAATCATCCAAGCCAATCACATAAAGCCAAAACAAGCCTTTATTTTAGCTGGTCAGCGACAACTGCCCTTACTCTTAAAAGCGGGATGCTGCCAAATTGCGCGTTAATTGTGTCATTGCCAACTTTTATAGGGCTCGGGAGGGGATTAGGGCTGGGGAGGGGATTAGGGCTGGGCTATTGGGAGGGGGGATTAGAGTGGGGCTCTCTCCTGATGGTACTGGAGAATCTTTTTGGGAAATATAACGCCAACCACACCCCGCCTCCAGGGGCCCGGGCCAGACTGACCACATCTCACACAGACAGCGCACCCACACCCTGGCTGCATCTCCCCACTTGCCAACACATTTGGAAGCCAGTGCAGCCATCTTGGATTATCCGCAAAGAGGAAATTGTCATTAGGTGGGGAAAATCCCATCCTGAGGTACCAGCAGGAGACTGGATGCTCATTGTCAGACACCTCTCATGCCTCAGGCTACTGAAGACTGGGAGGTTTGAATAGTATATGACTGTTATAGTGTAAACCTTTTTCTCCTTTTTGAAAATGTTTAAGTTTTAATTTCTTTATTTTTCTTGCTCTCTATTTTCCTTTTGTTTACCTGTTTCCTCAGAGTCTCATTCTCCCTTTTCTCACATTAACAACCAACTTCTTTGGACTATGCTGTTACTGTTCCCATGATCTAGAACTTTTTAATACGTTTTCTTCTCCCGTTAACAGTTAACAGTTACATCCTAGGCTTCTTCCCATCTTCTTTGTCCTCCTTCAGGAGCTGAAGTCCTCATTACAAATCTGTTTGTTATACGGTAGATAATAATTGAACTCATCCTCTCTTTTTCTTTATTTTTATTTTTTATTTTTTTTTTGCAGTGCTGGGGATTGAACCCAGGGCCTTGAGCTTGCGAGGCAAGCATTCTACTAACTGAGCTATATCCCCAGCCGCGAACTCATCTTCCCTCTACGACAATATTGTTAATGTCTTCATAGGGGCTATTTGGTTTACAGCTGCATATTGTCTGTACTGGGTGCTGCCATATGCAGTAAAATGAAATCTATCTCTCACCCTGTACAAAACTTAACTCAAAATGGATCAAGGATCTAGGAATTAGACCTGAGACCCTTCACTAAATAGCAGAAAATGTAGGCGCGAATCTTCTTCATGTTGTCTTAGGACCAAACTTCCTTAACATGACCCCTAGAGTGCAAGAAATAAAAGAAAGAATCAATGAATGGGACGGATTCAAACTAAAAGCTTTCTTTTCAGCAAAGGAAACAATAATGTGAAACTCTAAGATTTCATCTAACTCCAATTAGAATGGCTATCATCAAGAACACAAGCAACAATAAGTGTTGGTGTGGATGTGGGGGAAAAGGCACACTCATACATTGGTGGTGGAGTTGCAAATTGGTACAACCACTCTGGAAAGCAATATGGAGATTCCTCAAAAAACTTACAATGGACCCACCACTTGACCCAGCTATCCCACTCCTCGGTTTATACCCAAAGGACTTAAAATCAGCATACTACAGTGGTGCAGCCACATCAATGTTTATAGCTGCTCAATTCACAATAGCTAGATTGTGGAACCAACCTAGATGCCCTTCAACTGATGAATGGATAAATAAACTGTGGTATATATACACAATGGAATATTACTCAGCCATAAAGAAGAATAAAATTATGGCACTTGCTTGTAAATGGGTGGTGTTGGAGAATATCATCCTAAGTGAAATAAGCCAAGCCCAAAAAACCAAAGTCTGAATGTTTTCTCTGATAAGTGGATACATAATGGGGGGTGAAGGGAAGACAAGAGAAGAAAGGAGAATCTTTGGATGTTGTAGAGGAAAATGGAGGGGGAGGAGGTGGGGCAAGAAAAGATAGTAGACTGAGACAGACAGTATTACCCTATGTATATGTAAGATTACATAAATTGTGTGAATCTACAATTGTGTACAACCATAGAAATGAAAAGTTGTACCCCATTTGTGTAAAAAAAAAAGGTGTATTTTAAAAAATTCGATTTGAAGTTCCAAGTTCCAAGTAAACAATAAACATATCACTGAGGGAAAAAAAAAAACCTTAAAAAAAAAGTTTTAAAACTATGAATATAAACCCTTACCTAGCTGACTAGAAACATATTTTATTAGTTTTTTGGTTTTTTTGGTGCATATCAATCATACAGAATAGTGAGTTTCATTGTGCCATATTAGTATGTGCACACATAATTTGATCGATTTTTTACTTCCAAATAATCCCCTTTTCCTCCCTCCCCCTAATCCTGTTCCTCTATCCTAATCTCCCTTTCTAGTTTCATGAGATCCTTCCCACCACCACTCCTGCCTTTTTTCCCTCTAGCTCCCACATATGAGACAAAACATACAACTCCTATCTTTCTGAATCTGGCTTATTTTACCTAACATGACATTTCCCATTTGCCTGTAAATTACATGATTTCATTCTTCTACATGGCTGATAAAGTTTCACTATGTATATATGCCATGTTTTCTTTATTTATTCATCTGTTGACAGACATCCAGGGCTGATTCCAGAACTTGGTTACTTTGACTTGTGCTACTATAAACATTGGAACATGAATCCTAAAGTATATGGAACATACTTTGTAAATAACTCAGAGACACTCTTATTCTCAATAACTAACTTAGTTATTCCCAGAAAATGAGATGGAAGCTATCTAAAAATCCTAATACTTTTCCATCCTATTAAGTGACTGAATTGATATGAATTCTGTGTGTGTGCATGTGTGTGTGTGTGCGCACGTGTGCGTGTGCACACATGTGCATGTACATATTAGGGATTGAACACATGACCTTATGCATGCTAAGCACATGTACCCCTGAGCTACAACCCAAACCCAATGTGAATTGTAAAGCAGACTATGGTCATCACAACCTCAGAATGTGGTCAGCAAAAATATGAATAGCAGTCATATGTTATCTGTTCCTCAGAAAAATTAACTAGACTTTTTAACTAATATATGTGGGAAATATACTTAATGGTAACAATTTGCATATTTCAAAATGCTTAAAATGGTAAATTCCATGGTATGCATATTTCATAACAAAAAAAATCCATTCCTAAAGCACAATTCTACCAACAACTTCCAACATTTTATCTTACTGATTGAACACTAAGATTCCCACAGAAACTGTTATAGACCTCGTCTTTTCTCCAAATCTCACGTCTATCCCTTTCTCTTCTCATGTAGGAAACAAACAAAACCCCAAAACCCAACAGTTTCATTTCTCACTGAATAGTAATCTAGGCATGATCTTCATATTGTACACCTATTGATTCATCTGTTAGCTCTGGACACATATTCATAGTTTTCCTTGCTGAAGCTGTCCTCCAATTATTGGATACCTTCCTAGCTTCAATACTTACTCTTCCTTTTCTCAAGAATTTTAGTCTGTTATTTTCTTCCATTCTGCCAGTTAATAAGGAGGTTATGAGATTAGGAAAGGTTATTCTGAAGTTGAATAAACTAAAAATCACTACACATTGGATAATAATTATGGAAGTAATCTATGCTAAGAGAGATGACTCATAAATGGGGGTTTCTAGGTCCTTTTTGTTCAGTTTCGTTGTGCTTTGAAAGGGTGAAATCATGGAGAAAGTCACTATATAACTTTAGGCAACTCACTTAACCTCACTCACTTTAGCCTCAGTACTTGATGGGACAAATGGATAAGACTTCCTTCACACAGATGTTTTAAGAATTAAATGAAGTAATATATACATCAACTAAGTAATATGTACTTAGTTGATGTCCAAAATAGTTGTATATATTAAAAGGCCAAACTATATTCTCAAAAATACATATTTCAAGTCCCTAAGCAGATCCTCACTCAGCTAATTCCAGTACCAGAGTTTCATCTGACATGCCAGCCAATATGCCATCCTTGCTGCCACCTTTCTGCCTAAATCTTTTCTCTTTCCTTCTGCTCAGTTTGCGAGGAGTATAAAAGAAGAAGGCCCTGACCCCTTTTTCTGCCCATCCCAAATGATACTACTGGCAAGGGCCTCATCATTTCCTTTCTATTCCTGCCTCTTCAGCATAAGGCAGATATGTTTTTTGATGGTTGTACTGAAAGTTGGCAAGAAGACCATTCTGTATAAAATGAAATTAGGGAGAAAGTCACCACCGTTCTACCACTGGTTTTGATATGGCAAAAGTAGAACATAATAGCATTTGTTCAAAGAATGGGATGTTAGTGGTCAAGATAAAATTAGGCCAGAATGCCCAGGGATTTATTTTTGTGGTAGGTAGCAATGATTGTGAAAGAATTCAGGAAAAAGCCCAAGAACTGCAGAAATGTTTGAGGAAGAGGAGCTATGAGATACAGTACTGCTGCTCTTTGCAAACAAATAGGATCTGTTAAATTCTGTGGCCATCACTGAAATAAGAGATAAATTAGGTCTTCAGTCTCTTTGTAACAACATGGTCTGTTCAAGCCACACGAAACGAACCTGTGTGAGGGACTTGACTGGCTATCAAATGAGCTTTTAAAACATTAAGTAAAAATGTATCCATAATAAAAGACACACTTAATAGAATTGGTTTAGGCTTGTTACAACAAAATTAGTTTGCATCTTGGTTATTAATCAGGATATAGGATCTCCTATGTTCATGTATAGACAGAATTAATATGTTAAAATTGCCATATTACCAAAAAATGGTCCTAAAATTCATTTGAAAGAATAAAAGAACTAGAATAGCAAAGCAATTCAAAGCAAAGCGGAAGGAATCACAATATCCAACTTCAAATTGCACTGCAGAGCCACAGTAACAAAAACTGCATCATACTGGCATACAGACACAGAACAATGAAAGGGAATGGAACACACAGAGACAAACCCACACAGATACTATCATCTAACCCTGAGAAGAGCAACAAAAACATACATTCGGGAAAAGATAACCTGGTAACATATGATACTGGGAAAACTAAATATCTATGTTTAGAAGAATGAGACAAAAGTCAAACCAAAACGGATCAAAGACCTAGGAATAAGACCAGAAACTTTGCCACTTCTAGAAAAAAACATACGGTCAATCATCCCACCTACAGGTGTAAGCAAAGACTTGCTCAATAGGACACGTAAAGCTCAGAAAATAATACCAAGAATTAATAAATGGTGTAGCATTGAATTAAAACACTTCTGCACAATGAAAGAAACAATTCACTGTGAAGAGAGAATATACAGAATGGGAGAAAGTCTTCACTAGCTAATCTTACAGCAGAGAATTAAAATCCAGAACATATAAAGAACTCAAGAACCTAATACCAAAAATGGGCAAATGAACTAAAGAGACATTTCTCAAAAGAAAATCAATGGTCAAAAAACCCATGAAGGAAAGATTTAATACCAATAGTAATTAGGGAAATGCAAATCAAAACTACACTGAGGTTTCATCTCACTCCAGTTAGAATAACAGCCATGAAGAATATAAACAATAATAAAGGCTAAAGGGGATGTGGAGGAAAAGGAACACTTTTACACTGTTGGTGGGATTATCAATTAATAAAACCACTATGAAAATCAGGATGGAGGTTCCTCAAGAAACTAGGAATGAAACCACCATATGACCTAGCTATACTACTCCTTGATATTTAAGTCATCATACTACAGAGACACAAGCACATCAATGTTTACAGCAGCACAATTCACAATAACTACACTTATGGAATCAGCTTAGGTGTTTACCAGTGGATGAGTGAATAAAGAAAATATGGTTTATATAGACAATGAAGTTTTGTTCAGCCACAAAGAAGAATGAGATTATGTCATCTGCAGGAAAATTGATGAAACCTGAGAACCTATGTTAAACAAAATAAGCCAAACTCAAAAAGTCAAGGGTTTTTTATGTTTTCTCTCATATATGAAAGTTGGAAAGGGAAAAGGAAAAGGGGATGGGATCCTCATGAAAATAGTAAGGAGGCCAATACAGTAGAGGAAAGGCACCAGAGAGAAGGATGAGGGAAGGGGTGGGAAAGGGGAAATATTGAGAAACTTAGTTCACCAAATTATTACATCATGTACATATATGAATATGTAACAATGAAATCCACTCCTGTGTACAGTTACAATATACCAATAAAAATATTAGAAAATACATATTTTTAAAGGATGAAAAATTAAATGCCATGTATGAAATATTGGGGTTTATGGTTAATGACAACAGAGTTTAAAATTATAATCTGTTAGAGTTCATATGGTACAGGTATGTTGTATGTATGAAAGAGGGAAAAGAGAAAGGCAGATGGTCAGAGGGGAAAACAGACTTCTAATATAATGAACAAACATGAGTAATCTAGATGCTAAGAAAGAATATACTAATGTGGAAGGCCTAATTTTCTAAGCCCTACTATAGCCTGGATAAAAGATTCTTCAGGATCATGTAATTCAGTTTCTTGGATCACATATAAAACCAAAACACCTTCTATGACTAAATTTCAAGAATAGGCAGTTTAGAAGCAGGACACTGTAAATAGCCAATCTAAATACACACACACATACAGTCACATATATATGTATACTTGTATGTGTGTCCATTTTTACATGCAAATATATAGCATTAGTAAAAATATAGTTACTATAAAGTTGTATTAATAACAACAAGAGCAACAATGATAAAATTATTTGCTCAGAATTTCAATGGACGATGACCTATACAAAGCTTAATTTTATATTACATTGGTCTTCTCTCTGCCATTCATTGAATTTGAATATTCCTTTAGCATTTGGAATTTAGGATTATCATTTAATCTTATCAAAGAACCCCATGAGTTAGGTGCCATGATTATCCTCATTTAACTGATAGGAAAGCTAACAAAAATGGCAATTTGCCTCAGGGTATATAGTCAGGAAGAAGAACTAGGAATAAAATCCCCATGCTGTACATTGTTTTAATAATTAAGAAATCGGGTTAAGATTAATTAATTTCCCAGAACAGAATCAAATCTGATAAAATTAGTATGAGCTTTGCAAAGCTCTATCCAACATTTCCAGGGTTTTTTAATCAACTTGTTCTTCTTTTTTAAAGGGAAAAAGCATAAATAGAAAAAGGTGGAGATCCAAGGTGGTGGACCAGAGGGAGGCTGCATTCCTTCTCTCTATATAACTCAGGATTCAAGCAGAGGAAATACTGCTTCTCTGCAAAGCATTTGTAGATACCCACTGATCCCCTGCTGTTTACACCATTCATCTGCTGCCATCACCGCTCTCTGCCAGCATATTGCTTGCCTTTTGAGTGCAGATTGCTCACTGACCACCCCCTAACATCCACCATTTGCCATTTGCCTGCCTCTTGCCTGCCCATCACACACTGCCTTTCACCTACCCATCACACACTGCACTTAGCCTACAGACCGCCCACAGACCACCAGTAGATCACCTGCTGCCTGCTGTTGCCTGGAAGTCCACTGTCACAGTACCAGCAGGTTTGGTTACACACAGCCACCACCACCACCTTGGGATAACAACCAGGGCATACAGGTTTCCTGCCACAGCCGCCACCATCTAAGGACATGATCACTTCAGTCTGGGGACTCAGGCCAGGGCCTGGAGATATATTGGGGTACCTGCAGGTCTGGTTGCACCTAAGGTCTTTCTTCTTGGAGTGGTATCGGGCTGCCTCTTTGCAGGGTCACTCCTTTGTGTGAGCGCATGCCTGGTGGTCTCTCTACAAGTTAAGAGGGCAGTAAGATCTTGGGACTGCACCAAGACAGGGACTTGGGAAGATGAAGCCCAGGTCCATCAGATTGCAGTTGGGTTTACATGGGCCACTCTGGGTCTGGCAAGCCTGTGGAAAGCAGGAGACTAGGGGTGGTTCCCTGGGGGAAGCGCAGGTTGGAGAAACCGGAGAAAACTGGACGCTCTCCAGCTCAGTGAGTCCTGAAGTGTGCAGGAACAGAAGGGACCAGGTACAATGAGTGGGAAGACTGAAGGAGGGTGTGAGGGCATCTTGCTATCAGCTCACTCACCTAACTGGTACTGCACCCACTGGACTGGAGCTAACATCAAACTTCAGACAATTCCACCTATCAGTGGAAGAGGGAAGCTGAGACAATTTTTGAAAGCCAACAAAAGCAATCATTCAATTTTCCATTGAGACTTTCCTCCTTTTTTTAAATTTTTTTCCCCTTGCTCTCACACCTCTACCATCTTTGAATCCAAATATTTTTCACACACCAATTTATTGAGAAATGGGATGTCTGAATACTATATGACAGTTTTGTTGTGTATTCTTTTATTTTTACTCTTTCAAAAAATCTGTACATATTTTCTTCTCTCACCTCCCTATCTCCCTGGATTCTCTTTCTCACTTCTCTCATACTAACAGCAAACCTCTATTAACTCTTCCCTCATTTTTACTATAAATTTTTACCTCTATCATCTCTCCTTCTCCCTCATAGACATTATATCTTAACTACTTCTATTCCCTCACTATGCAAAATTTTAGCAAACTTACTATTTATATTGTAGACAGTAATTGAACACTTCTTTTTCTGTCTACTGTGACAAAACTGTAAATGCCTTAATAGGAGTCATTTGGTTAAAAGTAGTGTATTGTGCTGGGGTGCTGTTAATATTGGTCTCCCCCTCAAAGGTGAGGTTCGAGACGGCTTCAGGGACACTATAAGACAATGTGGTAGAATCTGTACTGCCTCAGCTTCATACCACTAGAAGAGAAGACAGGAAAAAACAAGTGAACAAAGTGCCAAGATTTTCCAACAATAGAATCCATAGACAACACAGAAGAAAAATCAGAGAAGGAGTTCAGAAAATACATAATTAGACTGATCTTCAAAATAAAGATGTTGAGAGAAAATATAGGAAGTGAAAGATCACTTCAATAAAGAGGCAGAGATTATAAAAAGGAATCAAGCACAAATCCTTGAAATGAAGGAAAGAATAAACCAAATTAAAAATTCAATGGAAAACATCACCAACAGACTAGACCACTTGGAAGAAAGAACCTCAGATCATGAACACATAATAATACTCTTGAAAATAAAGTTGACCGCACAGAGAAGATGGTAAGAAACCATGAACAGAGCTTCCAAGAAATATGGGATAACAAGAAAAGTCCAACTTTAAGATTTATGAGAATTGACAAAGATGTGGAGATACAAACCACAGGAATGCACAATCTCTTCAATGACAATATCAGAAAACTTCCCAAATCTAAAGAATGAAATGCAAAATCAACTACAATGGATTACAGGACACCAAATGTACAAAATAATAGCAGATCCACACCAAGGCACATTATAATGAGAATGACTAACATATAGAATAAGGATAGAATTTTAAAGGGCACAAGAGAAAAAAAATCAAATTACATATAGGGAGAAACCAATTTGGATCTCAGGTGATTTCTCAACCCAGACTCTCAATGCCAGGAGGTCCTGGACTCTGAAAGGAAATGGATGCCTTCCAAGAATTTTATATCCAGCTAAATTAAGCTTCAGATTTGAAAGTGAAATAAAAACCTAACATGATAAATGAAAGTTAAAGGAATTCCCAACTAGAAAACCTGCACAACAGAACATTCTCAGGAAAATATTCCATGAAGAAGAAATGAAAAAAAAAAGAAAAAAAAAAAAAAAAAAAAAAAAACCTATGAAAACAAGCAAAGGGAAGAACTATACTAAAGAAAAAGTCAATCAAAGGAGAAACTAAGTCAAGTTAAAAACCAAAAATAAATGAAAAAGATCAGGAATACAAATCATGTCTCAACAATAACCCTGAATGTTAATGGCCCAAACTCATCAATCAAAAGACACAGACTGACAGAGTGGACTAAAAAGAAAGACCCAATAATATGCTGCCTTCAAGAGACTCATCTCATAGAAAAAGATACCCACAGACGAAAGTTGAAAGGATGGGAAAAAACATACCACGCACATGGACTCAGTTAAAAAGCAGATGTTTCCATCCTCCTAGCAGATAAAGTGGGTTTCAAACTGAAGTTAGTCAGAAGAGATAAAGAAGGACATTTCATATGGCATAAGGGAATCATATACCAATAAGATATAGCACTCATAAATATATATGCCCCATACAATGGAGCATCCACATACATCAAACAAACCCTTCTCAAGTTCAAGAATCAAACAGACCACAACACAATAATGTTCAATGACTTCAACACACCTTTCTCACCACTGGATAGATCTTCTAAACAAAAACTAAACAAACTACAGAATTAGATGATGCAATCAATGATTAAGACTTAACAGACATATATAGAATATGTCATCCATCATCAAGAGAATACATTTTCTTCTCAGCAGCACATGGATCCTTCTCTAAAATAGACCTTATGTTATGCCACAAAGCAATTCTCAGCAGATAGAATAAAACAGAAATACAACCCTGCATTCTATCAGATCATAATGGAATGAAACTAGAAATCAATGATAAAATAAAAAAGAAAAGTTACTCCAACACCTGGAGACTAAACAGCATGCTATTGAATGATGAATAGATGAAAGAACAAATCAAGGAAGAAATAAAAAAGTACTTAGAGGTAAATGAGAACACCAATACAATATATCAAAATCTCTGGGATGCTATGAAGGCAGTGCTAAGAGGAAAGATCATTGCATTTAGCTCATACATTAAAAGAATAAAAAGTCAACAAATAAATGGTCTAACATTACATCTCAAAGCCCTAGAAAAAGAAGAACAAATCAACACCAAAAGCAGCAGAAGACAGGAAAAACCTAAAATCAGAGCTGAAATCAATGAAACTAAAACAAAAGAAACAAAACAATTGACAAAACAAAAAGTTGGTTCTTTGAAAAAACAAAATTGGTAAACTCTTAGTCACACTAACAAAGAGAAGGAGATAGAAAACTCAAATTACTAAAATTCATGATGAAAAGGGAAATATCACGACAGATACTACTGAAATACAGCTGAAAATTAGAAACTATTTTGAAAATCTATATTCAAACAAAATAGAAAAACTTGAAGACATTGACAAATTTCTAGACACATATGATCTACCAAAACTGACGTAGGAAGACATACACAATTTAAACAGATCAATTTGAAGCAACAAAATGGAAGACGCCACCAAAAGCCTACCAACCAAGAAAAGCCCAGGACCAGATAGATTCTTAGCCAAGTTCTACAAGATCTGCAAAGAAGAATTAACACCAATACTCCTCAAATTATTGCATGAAACAGAAAAGGAGGGAACCCTTCCAAACTCATTCCATGAGGCTAGTATCACCCATATGCCAAAACCACACAAAGACACATCAAGGAAAAAAAACTTCAGACCAATATCCCTCATGAAAACAGATGCATAAATTCTCAATAAAATTGTGGCAAATCACATACAAAAAATATTTAAAAAATAGTGCACCACAATCAAGTTGGGTTCATCCATGGAATGCAAGGTTGCTTCAACACACAAAAATCAATAAACATAAATACAACACAACAATAGACTTAAAGACAAGAATAACACGATTATCTCAATAGATCCAGAAAAGGCATTTAACAAAATACAGTACCCCTTCATATTCAAAACACTTGAAAAACTAGGGAGGGTAGGAACATATCTCAACATTGTAAAAGCTATCTATGCTAAGGCCATGGCCAACATCATTCTAAATCGAGGAAAATTAAAAGCATTCCCTCTAAAAACTGCAAAGACAGGGATTCCCTCTTTCACCACTTCTATTCAATGTTGTCCTTGAAACTCTAGCCAAAGCAATTAGAGAGATGAAAGAAATTAAAAGGATACAAATAGGGAAAGAACTCAAACTATCACTATTTGCCAATGACATGATTCTATATTTAGAAGATCCAAAAAACTCCACCAGAAAACTTCTAGGACTCATAAATGAATTCAGCAAACTAGCAGGATATAAAATCAATACCCATAAGTCAAATGCATTTCTATACATAAGCAACGAATCCACTGCAAGAGAAATTAGGAAAATTACCCCATTCACAATGGCCTTAAAAAAAAAAAAAAAAAAAAAAAAACTACCCCATACACCATGAAAAAAAAAAAAAAAAAAAAAACACTTGGGAATCAACCTAACAAAAGAGATGAAAGAACTCTACAATAAAAACTACCGAACACTAAAGAAAGAAACTGAAGAAGACCTTATAAGATGGAAAGATCTCCCATGCTCTTGGATAGACAAAATTACTATTGTCAAAATGACCATACTACCAAAACTGTTACACAGAATCAATGCAATTCCTACTAAAATCTCAATGACATTCTTCATAGAAAAAGAAAAAACAATCATGAAATTCATTTGGAAAAATAAGACACACAGAATAGCCAAAGCACTCCTTAGCAAGAACAATGAAGCAAGAGGCATCACATTACCAGACCTTCAACTATACTACAGAGTAACAGTAACAAAAATGGCATAGTATTGGCACCAAAATAGACTTGCAAACCAACAATAGAAAATAAAAGACACAGAGACAAACCCACATAAATACTGTTATCTCATACTACACCAAGGTGCCAAAAATATTGGAGAAAAGATAGCCTGTTCAATAAATGGTGCTGAGAAAACTGGAAAATCCATATGTAACAAAATGAAATTAATCCTCTATCTCTCACCCTGCACAAAAATCAACTCAATGTGGATCAAAGACTTAGGCACTAGAACAGAGACCCTGCACCTAATAGAAGAAAAAGTAGGTGCAAACCTTCATCATGTTGGCTTAGGACCTGATTTCCTCAACAAGACTCCTAAAGCACAAGTAGTAAAATCAAGAATCCACTAATGGGATGCATTCAAACTAAAAAGCTCCTCAGCAAAGGAAACAATCAGTAATGTGAAGCAAGAACCTACAGAATGGGAACAAATCTTTACCACATGCACCTCAGATATAGCACTAACCTCTAGGATATATAAAGAATTCAAAAAACTTAACACCTAAACCACAAATAACCCAATCAATCAATAAATGGGTTAAGGAACTGAACAGACACGTCACAGAAGAAATATAATCAATCAAGAAACATGAAAAATTATTCATCATCTCTTGCAATTAGAGAAATGCCAACGAAAACTGCTCTAAAATTTTATCTCATGCCAATCAGAATGGCAATTATCAAGAATACAAGCAATAGTAAGTGTTGGGAGGATGTGGGGGGAAAAGTATACTCAAACATTGTTGGTGGGACTGCAGATTGGTGCACACACCTTAGAAAGCAGCATGGAGATTCCTCAGAAAATTTGTAATGGAACCACCATTTGACCCAGTCATCCCACTCCTTGGCATATACCCAAAGGACTTAAAATCAACAGCCACATCAATGTTCACACCAACTCAATTCACAATAACTAAACTATGGAACCAACCTAGATGCCCTTCAACAGATGGAAGGTATAGTGGAAAATGGAGCACGAGGAGGTGGAGGAAGGAAAGATAGTAGACTGAGACAGTATTTGACTACATGAATGGTGTGAATCTACATTATGTACAACCATAGAAATGAAAAGTTGTACCTCATTTGTGTGCACTAAATCAAAATGCAGTCTGTAAAAATAAAAAAAAATCAAACTATTGCTGTGTTATATCCTTGTATGGTACTAAAATGCAGGAAGTTATCTGTGGCATAATAGCCAACACACATTATTTAGCAAATTCTGATTATGGTGAGTAGTTAGTTTACCTCCAAGACCAAACCCAAATGTTCCACTTCATTTCCTAAAATTTAGTTATTATTATAGAACTCACAAGCTCAGAGCCTTCTTTCATTTTCTAGCAGGTGATACTCAAAATGGGTTGATATTTAAAAGAGTCTTTTTCTAAGACTAGAATTTCTGTTTCAGGAATCTGATGTTAATTATTAGAATGAGAGTAGACTTATTAAAAAGTAGAGGTAATTTTATATTTTATTTTATGAGGTACAATCTTTAACACCAGATATAGTAATAATTAATAAGAAAAAGATACTGTAAATTTATTATATATAAATAAGTTACAGATGGATACAAAAAACTGTTACCATAAATGAAATCCAGCACAAATAAATTCCTTATCAGATATCAAGTAAAAAAGGCACATTAATATGATTCTATAATTTGAATGATTCTAAGCAGCAATTTGGAATCTTTAAAAAAAAAAAAGACCACTGTGTAGGATTTTTAAAAAACAGAATTCTATAAAATTATGACATTTTG
Organism: Glaucomys volans; assembly: GCA_020662805.1. NCBI lineage: Eukaryota > Metazoa > Chordata > Mammalia > Rodentia > Sciuridae > Glaucomys > Glaucomys volans. Next base: position 244,435 of record JAJEJO010001925.1, read on the forward strand.
TAGGTAAATGGATGATGTTGGAAACTGTTATGCTAAGTGAGATCAGCCAATCCCATAAATCCAAAAGCCGAATGGTCTCTCTGATAAATGAATGATGATGCATAATGTGGGGGGGGGAAAGATGGCAAGAATGGAGGAAAGATAGCTAGCCTAGAG
>JAJEJO010001926.1:0-38148 GCA_020662805.1 Glaucomys volans
AAAAAAAACTTAGCCACCACGAATACATGACGAAGGCTCATGCCTTCTGAGGGAAGTAAATGAGACCACAAATCCCTTATCAGAATGAACCCGTCATCTGCGTGAACCCCAGACCCTGTCAGAATGTTAGTAATTCTCCTGAGTACAATCCAAACCAAAGTTGAGATTTGATTTGTAACCAAAAGAACTATTTCAATCCAACAGAAACCCATATATTTTCTAATACTGGTGGCCTAGAGCACTAAGTTATTCCATGAATCAAAACATTTTGGTGCTTGTGCTTGCTTCTGCAGCAAATATGCCAAAAATAAGATTAGTATGGGGCCTGCACAAGAACGATGTGCTAATGTGTGAAGTGTTCCATGTTTTAAAAAACATCCATTTGGTGCCAGTGCCAGGGAAGAGAGGATAAGAGGACAGGCCGGGATGGGCCCGAGTGGGTGTCGAGTCAGTGGATCTTGGCTCTTTGAGGCAGAAACTCCTTCATTTTTCTCTCTTCCATGTCAGTAGAAGCACACCATCTTACCTGACAGATTCCCTCTGTTGACTTCAGGAAGTGGAAAAAATGAGTAGAAGCAACCAAGTCATGAAAACAGGTTCTGATTAATGAGAAGTATCTCTTGTGATGTTAGCTATATGGTCTTGCTCTCCCTACCTGCTCCAAGCCCTTATATCAAAGGATTCAGCACTGACCCTTAACCAGAAATCAGTGAACAGAGCCCAGCAAAGTTACAAAGAAGGGCACACGGAGCGATGACTTGATCACTGCTGATAAAATCCTTTACCTGTCTTCAGATTCTTCTTAGTTGCTGTCCCCAAAGTGTATCTTTTTCTCTAAGGCATAGGGCCTAAAGAATTCTACTCTTGAACTAGGTCCAAGCTGTGGGTTTCCAGCTTATTCCCAAATTATGAAAATACAATGCATTTTCTGAAAATGTAATGAGTCCCTTTTGTTCTGTGTGCCTTGGCCAGCTCAGAGATCACCTTGGAACAGGAAAGGGAGGTAAAATACTCTGTTCTAGTGGTGACTTCTTCCTCCTGAAGTAGCTTGTACTTGCCCAATGGAATGAGAAGGAACATCAGGTGTGTCCATCAGTCCTGTTTGGCCTTAACAAGGTCCCACTGCTCAGGTTCCTTTGAGCCTTGGAAACATCTCCCAATACTGAAGGGAACTCTGCTGTCTATTCTGGAGAAACCAGCCAGAGCCCAAAGAGAGGCTGCTCTATCTGTGTTTCAGAATACCAGTAATCATACTTAACAGCTGTTTGACTTTGGACAAGTATTTAACCTTTCTGAGCCTCAGTTTTTCAACCTGAAAATGGACACTGGAATAGGAACTATTTCACTGAGTTTTTCTAAGGATGGAATGGGACAATGTATGCATACCTTGTTAGCACACTACTTGAGTTCAGTAAATACTCAATAACTATTGCTGCTCTTAAGTCTTTGTTCTATGCTGAGTTCCTTCTGAGCTATGTTTCATCTTGTAAGTAGGTAAGACACAAAGCCTCTTGGGTACCCTAAAAGAAATGAGGCCACTACTAATCAAAATCAGCCAGTAGCAAATGTTAATTGTAAGAAAGACCAGAAAGGTCTCTCCTTATCTCTTGGGCTTCTACTGTTGCATTGATTAACTGTGAGCCAGAAAATAAATATGGAAAAAAAAAGGTTTGTGCCCCAAATAGCTCAACCAACTTGTTGACCTGAGGAATCTGAGTGGGGAAGGCTTAGAGCCTCAGTAGAGTTCATTCTGTGGACTTTGGGAAGCCATTGTAGGTCTTTTGCCAGAAAGGGATCCTGTAACTGTCTTTTAAAGGCTTCCTGGATCAGGAAAGGATCATTCCCTTCAATCTGCTGCTATTCAGTGGAATAGGCAAAGCAAAGCACATCTTTTGGGAGAGGGGGCATGTCAAGTCTCATGACACCATTATAAGAAGTATATGGTGAAGTCCTTTAGTGGCTGGGAGTCTAGATGTTTGTGAGATAAGGATTACTAAAAAGCTAGAACACTTTCAAAATTCCAAGGACTGGAGGAATATTGGCTTCAAAGTCATCCCCAGAACTCCTGGGGTCAGCTCTACAGGAACACTCCTTTCCATTCCAAGTTGCAAGTGCAGCCCCAGAGTGACATGGGACTCACCCCAGTTCAAGAACCTAGGGGTTCTCTGAGAGCAGACCTCGTCCAGATCCTTTACCCCGGGCGCAGGTAAAGGTTCTGGAGGAGAAAAAGCCCATCTCCTTACAAAGAAAAGGAGATGTGGACCAGCGAACAGTGTTACTCGGGAGCTCCCTCTACTGGCTGCTTGGAAGAAATTCCATCGCAGTCATTACGCCTTGCCCTGTGGGTATTAATTTGAAGTCTCCGAGCATCTTGGCTTTGGTACCCTCAAGCAAGAGAAAATAAGATGTGCTGAACCACCAGGAAAATGAAACTCTGCTTCTTCTGCCTTCTTCATAATTTCACTAATGTTTTTTTGGTGCCAACACGGTGTTGAGCACCTCACTTTTCATTCACCGCTCACCACAAACCTGCCGATGGTAGGGTTTTACAAATGAGACAGCTGAGACTGAAGAGATCAAATAAGTTCCTGGCATCCCCAGAGACCAGTAGAACCCCTTAGTGACTCTCATCCTCCTTAGGATTCTTCTAAGCAAGAACTCAAGTGAAGCAAGAGCCAAGGAACATCATGAGACTAGAAGTGGAACTTGTTCACAGCACATAATATAAGTCACTGTCCTGACTCTGAGATGGTTGCATAGACTTCCTGGATCGTAGAGCACTTCAGCCTTGCCATTACAAAACATCAGCCCATGAGGCAGTTAATTAGATGGCAGTGACTGTCCATTCTGTGTTCTCAATGGGCGACCAGCATAGTGACTAAGAAGAATTTCCATTATGGAGGCGAGACCTCTTTAAATTTGTGGAACACATTCACACCTATTTTTTCAAAAATAAAATTCTGTGAGGTAGGTAGGATCGGTAGCAGAACACACATTTTATGGTGTGGGAACTTAAGATATTGAGTGACATGTTCCAGGTTTTGGTTAGGGGCCAAGGGCAGCATCAAGAACAGACTTGTGACTTGGTATAAGTAGTCTTTGTGGTTGATATTGGTTGGAATTGAGGCTAAGTTGGGCTTCTTAATTACAGAAAATAAAGATTTTGAAACCACTTCTTTATTTTACAAACAGATCCTTTCCTGAGTTGCTTCTTGCCATTGGGTTGGTTCATAATCAAGCTCCCTTAATATTGAGCCATTTAGGAATTAGAAATTATACAAACCACTTTTCTTTTAAAAAATGGTCTCTTAGCAGTCTACATTCTAGAGTTATCTAGATCCCTGGGATAACCCTAAATATTGCTTCAACTCTCCTGCACCACAGGGATATGTAAGACTTTCAGCTCACCCAATAGGACCTCAAAGCCTTTCCACATAGGTTCTTCCTGGGGTTCTGAGATAAGGGTAAGTGACCAGGATTCCCATTCCTGCTTTGGGTGGGATGCTGTAACCCAATTTCACTGTCAGTGTGTCTCTAAATCAATGTGATACAATGTGACAGTAGCTAAAAATATTATACCCGGCTCCTCTACCCCCAACTCAGGATCTCCCATTAACTGCCCCCTTCCTCTGTCATATGATGTCGTAATGGGATCAGAATGATACCTGATGTTAATAACAGAGATAACAGGGGCAGGCTTTTGTAATGCCTTCTAAGTGTCTGCATGAGTTGTCATTGACCTAAACAGAGTGACTCGGTTAAAAACAATTATCCATGATGTAACCTCCTGGCCCTCAGCTACTGATGGAAGCACTGTCTGGTTTAACCTGTTAATACTGCAAACTCCACTTTGTCCAAAATGTGACTGTTTGATCAATAGTGGGTCCAGACCTGCCAAGTGAGAGTAAGCTCCTATTTGGCCACTGGCTGGTGAGGCTGACCACCCTTTGTGGGAGCCTTGAGCATTCGCCCCCCATTTTCTTCCCATCCCCAGAAAAACCAAAATGATACCAAGAAGGAAGGGAGGGGAGAGCCTGGGACCTCAACATTCGTGGGGAATTGCAGGTGACGGAATGTGGATTGCTGATACCATGTCCCTTTCCTCTTGCTTGTTGTAGGAGCGCCAAAGACCAAGAGGAGACCAGATGAGTTTTCAAAGCAGTGCTCACACACCCAGGATACATGTCATCTTTGCTTCGTGCTTTCTGCAATGTTGCTGCTCACATTCATCTTCCTGTTAACCCTTGCCATGATAACCCCTTCCTGATCACCACCTTGCCTCCATCTGCCACCCATTCAGCTCTTTCTCTAAGGTGTCCCTCCAGTGGGAAATGGCTTTGATCTTTGGCAAGCTCCCCTTTGAGTTGTACCCTGATGGCTGGCATTAGTTTCCCTTTCTTCTATCTCCTCCTCATGCCAGACTTGGCCAACACTCAGGTAAACTACAGCAAATTCCAAAATGAAATTTCAAGACACTCTACCCGAGCAGTCACACTCAATGAAGGGACCCAAGATATATCTGAGTGTGATGTCATTGAAACCAGATGGAAAGACCAGAAATCCCATAATCCCAGTCAGAGAGAGTGAAAGAGCTTACTCGTGACTGTTTGGACTGATTAAGAATGTGGGGGTAGGGAGGAGGAGAAAGAGAAAGATCCTCAGAATTGGTTTGCCCTTGAACACAGAATGGAATCACCTAGACTTTTATTTTTCTTCAATTAAATTTGCATTTCATTCTACCACATTGCAATGGCTTCACTCTAAACATTTTCATTTGGGACCCAAGGCTTTTTCTTCATGGGTCCTGAGCCACGGGCTCCTGGATGGCAAGGTAAGTGACATTAGCCAGCACTGTCTTGAGTATTTTGCGGTGATCTCAGAAACCCAGTGCTGATGAGTTGGAACCACCTGCTAGGCCCTAGGAGTTCTCCTCTCTTGCTCTCTACTGACCTGAACACCCTGTAGGAATCCCCAGCCCAGCCATAATTGTTAGTCCAATCCCACTATGTTAACTTAAACCTCTTCAAAACAAAACAAACCCTGAGGATTGGCCAAGTCAGGATTTGTTGCCTTTCTGTTTTTATTTAATCACTAGGAACAGAAAGGCTGAAACCCCACTCTAGCTAGAAAGCTCACCTTCCCTCTTTCTTCCACCTGTTGGCTAGAACTGATGGAAGATACTAGGTTTTGCAGGTATTTCTTCTTGAGACAAGATTAAGATTCAACTCATTATTTCACTCATGGCCTTGACAAGAAAGACAAAGACCAAAAAAAACAAAAACAAAACTAAAACTGGCCAGTTCAGCAGGTACATTAGTTGATTCTTCCCCTCTCGTTCACACCTCCCTGTACTTATGGACTCGGCATTACAGAAATGCAATCCTCATTCTTTACTCCTGGCCTATTAGACATAGTGATCCAAGCTTAGTAGATCAGCAGCTAATTGCAAGGCTACTTTAATAGTGAATGGCCAATCCATACCCAATAGACCCCTATGAATTTGTGATTGAGCTGTCTCTGCCTGCCAAATTCACATGGAGTAAAACAACTGTCCGTCAACCTCAAGATTAAAGCTAAACTCCTGCAGGTATCCCCAAGCATCCCTCAGAGTGTCCTTTCCTCCCTGTGGTCCATGCTTTCCCAGCTCTAACACCTGGCTATTTATCCTCTACGGATGCTGGCTTCCTGAGCCCCGCCCCTTTTACCCCCTCAGCCTCTGCCTGCTATCATGTGCTTGCTCTGGCTTCCCTGTCTTTGCTTAGATCCTCACCATGAAATCTACTCTAGATATTCCTGGATGACCCTCTAGTTCTCATTCTCCCAGAAGTGCCTTTCTTTGGCAAGGCAGGGGAAAACCTTCATCTGGTCCTCCCAGGCGTCCAGCAGTTAGATTGTCTGGGGTGGGGGACTACTTGAAAGAGCTTGTCCCTTGAAAATGGAGTTGTACAAAGAGTAGATATTGTCTGAAATGTTCTGAAGTTGAACAATGTAATTCAGGTGAATAGAGAGTTGACACTTTTGAGTGTGGATGGTAAGAAAAAAGGGGGGAAAGGAATGTGTTACTTTCCTCCAGCATCCGGGTAGTCCTTAAAACTCACTCTCAGACCTCCATCTAGGCTGGCTTCTAAGAAGTGTTTCCCAAGACTGAGTATACCTCTTGATCAGGGTAAGTGGTGAAAACATGTATTTAACAGGGGAAGGGGACCGTGGAATAGCTCGTATTATGCATGCTGTGGTTTATCTGCCCCCACTGGGCTAATGGCTCAGCCTCTAAAGTTTTCAGAATCGGGAAAATGATCAGGGATGCCAATTTCTAAAAGAGTGAATGAGAGCTGGGATGGCTTGCCAACTCAAGGTGCAGATTCGCTGTTCTCATCTTAAGATAGCCTTCTTTTCCTGACTTCTCTCTAGTTCCACCTAAGGGGCTTGCTTCCTCTGTGGGGGTAGGAACAGACTTTGGTGCAGCAGCCTGAATGGACAGAAAGTTCACTACATCTCCACCCTTAATTGGCTGGTTTTAGACAAACCCATTAAGTTTTGGATGGAGCTGAACTAGCTGGAGCCTCCCTTGGAATAAAATGAAGGGGAGTCTTCTTCTCACACAGATTGTCTTGCAGGGAGTGGGGGAAGCGGGGTGATGTCTGTTGGGTAAAGGTCTCCTTAGCAGGAATAAATCAGTTTCATTATTTAGGTCACTGCCAAGAAAGTCCCAGACACCTCTCACTCCAAACATGGGAGCCTAGAACTTGAATACTGAAGACCAGAGATTGGAATAGAGCATGATGAGAGGTGTGGACATGCGTGTTGGAGCCATGCAGATGTGAATTCAGTCTTTTTCCCAGTTTTACAACTCCAAGTTCTAAGGCTTTTAGATGAGTCCAACTTTCAGGTCTCCATTTCCTCCACTTTAAAATGGGTAAAATAATAACTAATGTTTCTGGAGTGATTTCTGTGCTCCCTGATTCTGTGGGATAGGCATCACTATTATAACGACACCCACAGAATTGCCTTAAGAATTAAATACGGTCATTACGTGACAGCTCCCAGCAACAATGTCTGGTTTCTTCTCTCTCTCCCCTTTCTTTAAACCAAGATAGTTCTGCTACCTAAAGAAGACCCTTTTAAGCAAAGAGGAATCCCCTCTTTCATGGATTTCCTCCCCAAAGGCTCCCTGGGTCTGATTTTCTGGGATCTGGGTTTTGGGGCTTGGGGGGATTTTTGTTTGTTTTTGCCTCCTCCAAACATAGTGCTTTACCTACTGGCATTTTTCCTGTTTGGAGACAATAAACCCAGGCAGGACATTTCATGGTTCCACCTGACCCTGAAAGAGAAAAGACTAAGTTCTTTTTAAGAGTCACTTGACCAAAAAAAAAAAAAAAAAAAAAAAAAGAGTCACCTGATAGCCAGCCTATTCCCTCTGCCCACAGGCCCTCTCAGGGGACCATTAGGGGGAATGAGTCCTCTTCAAATATGCTGGGAATGCCCAGGGAAGAGTTGGCACTGCATAGGGTGGTTTTCGCCTTGGACAGCTTTCATGTCAGTCATTAATTCCTCAAGGCTTTTTTTTTTTTTTATCTTGATTGCACAGATAGGAATTGGGTGGGCATCATAGTCGTCAGCAAAGGGTGGTGGGACAGCTCAGGGAGACAGGTCACCACCTCAAACCCAGGCACGCACCAAAGGACCTGACCAAAGGAGTAGGAGAAATGGAGACGTTGGCCACAGAGGACTAGCTTTCTGCAAATGGTTCTGCTGTGCTTTCTAGCCCTGCTCACTGAATCTAACCAGTCAACTTTAATACTGTCACAAGACAGGAAGGAGGCAAAGAGGCACCTTCTTCAGGGAGGGAGGAGAGGAGTCATGGAGTCCACCAGGTGGGCCCGAGTTAGAGTGGCATAATTTTGGCTGTTGCCCTCCAAGTTCTAGTGTAAGTAGCCTGAGTGCATTTCTGCTATTCCCAACTCTATCTTATTAAGGATTTGCAGAAAGCTGTTAGGGGTCTTATATGAATCTACAGTGGTGTTCTCTACGTCAGACACAATAGCACCCGACCACCTCATATAGCCCAGAAAGCAGGTAACACTATTCTCAATTGCCTCCCTCTGTATAGTATGTGTTGTCCATATAGAAACTATAGTTTTTGTGAATGTGCCCACATGCCTGAATTTAAACTTATGTACACCTACTCTCACTTCTAAAAACACAACTACTCTCTGCTTTTTAAAACATGCTTAACCTGACATTTTCATTAATCCAAGAAAACTTCATTGAAACATTCCCAGCATTTCCTGTCTGCCTGGTCACATCAGATGACCCCATGTGATAAGTCATCTTCAGCACAAGAGCAAGGGCTGCCTCCCTCTCATTGACATTTCTCCTGACTGCACGCCTCCCAACTGCAGCAAGTTTCTCGCATGCATGCATACATGCATTTGTAGAGCTAAAAATGAACAGCTGCTGATGGGTTGCCAGAGGGTGTCCTCCGTTCTGAGCAGACGTCCTCTGACTCCCTTTAGTAGGCAGAGGCTTAAACTACAGACAGAAATCGAGGGTACTGAACAGGCTTAAGCTTAAAACAAATTCTCTAAGGCAAGTTACAAAAGGTGAGGAGGCCCAAGGAGGGAGATGACAGAGGCTGATCCCCATGATCATTCTTTCCCAGGCCTTGTGCCCCAAATCCTCATGGTACCTCTGGATAATTGGTGATCAGCACCCAGGGAAATGTCACTTAATGTTAAGAAAGGAGATAAATCATGCATCCAGCAACACCTGTAACTAGCTCCCTGCTTCTCAGTTTTCCTTCTTCTCGGGGCAGAGGTTATTCCAGGTGGATCTGGGATGCTTTGCTCATTTGAGGAAGGTGATTTGTGTGCATGTAATTCTATTGGGATCTTCCAATCTGCAAGATTTCTTCCCAACTCCATCAATCAATAACCCTTTGTCATGCTGAGGTGTGGCATTTCTCCTGCTGAACACCTCAGCTTCAGACATGCACCACACACCCTGAGACACAGGTACACACAGAGACTGTCACCCTCATGAAAGGAGCGCCATTCAAATTGGTTTAAAAATAGCACTCATCCATGGAGTTCATTTTTCAGGGACCTTATTTTAGGAAGAAAAAGAAAGATCTCCTGTTCTTTCAGAGGGAGAAAGGGTAAACAGTCACCACGCCTTAAAAAGTCCTGATAATGTCGCTGGAGACAGCATTTGCGATCTTTGTTGAATTTTCTCCTCCTCCTATCATTGAAGGAAAGTTGTTTATTCGCTAATACCCTGCCTGCTAGGTATCTATGGAAGTGGGTTTCCTCTTCCGAGGCAAGGAAAGGGGAAACTGCAGCAGCAAGCCCTGACCCTCCCCTCTTGGTGCTCCCACGCCAGCAGTCTCCTTGGAGGCTGGTGGATTTATGAATCAGCTTCCCTGCTCCCCCTACACAGGGGAGCCCCCAAAAGACTGCTGGCCATTTGCAAAAGGCTGTGTGTATGTGTGTTTTAATTGCAGGCTTATTTGTTCCTGCTCTGGGAGTCTGTCCGTCTCTCTGTAACTCAGATCATTGCTCTCTGGGAAGCTGTAGCTGGTTGATTCCGTGGGAGACCAAGCAGGATGCGTGGGCGCAGGAAACAGAAGAGGGGAAAGAAGGAGGGAGGGAGAAAAAGGGAGCAGAAGAGGGAGCGGGAGCCGTAGAATCTGTTATTTGCGTCACTCGAGGAGCTGGGGCTATCTGCCCGACAAACACAGAGAATTAATCCGAGTTATAGCCATAGCTGTCTCTGTTACAGTGGCCAGATGCGAAAGGGCGGGGAAAGGACGCGCGCCGGAGTCTGTGCACAGCCGAGTTTGCATTGGGCGGAGGGGCCGGGGGATGGGGGATTGGGGAGGGGGCTGTCCTGCTGGGCACGCCCCTCAGGACCCAGCACACTGGGTGCAGACTGGGCTGCAGCCTCCTCTGCAGCTGCCCAGCCCAAGCCTGGGGTGGCGCCCGCCTCGGCCGCCTCGCCTGCTCAGTGGCTGCGCCGAACACAAAGCGCTGTCTCCGAGCAGAAGCCTCTTCTCCGCTGAACCAGACCCACCAAAGAGGAGAATCTGCACGTGACGTCAGTAGCTGATGACTGACGCAGGCTGGCAAAGGAGACTCAAGGCGGCTGCTCCGCGCTGTCTTCATGAGTCTATTTTCTCCAACCCCCTCGTAGTGAATTACTAGAACGCAAAACACACACACAGACACACATATGCAGCTTTCAAAATATACATTTCCAAAGGCGGTGTGTTGCAAACACCACGCTATTTTGCAAAGCGTGGGTGGGAAATGTGGGAAGGGTACGGACGATTTTTTTCCTTCTCATTTGGGAATCTCCATCGTGGATAGCATGAGACTCTAGAGCTTTCCTGGGAAGCTCTTCTGGGGAAGGGGCAAAGCACCCCCCCTTTCCCCAGGATGTAAGGAATCTGGTCAATGGAGACAGGCAGCTCTAAGAATACAATCACTCCAACGCCTTCTGCTCGGGGAGACAGCGAGGAGCTTGCAACAGGCAGAGGCAGACGGGAGTTAATGGGAGGGAGCGAGAACATAAGAAATATTTGGGTATTTTTCTGCTTTGAAAAATATCCTCTGCAGTAATGGAAGTGAGTCTGGTGGTGCAGAAAAAAAGTGGGGAGGGGGTGCCGAATGCACACTTAATGTTTTGGACGCAACGTTCCAGCGAAATGCCTTTGTGTGTGGAGGTTTTTTCAGTACTTGCTAAAAATAGCATCAGGGTTTGATCGTGTTCCAGAAATAGACCGAGGGCTGTACTGGGATAAAAAGCCAGCGCGGGTGGAAGAAAACCTGGACATCACCGCATTCCCCCCCCCAACTATGTCTGGAAATTAATTGTTGGATTTTTCCTTTCCTCTCTCCTCTCTTCATCCACTTTCTCTTCCCTCCCCCTATGTTTCTCTTTCTCTCTCTTAAGGAGTTCCCGTTTGGGTAAGTAATATTATGTCATGTGCATGCCGCAGACTGTAAGTATGAGCTGACGCTTACTTTGTGCATGCTCTGGGGTTCTTTTTTGGCTGCCTTTTTTTACCTCTTTCTAAAGAGGAGAATGAAACTGAGTAGGGGATTAGCGGTATAGTTATGTGTGTGTATATATATTATATATATATATGTATATGATGAGTTTGGGGCTGCATGCAAAGGAACAGAGAGAGGGAATTCTTGCAGAGCCGGGAATCACCCTGACAAATCTCTGAATCAATAGCTGCTGCAACTCTCTCTCTCGTTATGGGTCGGCGCTGTTGAGCTGGGTTCTCTCGACTGCCCCCTCCCCTCCCATTTTCTCTGTCTTAAAGGGTGACCAGACAGGACTTAATGGGCCATCTCTCTGCGATATTAATGGACACTGTGCAATAATATACAAAATTGCATAGGGCTGGGGCATTAAAGAGAGGGGGAAATCCCTATTCCTTTGACAAACCTCCCGGCTCGCTCCGGTCCGGAAACCCAAGGACCAAGATCTGTTCTGGGTTGGCCCAGGACTCGGCAGCTGTCCACGGAAGATAGGTGCTGAAAATTCCTTGGTCCTTGGCTAGTTCAGTTCTGAGCACCAGGGGGCGGGGTTGGCGCCAGCCGCGGTTTAGCCCCGCCCTGGATGCAGAAGAGGAAAACGGAGAGGAGGGGGTTAAGGATGTTCAAAGGGGATAGTCGTGACTTCGGTGAGAGCTTTGGGGAAAGGAGGGGTGAGTGGGAAGGAAAGGGAAAAAAAAATTTAAAGGAGAGGGAACTAAGTGTTAGATTCGAGGATGATCCAAGGCCCAGCGCTCCAGGAATGGAAGGCCAGTGGCTCACCGCCTTTCCCTGCAGAGGCTGGCTACTCTCTGGGTCTCCATTCTCAGGCTCCCACACCTTCCCGCCAGCGGGTTTGAAAGACTTCTTCCTGATGATGGTGACTCAAAATAAGAGGCTATAGGTTGCTTTATTCGTCCGCTCCCACTTCATCCCCCCCCACACACACACTCCCACATTCTGCAATTTCTGGGAGGTGTGTAAGGGTGTGTGTAATGGCATTTTTCTTATGATTTCCACTTCCTTCGCATCCTAGTCATAGGAGCCCTAAATGACTTGGTGGAATGCGTGAATTAGAAGCAAAAGCAGAGGTTTGCTGGTGCCATGCAAATCCAGGCTTGGGAACATTGCTGGATGCCTGAAAACCAGAGGGTTGCAAACCAACTCCAAGAGAAATTGGGAAGGAGGGTTCTCCAAGTTGACCAATGTTAGCGGGGAGACCATCAACTCCCTGGGGTTGTGGGCTTGACCCCGAGTGAGATTCATTGCAATCAGCTCCAGACGCTGCCCAAACCTGTAGCCAGACAGGTGAGGAGGGAGGAAGGTTATCAGAGGCAAGAGAAGGGATGAATATCACGCGCACACTAAGACATTCATACTGATTAACTCCTCGGAGAGGGATAATAAAAGTGCATCCTCAAGCTGGTCCACAAGGGTGGGCTGTAGATGGTGGAAAAAAAATGAAGAACTCTTGCAGATCTTGCAGTAAACTTGTGTGCATGCAGGGATATTTTATATATAATGTTAGAAAAAAAAAAAACCTCAGGACAGCGACGTAAATATCTGTGGGGCTAGCCTTCATAAAAGAGAAAGAAAGGGAAAGCAGGTTATCTCTGTTCCATCTACCTGACAACAGCTCCTAACTTTAGTGACCTCACCTCCTCTCAGGGCAACTGAGTTGCAGCCTCAGTGGGGAAATAGTGTGGGTCGAGTTATCGTTAGTTCAGAAGCAGACCCTTTCTGGAAAGTTTCCCTTGCCGAGGTTGAGTATTCAGTCAACTCATAATAGTAACAAGGGCTGTTACTGATGTTGTGGAGAATAACACAAAAAACGCTGCAACCCACACTTTGTCTTGACAATTCAGCTCCAACCAAAGCTGCTGCAGTCTCTCGGCCCACCCCTACCCCTAGGTCTCCTTGTCATTCAACTGGACCTCTCCCAAGCCTCACCCCTCTCAGCCCCACAAGTTGCGTGGTTATGTTTACAAATTCTGCCACATTTGCAAAGGAAATAGCAGGGGGTGGGGAGCGGCCGGCACACTAAAGCACTTGGAACACGTGGAGCAGTGTTGGTGGTAGTGGGGTTTCCAAGAGTCATAAAGAGGGCGGAGGGACGCCCCATGTCCTTGTTTCCCTCCACCCCGCTCTGCCCCTCCCATTCCCAATTGCTTGGCACAATGCACAAGTTTACCCCCGAACTGGATCCTATTAAATAATTCAATGGTAGCAGTGTAATTTTGGTTGGAACCAGCACGGATCCCCAAGTCGTGACTGCAAAAAGTGAGTAATGCGCGCTGGCTGCGTCATGGCTCTAGTCACAGTTCATTCCGAACTGAGAAGGAATCGTGACTTCGCCTGGAGACGTCCCCTACATGGGAGACGGGGGGGGGGGAGGGGGGGGGGGGGGGGGGGGGGGGGAAGACCTATCCAATGAAAACCGCTGCCAGGGGGGCATTTGAACTCCGCTGCTCGCGGTCTTGCTTTCCCCTCTCTGCCCCGCGCACCTGTCTTCCCCCCTCCCAGCCCGCGCTCTCTCCGGCGCGCTGGCTGGCTCTCCCGCTACCCGACGAGTCCTCAACAAGTTGGAGGAAGGCAGGAACGCAGGGGTTAAGCTCGAGAAACCGCAATTACCAAGATCGTGACCCTCCCACACAGTACAGTAACTTATATACTTACCTGGAAGAGCCCGCTTGCCGCTGGGCAAACACCCGTGGGGGGGCGGGGAGGGACGGGAGGGGAGCGGGCCGGCCGGAGAGAGCTCCTTCAAGCTGGCTGCAGTGCAGACCGGACCGCCGCGCTCCCTTGGCCCCAGGACCCAGGTAAGGAGAAGGGGGATGGTGTTCTGGCCAGCTGGTGGTCCGTAGGCTCACTGATCGGCTGAGCAGAACTTTTTTTTCCCCCAGTTGCCCGGCGCCGTAGCGGCCGCGGGCACAGATTGGAGAGCCCCCTCTGGCGCTGCAGGCGCGCCGACGCTCGGAGGGTGTGTGCTTGCGTCTGTCCGTCGCTGAGCCAAGCCGAGGGGATGCAGTGGGAGGGTGGGTGGGTCGCAGAGCTGCTGGAGGGTGATGGATGGGCGGAGGGGGTGGGCCGACAGAGACTAGTAGACAGCGACTCCATCGTCTAGAGACGTTTTCCACCAGCGTGCTGGGCAAGGGCGTATGCGTGCGCGCGCGCCCGCCCGCACGTCGATTCTAGGGTGGCAAAAAAAGAAAAAAAAAAAACACACAAAAACATGGTACTTTCCCCATAAGTTCTTGCCGTGTTTGCAGTACCCCACCCTGGCTTAGGTGTTCCCCTACTGGGGGACTATACCACTGGAGAGGGTGACAGTCAAACGTCCCTTTGCTCAACCATTCTTAGACTCTAATGGGGGGGGGGCAAGGGAGGACGAAAGGGGGAGGGTGGCGCTGCACTGAAGAGAGCAACCTTTCAAAGTTTTGGATGGATGGAATGGGGGAGGAAGTCTAGAGGAAAGGAGGGGAAAGGAAAGGAGGGAGAGTGGGGGAAAGAAATCATCCTCCCCTCTCTCTAGTCTTCCTTCCCCTCCTCTCTCCTTCCCCCTGCAGACACTGGAATCTCCCGTCGCTGTGGGAGCTGGCAATGACGGGCTGTCCCCTTGTTGTTCCCCCCAACAGTCTGCAGAATGGGTAGGGAGGGGGGCTGCAGTAGGAAAAGGGCACCTGAGGCAAATGGGCCATTAGACACCCAGGAGCTGGCCCGGATTCAGGGAGGGTGCGAGGGAAGAGCTTCGCCATTCTTTTTGAGCATTCAGAACTTTTTTTAGTAGGAGGGGGATTCTCATTTTTCTAGAAATAAGCCGACTAGAGTGGAATTTGGGTTGATTTTATGATCATCTTTGCTTGTCATTTTCCGTCTGGATCTTCTGGCTTGGGTCCCGTTGGGAGAGGTCGCTTTCTTGAACCCCTCTTTCCCAATATGTCGCGCTATTCCCCTCACTTGGATAGGAATGGGAGGGGGGTCCTGGATAGCTTTTTTGCAACAACAATATTTTAACGTGTTCCAGTCTAGGTTTTGTTGAATAATTAGAAATGGAAATATTTTTTTTTCTCCCTTCCCCTTCTGAAAAAAAAAAAAAAAGGAAATGTGAGCTCTCTTCTGATTGGTGAGTGACGATTTTAGTCCACACCAATGAGATGGCGGCCTCGTCTGTATTTATTTAGTGCTCTGGGGGAGTTTTTCTCTTTACGCAGCGCCTGTAGTCACGGCTGGAACCTCTGCTGGGGACTAAGAGGGATAAGAGGGGATTCGGGGGAAATCCGAACTGTACCTGTTCAGAGATCCGCGACCTTGCAGCCAGGGCTGGCAGAACCCTGATAGGAGAGGGGTGATAGGACAGACAGGGAGGGAAGCTCCGAGTGCTGGGGCGACGGGAAAGGGGTGGAGGCTGGGCTCCCGGATCCGGGGTCCCCCTCCGAGCTCCCCTTCTCGCCCTCCACACACCTCTTTCGTGGCTGGGCCGGGCTGAGTTGGGGGATCTTGAACGGTCTGGAGAAATAGACCGGTCGAGGGGCTCGAGGAAAGGCGCGCGGCGCGCAGGGTGGGGAGGCTGAGCCGCGATGGAGCGCGCTGGGGAGACCCAGCTTGCTCGGCTCCGGGGTTCGGAGACATCCTGGGCTGAAGGCGGCGGCGGCGGCGGCGGCGGCGGACCGAAGAAGCCGGCAGACTCTGCCCTTCGCGAATCTTTTTGCGGTCTGGGCTTGCTGTACATAACTCAATAGCCGGAAGCCCTTACCCCAAAAAGCATTCGCGGAGGGCTCACTCGTCGAGAACACCGCAGCCACCAGCGATCGCCGAAGCCCGCACCTTCCCGAAGCCGCTCAGTCCGAGACTTCCTCAGCCTGTCCCCCGTTTTCCACGGAAGAATCAGTCCTTTCCTCCTGTCCTTTCTGCGCTCCCCGAGGCTTTGGTCACCCGCCTTCCCTCGGCGCGGGTCCCCCGCCCCCAACTTTTTAATCGACTTTGTATCATAGGGGGAATTGGAGCGGGTGGGGTGCGTGTGTTTTTTCAGAGAAGTGGGAAGAAGCCAAAATACAATAAAAGTTTACAGAAGTTGTGTCGTTCCCCCACCCCCCCGCCCACACCCCGAATAACCCCATTCACACATTGCAAAAAAAAGGACCTGGTCGTAGGGCCAAGTCCGTACCTGGAATATGAATCAATTTAGGACATTTTATGGTCATTTTTGACCCTAATGATCAGACTCTGCACTAGGGGGATGGGGAAGCCCTTGAGGGAGGGGCGGGAGGCACTCATCCTCCTCTGTCCGGGTGCGCGGGACCCGGAGGTGAGGAGAACCGCGGTGAATCCGGTAGCCCCGAAAAAGAGGGAAAACACCAGGCACCGCCCGCTCCCGGGAGTCTTCCTCCCGCGCCTGCTTCCAATCCGATTTGAGGCGTTTTGCAGCCTGGGGTCCCCATCTCCCCTTTTTCAAAACTCTGTAGCACAGAAGGGGGTAAAACAGGCGAAAACTGGGGAACCCCCCCCCGCCCCGCAGGCAAGGAGCTTTTGAGAGCTGCGGTTGTACCTCAGCAGCTTAGCAGTGGCAGTAGCAGCCCCATCCTGGCCTCTCGAGGCGCCCGGTCCTGGGGAGGGAGGCAAAGCTGCAGAGTGGGGAGACTCCATGGGTCCCCCTCCTCCCCTCCACTCATTGCAGTCGTGACCACTTCGGTTACAAGTGGCACAAATCAGGCCTTCACCACGTTTTGAGCCCCGTGCCCTTCGCCAGCTGAGAGCACTGCTAGACGCCCTTGCCCTCAGGGACTGGGCCAGAAGGGCACACAGGCACACACGGGTGCCCACGGGGATGGCATAGATCAGAGGATGGGTCTAGGATAGGAGAGTCCAGGACTTGAGGGCTGAGAAGCGTCACACTTTCGGGGAGGGCCTGAAATTTCCCCCAAATCCTAACCATCGTTCTTCCAACAAACTAAACGCCCACCATCACCCCCCTGTCGGGTAGTAGAACACCCGACTGCACCCTCTCCGGAATAAGGGAAGGGTTCCGCAGTAGGAGAGTGCTGGGCAAGGGCAGTCTGTACTAGCTCAGCCCTTGGGAAGGCAGCAAGGCGAGAACACCAAGCTCCAGGGCTAAATCAGAGTCCCCCTCCCCAGATAAAGGAGGGTTTGCCTCCCGGAATGCATTTTCTGAAAGAGTAAAAAGGTCCCTACAATCTGCACGGGAGATGGAGCAAAAGAAAAAGGTCTGGGGGATTTTCCTCCTGCCTCTCACCTGGGGCCGTCTATGGAGCGATAGCTCTACCGAAGGAGAGGCAGAAGAACCACGTCAGATTAAAAATAGCTTCACCCTGTGTCCCTTCAATTCCTCTTTTGTCTTTTGCTACTTACACCCCCACCCCCTCCCCAGCCAGAAAGCCCTTCTTCCTCCAAAAGCCTAACGCTTTTCCAGCTTTGGCAGAGAGGTGACCTAAGCGAAGTCAACTTCGCAGAAGGGGTTGAGCAACAGCAGCGCAGGCTGCCGGGGGATCCTGTGCCCCGAGCCCCCTCTCCTCTCCCACCGAGGCTAGGTGCGGGGCTGGGGCTCCAGGGCCCAGGAGCACCCGCCCGAAGTCGGCGTCGTGCTGCACCAGAGCGAGCCCTCGCCTCGCCTGCCTCAGCCAGGCAACTGTTGCTGCCTGGAAGAAGCTAGCTGCTGCTGGGGCTGCTGCTGCTCAGGCAGCTGCGGGGCGGCTGTGCGCTTGGGGCTGAGGCTGCTCACTTTTCACTGGGGCTGGGGGCTTGCGCAGAGGGGGCTCCTCTTCCCGTGGGATGGGAGCAAAGGACCCCTTCCCCTTTTCTTTCTCAATAAGTGAAAATCGGTGGCTTTGTGGTGGCTTCTTGAGTCTTTTCCTTCCCTCCTTAGAGTGGTTACGTCAGCCTGAGGCTGGTGGGAGCTGATCCCCCCCCTTTCTCCCCATTTTGCCTTTGACGAGGTTGAAAGGCTAGCGGGAGGGGGGAGTTATCTCCGAGTCCGTAGACTGCTAATGCACACCCCCTCCCGGAAGAAGAAGCGCCTCACCCAGTGAGCCAGGGGCCTGCTGGAAACTTCCAGGCGCTTGCTTCTGTTGCCAGCCTCTGGAGGTCATATGGGAGATGGGGTACCCCCCTGAGGACCCCTCCCCACCCCAACCTACTTCTCCCTGGGGGTGGGGAACTACTGGGAAAGCCACTGGAGAAATCTGGTCCCCTTGGCCCAGCCAACTAGCATAACTTCTGCCTGTTAAAAATCATGATCAGCCATCGTCTCTAGAGCCAGAGGAGAGTGTGGAGGCCACAGAGGGCCCTGCTCGTCTGCATGCCCTCTTCTCAGGCCCACTGTGGCTGCCCTCTATATGTGCTGCTCCCCCTCTGCCTCCCCCAACCCCACTCCCCAGATTTGGACCAGCTTGGTTCCCTTTGTCTGAGCCTGTCGTCCCTTCTGCCCTCTTTCCAGGACCTTAAGTGCCTCTGCCTAGCTTGTCTCGGGTTGGAGGCAAAAGCAGGAATTGATTTGAAGGTTCTAGGCAGACCTGCTGCCATCTCAGACCAGGACCCTCCTCTCTTGTTGCAGGGACTTTTCAAACTGGAGGGCTTTGTCACTTCTCTGTAAAGCTCTTCTCACGCATCAGCACCCCCTGACTTGACAGCTCTTGGCCCAGACGACCCCCTCTGCCTTTTCTCTTCCTTCAGCCTCCTGTGTCTTGATTTCCTACAAAATGTCCCACCACCCATTCTCTCCCCTTCACCTTCAGCAAGGTAACCCTGCCCATCTTTTTGCACTTCCAGGTGGTGGAACCTGTCCTAACACCCAGAGGTCTAAGAGGGAGGTTGTCTGGGAAATCACAGAAGCTGAAGAGTATGGAGGACTTAACCCAGGAGTCCCGGTGAGTACAGCCCCTTTGCCTGGGCAGCTCAAGGGGCCTCCCCACACACTCCCTACCTGTTGGTGAGACACAGGGAAGCCAGAGATCTAGCATTTGGAGACAGTCCTGGAAGGCT
Organism: Glaucomys volans; assembly: GCA_020662805.1. Taxonomy (NCBI): domain Eukaryota; kingdom Metazoa; phylum Chordata; class Mammalia; order Rodentia; family Sciuridae; genus Glaucomys; species Glaucomys volans. Next base: position 19,041 of record JAJEJO010001926.1, read on the forward strand.
TAGCCCTTGGCAATCTAAGGCAACCATCACGGAAGTTTTGAGGAAGTTCCACATGATCCAGGCCCACTTCCTGTTCTGTCCCTTAAACAGGACTTGGCCTTAGATGCTGCAAAGCTCCCCAAGCCCCAGTAAATGCTCAAAGGCCTGACTCAGGGGAGCCCACTGTTCCCCCTCCATCTCTACTTCCTGGGACACTTTTGGCTTTCCAGAGAGGAGGCAAAGATAAAGGGTCTTTTGCTGAGCTGAATTTGTCTGAAGACACCAAACTGTTGAGTTTTGTCTGTTTAACTGGAGTTCAGCATAAGATGGCTAAGGAAAGTTTTAGGCTATTGATTTTTTGGTTTTTTGAGGAGTAAGGCATTAAACTCTAAATGGTTTTGCATTTTCTGTTAACCAGCAAAATCCCTTGCTACAGAGCTTTTGTTTAGCTGGATTTCTGAGCTTCAGAGTCATACTGTGATTCTCATTGGTGCGGGGTTGGGGGGGTGTAGTTCCGACTTTGGCAGAGAATTTTGAAACTCCAGGACTATTAGATTTGTGAGAAAGGAAGAAACCAAGCTACGTTGCTAATTCTTGGATGTCATGTGAGTCAGATACAGGAAACTTCCAGAAATCTTACAGGGAAACCCAGGTTCAGGGCAGAGCAGAAGTACAGTACACTGAAAACTTCAGATTATTATACCACAAACTTATTTACTGTAGCAATTACATGATTGCCATATGGATTTTTTGAGCTTTTTGCACTTTGAGAATAGAACTCAAATAATAAGGAAATTAACTGGAAGCCTCTTTAATTCCCACCTGCAAAGTAAGGATGAGATTGTTGGCTGCACCTAACTTCTCTTAAACCATGTTTCTGAATATAAGGATCTGAAATTTACAGCATCTGTTTGGGGCAATTGAGTCGTTGTTAATTCCAAGAGGTTAAGATACTTCCCTCTTCCCCTTAGTTGATATTTCAGTTGCACTGTGAGAAAAATCTAAGAAACTAATGTTGGGGAGGGGTGATTTTCTTGCCTGGATTGGTAATCTCTTTTAATTATGTTTGAAAAATCCATTGATGGTTAAACTTCAAACGTCGATATAATACATAGTAGGACAAAACTGGAAAGAACTATAGACTATGTACCTATATCCAATTGCTTCATTTTATAAATCAAAAATCAGGTTCAGAGAGGTTAAGTGATTTTACCAAGGTCACACAGCTGGGGCTCCAACTTGCGTTGTTTATTGTCTACTCTGGGTTCTCTTTTTATTCACTAAATATTTCCTATCACTACCAGATAACAGAGAAAAACCATATACACAATCTAGGTTGTTAAAACAGAATCCCTTCCAAAATGACTTGCATTTAGGGTGCCAGAGTTCCAAGTAGAGTTTACAGAAAGTTTCTTCTGCTAGCAATGAGCCTTCTGGGGGTATCAGTAGAAGGTTAGGTACTGCTCTTGCTTCTCCCCCAGATACGGCCTAGACCTCAGGGCCTCCATGTTACCTTTTATCTGCTGAGGAAATCACTGGCACGAGAAATTTGCTGTGTCATAGAACCAGTGTTGGACTCTTCCCGAGTCTCTGCCAGCATGGAGCAGCTCCGTGGTCCCAGGTCCTTCTCCCTTGTTCCTCTCCTCTGGTGGCTGTTTGATCTTCATCCTTCTTGCCTGCTGGGCTCAATTGTGAACTATTAGGAGGTAGGAAAGCCCAGGTGAAATCCCTGCACCTCCTTCTTGAGCAAGAAGGCCCTCTGGGAACTTTCACCCCAAGGGAGGCTGACGCCTCTCCATCCCTCAGGTGCTGATTTTGAATGCTGTCACTCCCCTGCAGTAGACCCAGCTGCTTGTCATGGTCAGTTTTAAGATTAACTGTCAACCCCTGGTTCTGACTTCACTCTTCCAGGCCCTGCATTTGCACCCATGACAGACACGCAGATGTGGCCTTAGTGGTGTCCTCGGTGTGGGGGAATAGTGGCCAGTCCCGAGTCGAGTCGACTGTCACAGAGAGGGAATTCTGGCGGCCTTTTGCATAGACTTTCCTGCTCTTTACTCCCCTCCCACTCCTTTGGGAGATGAACTTCTGTCAATGTCCAAGTAGGAGATAAGATTCATTTCTCTGCTTAAAAAGAAACAAATCAGGAAGAAGAAATAAGAAATGGGGTAAAAGAGATGAATAGATTAAAAAGCAAAACAAAAGAGACCAACAGGAGACAATTAGAGGAGCTAACTCCACCCCGTTCTGACTGCTTGGCTTTAGGAAGAAGCAGCAGTATCCCCTCCAGACCTCCGTTTCTCCATCTCTAAATTAAGTGCTGTGGAGCTCAGGCCTCTTCTATTCGTGTATTTATTCGACAAATGCTGAATGTTTATGAACAAATGTTTACGGAGTCCGATTCTACGTGTCAGGCCTTATTGTGGGCGTTGGAGATAGAAAACCACCCTGGTCCTGCAGAATTTTGAAGAGATGATCCATCTTTCAGATTAAGTGTTCTTGACAAAGTCTGGCAGTTCGGTGGAGGGCAGAGAGGTTTGTGTTGGAGCTGGACAGTCTAAGGTCGCAAGATTTCGACTCCTAGCAAAGGTGGATTTCCTTGCATGCTTTTGACCACCAGGCAAAATCACAGCCAGACAGTCCAGCGGTGCCTTGGCTTCTCAATGACCAGTCCAGTTCTGGTCCTGTGGGGTCGGTAGACTCCACAGAGCAGATCAAGGGGCTTTATGATAGTTCTGTTGAGGTCTTCAACCAAGGAGAAAATAGACCCAGAGAGGTCAGTGTGCAAAGGTGTCATGCGAGTTCTGAATCTTTCCAGTGTTTTTCCTCCTCTACCTTCTGTACCTCAGATTCTTCCTTGAAATGAAGAAGTCCTGAGCTTTTCCTTCAGGCCAAGAGGCATTTAATTCTGGCTTTAGGACCAGGCAGGTGCTAATACAAGCTGTACTCTGGGGGGTGTGAGATCCTTTTACTCCACACTCCCAGTGTGGACAGCCAGTGGAAGTCACTCCTGGGAGGTGATTCCAGAAGCGAAGCGACCCACCATTGAAAGGGCCAGGCCAGGATGTGAAATCGTGTCAGATTGCAGGACAGGGCCAAGGGCATTAAGGTCTACTTAAAAAAAGGGGCAGGCTGCTGCCGCTGAGGTTCAGGTACAGGAAAATCCATACAGACACAAACCCATCCTTTCCATTTTCTCGATTTTCTCATCTGTAAAATGGGGATAAGGTGAACACCTCCACCATGACATTCTGACAAGGACTAAATGGACTGTGCCTGAAAGGGGTTTGGTCACTCATCCGTGCTAGCTGTTATTACTATCGTTGTCATTATTGTTGTGCTAGGAACTTTTCCCTGTCTGGCACATGGAGCAACGTCACACAGGCTTAGATCATAGAATCGGCAGCCATAGGACCAGAGCTATTTCCAGAGTGACAAATAAAAGATAATCTTTTCTGGAAGCATCTGTCCATTTGCTCCATAGCCTGCCAGTGCTCAGGATTATCCGACTGGGAGCAAGTTGGAAGAGTTGAGAGGGAAATCTTTTTTTCTACTTTCTGTGTTCCTGCATGAAGATTATCTCTTTCTGCTTTCATTCCCTTTAATTCCTCGATTTCCTGTTCTTCTAAAAAAATTTTTTTAATTTAATCACAATTGTTTTCGCAACTCTCTCTTCACCTTCTTTTAAATTTTTTTTTTTGAACTTTTTAATCAGGAGGAAAAAGAATTCACCTAAGATTCTTGCCATTCACCTTTTACTTTTAGTTTATATCTAATCCTAAATAGTCAGTTTAGGTAATTTCCACCAGGGAAAGAATAAAGGAAAAATAGAAGGGCAAGAATAGGTGCCATTCTCCGCTGCTGTAGATGACATTTTCTTTCTTTTTCATGGGTGTTTTATTTTTCTTCTTTCCTTCGTCCAATCTCACTTTTCAATGTCCTAAAAATCGTTTTATCTTTTCTTGTGACCCTCCATCTCCCCCCAAAAACTTTGTTCTTCTTCTTTTGATGCACTTCACTTGTTCTAGCAGATGCATTTTTTTTAAAGTCTTGGCTGCAAACTGCAGTTGTAATTATAGGAAGAATCTGATGTGGAATCCACATTTTCTGGGTAATGCTAGAAAAAAGGTCCAGGGCCACCATTTGTTCCCCAGGCCTTCCAAGCACAGCTGAGGTTATTCCAAAGAGAAGGAAGAGATATTTTTGGTTTCATTTATTTTATTTAATTTTCATGGAAATTAGAGCTTTCCCCATGTACCTTTCCACTTTTTTTTTTTTTTTTTAGTTGTCCTGGGGATTGAACCCAGGAATGCTCTACCACTGAGCTGTATCCCCAGCCCTCGTTCCCATTTTATTTTTTATTTTAAGACAGGGTCTCACTAAGTTACCGAGGCTGGCCTCAAACTTGCAATCCCCCTTCCCCAGCCTCCTGAGTATCTGGGATGATATAGTTGTGCACCACCATGCCTGGCTTCTTTTCTATTATTAAACTCACAGCACCCTACCCATTACTTCTACTTGATGTCTTTTCTTTCTTTTTCTTTTAAAAAAATCATAAATAAAAGCTGGGGGGACATGTCAGACATAGCTTAGAGGGTGGTCTTGCCAACTCTTGCTCGCAGCCTTAAGAGGAGGAGGAAAGCCTAGCTTAAGGAAGCAGTGGACCCTAATAGTCGAGAGAATGGCCACTGAAACCAGTGAGATAGGTGCTGCCCTTGGGAACTGCACGCCCTTGAATAAATGATATCTCTGAATTGGTTTCCTCGCCTGTAAAATGAGGATATTGAAAATACTGATTTTGTAAGATTTTTGGGAAGATGAAATGAGATGTCAGTGAGTGGACTGTCCAGATCCCCGGGATCACGGCATGCACTACACTGATGTTAACTGTAATGCTAAAACAGGTCCCTCCAGGGTCTAGATGGAGTCCTGGAGTGGTGGAGTTCAGATAGGAACGAGGAAGCAGCCAGGTGAATGTCAAGAAGTCAGGAGGGAGGAGAGGGGTCTAGAGTCAAGGGGTCCCCATGAGTGTCTGGACCTTACCGAGATTTTTCAGGTGTTGTGCTTTGAGCTGAGCAAATGGCGACAGCATCAGAGAGCTTGCTCAGGGCTTCCTGGCCTACACGTAGTTGATTTTGGTCCGTTCAATTGCAACAACTTAGTCCACATCAGACCTTCAATAAATCAACTGGCAATTACTTGGGTTAGCCCTGGAGAAGGAGTCAGGATCTGCAGGGGCAACTCATGGGGTTGGAATCCAGGACCTCATACCTGCTAGACAAGCACTCTGCCCCCCACCCCTGCAACTCATCTTCAAGACCCGGATTTTAGGTTTGATTTAAAAAAAAAAAAAAATCAGGACGAGAAATAGTTTCACCTTTTGTTTCGAATGGAATGAATGATTTTTGTTTGTTTGTTTTTTTTAAGGGGTCATCTTTCCCCTTTTGAAAGAGGGTAACAAGAGTATTTGGATCAGGTATAACAAAAAGAGCAAAACCTACTGAAAACAAGCATGGGGACAGGATCTGTGAACCAAAATGAAATTATCTGGAAAATCCGGTCATTCTGGGCTGATTAAGGGTCCGTAAGTAAATTGGCAGCCAATAAATTAGTTTAAAAGGAAGAGGTGAATTAAATATAGCCCTCTAAACGTTATCCTTTAGGTTTCCACCACGCTCTGAACCTTAGCACTATGTTTAAAGAAATAATATTTAAATAAAAGAGGAAAACAGTTTTCAGTCAGTGAATTTCTTTATGCCTAATTTTAAAAATATTTTAAAATACATGTAGGTAATGGAGCACAAAACTCTCATTTATAATACAAATTTAAAAAGAGAAAACATTTTTATTGAGTTTCCTGAATTAGAATTTGTTCAATGTTTATAAAATAAACATTTCTTTTAGACTGTTATATAAAGAGATGTCTAATCTAGTGGTTTCTGTATATGCAGGTTTATAAACCACTTCAAATCATAGATATTCCTTCCCAAAATTATCCTTTAGGAAGTTTGTCCAGAAAAAAAACCTGTCTCAAATAGTTTTATATAAAAAAAATCTGCATTTAAACACGAAGCACTCATGAAAATAGTGGCTATCATTCCAAATAACAAATGACATTTAAAAAGTACAAATATAAGCTTATTGGGTTTTTTTTTTGAGGATTAGCTGCTAGCTTTTGAATTTATTTTTTAATGATGCTATAGAATTCTGAGAGAAAGGAAAACCTTTTTAAAAGAAAAAAACCCTTTTTAAATGAACTACATAATTGTTTTTCATTTTATAATTTAAAATCTTTTTTTTCTCAGTGAGTTGCCTCTCAGTTAATCTGAGATTTAAAATGAAATTTTATGTTTCATTTTTTTGCATGTGTTTTTTTTTCTGGGTAGTCCATTGTACAACTAAAGGTAATTTATCCCAGTAAAGATCATTACTTAACCAAAGCTCAAATACCTAAGAAGTTATTTTATTTATTACTATAAAATATTAACTTTTCATGTGACCCAAAGAAAATGGAACTTTCCATAGAGAGTTATGTGATGATTCATTAATATGATTATTTGAGGAAGATGTGCCACTTTCTATTTAAATTCATTCCTTCATTTAAAAGTAAGGTTTCTTTAAAAATTTTTTGTTAAAACTAGAAATATAGTTTTTGATCAAAATATTTTTCCAGATACAATTTTAAACTGAGAGCATTTTCTACTAGCATAATTTTTCAGAGTTTTTGTTTCAGCACTAGATTGATTTCATCTTTATTTATGCTTTCTGTGTATGTTTGTAGATTATAAAGTTTATAAACCTTAATATAGCACATCACAATAGGTTGTTATTTATAATATTTTTAAAGGGATTATACATAGCAAGCATAAGACCCTGGGTTCAATCCCCAGCATCACAAAAAAAAAAAAGAAAGAAAGAAAAAAGGAATTATACATAAATAAATAGTAACTATTTACTGCTTGGTTTTTAGGCAAAAAAAAAATTTTTTTTTAAATGCAAGAGGGCCTTAATAAATTAAAGTGATATTCAGACAGTTGCTTAAGAAAACATATTATTAAATTACTGACATTTGTGAAATTTTCCAGATATAATTTCAACAATTAAATTTTTTTTTACAAGTTTAAGAACCCAGGACTCAGAATTGCCCCAAATTAAAATTTTTCCCTAAATTTCCAAATGTTAATTTTTTCATACCCTGCATTGTGCTCACCCACCTGTTGCATATAAATGTGTTGTCTGCATTGGAAAAAAGAAGAGGAAGCACCAGGCGATTAAAATGTTGAAATTAGCTGTACATCCCTTAGTTCTTTCTCACTGCCTGTCATGAGCAGACAGGCACGACCTGGGCACAGTCTTTCCACACACACACACACGTCTTTTTCCATTGCTCTTGTTGGCTATTAATATTTACCCTTATGGTGAAAATATGGCTTACAGAGCTATTTTTTAAATGAAGGGAGGTATCTTGAGAGAACTCAAAATTCATGCCTGTTCATTCCTCTTCAAGAGGGTCAGGATTTTTTTTTTTTTTAAGTGTCACTCACTTTTAGAGGCTAATGTACTTTGACAGAGAATAGAGGAGGGAGGTAATGACCACAGAAGATATCCAGAGGAAGACCACCAGCTAGGAATTAACTCAGAGGGGACAGGGTAAAGAGAGATCCAGGGAGCACACTCCAACATTTTAGCTCAGTGATGTGATGAAAACTTTGAAATCAAATGCTATAATAGTTTGGGTCTACATGTTGTTAATTTGGGGTGACTCTTGCTTATACACGAGTGTGCTCTCTCTCTCTCTCTCTCTCTCTCTCTCTCACACACACACACACACACACACACACACACAAAGATCCTAACCCCTCTTTCTCACATAGGTTGGTCGAACTTACCTATTTGTACCTGAAGGAAAACTAATGTGAAAACAGTCCCATGCTGGCTCAGGCTGACCAGTATACCAGAAGATATAATCTCCTTTAAGTTTCATTTAAAATTAGAGTGTACCTATGTGCCATATAAACAAACTAAAAATTAATAATTTTTTTACATAGAATAATGAGTACCCTCAACTCGGAAGTAAACCTCAGAATCATTTTGGTGCCTTAAACAGGCTGATTATTGAAATGTGCAATTATATCTGAGAATGCTAAACCAAACTATCTTTAAATAAATTGTAATCTCCAGCCTTTAAATATAGGGAAATCCCAACTATGAGCCAGGAGAGGTTCTATCTAGAATAGATTAGCATCAATATCATAAAAACAACAACTACAGTCTGCAGTTGTCAAATTTTTAAATCCTGTGAAAAGAGAAAGCAAGCTGATTTTTATCTTTGCAAACTACTTTGAGATCCTTGGAAGGAAAACAGTTGGTAATATAGTTATAATTTTCAGTGTCACTATAACTATCATTGTTTACTGTGATTTTTGTTATTTAAAGTTATTGCTAATAAGCAAAATAGGAAATAAAGGGCAGAATAATTTTTAAAAAGAAAAATTACAATATAAAAAAAGAAAAACTCTGACCGTAAGAAATTAAATTGGAGGACTATTTGAAGTCAGTTTAAAATCAAATGAAATTCTGTGCCACTATTTTCTTGCGGGAATACATGTGTATAAACCCATAATTTAATCACAAGAAATATTTTTAATTGATACATCAATTTTATTAAAACTCCACTACTCTTAAATTTGCTACCATATTTTGGTAAAGTGTACAAATTAGTACTCTCCGGGGGGAAAAAAAAAAAGGCATTTATTTTTTTCCAAACTAGCAACAGGATCGAGAGGGGAAAAGGTCAGTGCATCCTTCACCCTGATAACTGAATTAAGGACTATCTGAGTCATAAAAATGATGAACTTTTTAAAATCTTAATTACTCCATAATGCACAATCCTTGAAAAAGTAGTAACCATTTTTATATGTTCTGGATAAAAAAAAAATAAAAGACAATTTAGGAGACTTCTTTCAGGAAAAAAAAAATACTAACAATTTCTGGGGGAAAAAACAAAAACAAAACAAGAAATTGGGTTAACTTTGCTTTCTTAATACATTGCAATTTTGGAGGGAAATATTCTTTTGGGGAAAATCCTCAGCAAATAGAAATATATATTTGATTTTAGGAAAAGCATTTAACACAGTGAAGATACTCTTTAAAAAGATATAAGAGACTATATATTTTCTGAGGAAATTGAATCTTTAAAAAACATTTTATAGAACTCTTTGCTCAAATTTTTGTTAACCATTTGGTTTTCTTTTCCTTTTTCTTTCTTTTTTAAAAATTGCATTGGTATAACAACACTGATTTCTAAGCTGTGCTGACTCTCACAGTCTGGTTTTTAGTTAGTCCTTCTAGAAGCTGATGAAGTGGGGTGGGGGGTGTAGCTGGGTAGTGGAGACCTTGCCTGGTGCCCACCAGCCCTGGCCTCAGCCTGCAGTCCTGCAAAATGAAAGTAACCAAACAAACAGAACCAAACAAACCAAACAAAAACCCAAGCAGATAAAAAATAAAGGGCTGATGAACTGCTGCCCATATGTAGCTGGATGGTCCCTGTTTTAGAAGAGCCCTGCTTTCTATGCTTGCATTAAAAACTGTTTACTCTGTGAAGTTTGTAAGTCACTGGTTTTTCTTTCCTTTTTCTTCTGATTATTTTCTCTTTCTTCAGAATTCCACATCATCAGTCCCCACCCTCCAAAAGAACCTGATCAAAATAAATTTTTGTCTCCTCCCCTACTCCTTTTTCTTAGTTAAAAAAATAAGAAAACTTTTCCTACAGAGCCAATGATAATTTTGTTTATAGCAAACTAATAATCCTTATGTAGTCAGAACAATTGTCCTGCCACCATTGTGGGTTTCTGACATTTGGGATCCGTTACTATATGACTTTAGGTAAAGCAGTCTTGCTATCAGAGGTGCATTTGATATAAATCCATGTGTGACTCTGGGCCCCCCTTGTGGAGCAGAAGCCCCTGCTTCTTCTTGGTTTTCCATGACAGCAAAGAGGTTGGAGGCTTCGGTAGATTGAGCTCTGTGGAGGTCTGTGGTGGGTTTCACCAACATCCAGCTGAAGGTTCTCTGGTTTTTATAAGACCCATCAGTACAGTTTATGTTACAATATGCATGTGGGTTCACCTTTTGTGGGTGCGTCTTTTCGCCCAAACTTGTCTGAGGGGGTGTATACTTCAGTCTAATTGATAATGTTGAATTCAGATCAACTAACAGGCAGCATACTTTCATTGATGATCTGACCGGAATCTGCTGTGGCAGGCATCCTCTCCTGCAGAAGTTGACTGGCACCATTGAGTTAGTGGTTAGTGTACCCAGCAGAACATCTTCTGGCTGATTGGTTACGAGTTAGGAGGAGATGAAGAGGACTTACTCGTTCGTGTTGATCATTGGACTCTAAGGTCTGTGGGTTTTAAAGTGATCCTTAACTGTAAGATTGATGCATTTAAAATAAATCTTCACTGATTTCTTATTAGCAACAATAAAAAATAAACAGTAACCCCTAGTGGGGAGTAAACAAGCAATATTTTTGTTAGTTAGGTATTTAGGTAGAAACAATTTAGATAGAAACAATTTCTTCTTTTCCTTTTTTTTTTTTTAAATTTGTTTTAAAAAAAAAAAAAAATACCCTAGCCAGAAAACGATGGTTCGAATCCAGGATCTTACACATGGTACAGAAGTGTTCTGTCATGGAGTTATACCCCCAACTCTAAAAAATAGTATAATATAATATAATATAATATAATATAATATAATATATGCTGATGGATTGACAGCTTCTCATCTTCTCCCCTTGTACACACAGAGAAAACATTCAGAGAACACACACACTGTCACATGCCCAAGAGAAAGAGAGAGAATTGTGATCTCCTGTGCTATTGCCCTGTTAAACCTTCCATATGGTATTGGCCTGAAGAACAAGCCAATCCCCATGTCCTTTCGTATATGCTCCTTCAACATAGAATCCTAAGATTTTTAGAGAATGGGTTAGAGGTTCAACACCTTCCAGCCCGAACTCCCTATTTTACATAAAGAAAAGCTGAGGCAGCATGAAGGGCACCATCTTGCCTAAAGTGCACAGAAATAAGTGTGTCTGTGGCTGGTCTGGGCTTGGAACTGTCTGGCCTGAGGAGATCTGACACCGAGCAGAGTAGAAACAGGGAACTGAGGTTCTAGGCAGGGTAAACAAAACAGGCAGAGAAGAAAGAATGGGGATGTCATTTTCTGACTAGGGCTTTTTTTCTAAAACAGACTTATCAAGACTAAATATCTGTCCCTCTTGTCTCTGTGCCATCCAGTTGGCTTGATCAGTCTAACTCTTTCTCATTTCCACTATTGAGTCCCCAAAGGAGTCATGTTTTAGTGACCTCTTATCTACAGAAGTTTGGGAGTCAAACGACCCCCTTCTCTTCATGAACCAACACAGCCGGCATTGATGAACACACATAACGTTTGAGCATTCAGCTCCATATTAGCAACACAGGACAAATCTGATGATGGCTAAGAAAGTACCTGGCACCCACATGAGATGTCCAATAAATGCCCATTCACTTACCATCTGTAAGGACAGAGTTCAATCGACAGATTTAAACAGCTATTCATTCAAGGCAAAACGAATGAGGTACTAAGTAGAGGTCAAAGCAAGCACCAGGGCGCTGGAAGGAAGGGACGAATGCTTAATTCTGATGGCAGCTCGGGGGTGGAAGTCTGTGAGCTCTGCTTTGTCAGATGAGTGGGATTTTGATAGAAAGATAATGAATAAAGGCAGGCCTGGCTGTGCAACACCACAATAAAGGTGTGGAGTGGTGGGTGCTTGGTACGTGCTGGAAATGTTGGGTAACATATCACGATCGCAGCATTGGGTGGGGATGAAAAGGAGACCATGAGCCTCCCCAAGTGTCAGATCAGAGACAAAGGCTAAGCAGAGGACTTGGTGTTGACTTCTGAGCACTTCAGAGAGCCATCAGAGGCAGCAGAGGAGGGGAGATGACTCTGGTGACAAGGTGACAATACTATAGAGTGGTATGGAAGAGTAAGAAAATGGAAAGAGGGAGACTGCGGGGGGAAGCTCAAATTAGTCCTGGATATTGAGAAGGACCTTCTGCTGTGTGTGTGTGTGTGTGTGTGTGTGTATGTGTGTGTGTGTGTGTGTGGCTTTAAGGGGAAACTGGAGGGTTGTGAAACTGAATAGGTGACACAATTCGCGTGACTAGGAGTGGTCTGAGGAGCTCTGTGGCTTTTGGTTAGTCTTTGCTGTGGAACTCTGGGTACCAGTACTGGCAGTACTCTCCAAAATGCAGCCAAGTTCTTGAGCATCCTGCTGTCACGTGTGCCAACAAGTGTCCCTCCTGAGGTGGAGAAGGCTCACGCTTGGGGGAAACAAATGAACTCTAAATATCTAGTGTCTTTGCCCCGAGTTGGGTCCCATGTATCTGGCCTCCTGGGTCACTTGTGATCCTTTTGAACTGCTTCCTCAGGAATAGCGGTTCCTCCTTTCCCACCACAGTGAATGCTTTTGGCGGGCCAGCTGGATCTGCCAAGCGTCCACCCCCTGTCTTTCCTGGGTGTGATAGACACAGGTCTCTTGAGAAAAGGTCCTTTTGATCTTGTTTTGACTTGCTTTGACTGGTGAATCAAACTTGATCTCAATGGACTTGATTGGCTCCTATTGCCTCCCCATTTCTGTTCAGGCCAGGATATGACAGTAGGAAGTTCTATTTTTGTGGACCTCAGAGTGGAAACCAGACCCCCTTCTTTTATCTCATACCATCCTGCAGCTTTCTTTTTATATGTAGTGAGTGCGCGTGCTCCGCGCCTGCCTGTCTCCCCTTTCTGTCCCTAGGATGCACATCATTGTTCCTAACCTTCTTCCTCTCTCAATCCTCTTGGCTTCAACTGTCCTTCCCTTTGAAATTTTTCTCATATGAGCGTCTTAGGTCTTGCTCTGATACCCCCTCATCAGACCTTCCATGTCAGAGTAGGTTATGACAAGCCAGACAAGGAAAATCCCTTGGGTGGGTGCAGACAAGCCTCACTCTTCAGATGACGTAGGTAGGATCAGCAGACAGGTAGGCTGTGCGTACCTGTGTGCAGGTGGGGTGTGCTGTTAATATATACATAGACTCACAGAATACGTGTGTGAGAGGAACACGTGATCTTCAGAATACAGATCCTCACCTTTCAAGCTCTGGGTTTTACTGCCAATCCTGCAACTGATTTCTTATGTCACTTTGGGCAATATTATAGTTGAGGAATTAAATGGAATACTTATATTAGTAAATAGTACAAAAAAATCTGTTTTTAAAATATTATTTCTATGTATCTACTTGACTCTCTATCCATCCATCCGTCCATCTACCAGTTCTTACATCCAGATAGAAAGCGTCTGGAATGATGTTCTCCTGATGGTAATGATGGTTATTTCTAGATGGAAGGGCTGGGTGTGATTTTTTTTTTAACTTTCTTCTTTATCTTCTTCTGCACTGCTTGAATTCCTAATAGAAAATCAAAATACCTGGAATAGGATGAATGTTGGCTCAGATCACAACAGCTTATGTGACCCCTTAGCATTTAATTCTCTCTCCCTCTCCATCTCTTTTAATCTCTCTCTCTTTAGCATATAAAAGAGGAGATTTTAAAAGTCCCAGCTCCCTGACCTATGATTCTTTATTTCTTTATTTATATTAAAATCACTTTATTAATTTTGCTTTTAAAGATGGCTTATGCTTTTAAAAATAACTATGATTTAATGCATTTCTAGACACATAACAAATAGAACAGTGGATGGATAGATGGTACCCAAAGACAGTTATGGACACTCAGAATATTGTCACTCACACAAAATGGGATCATCCTTGACCTGCTATTTTTAAACAAAATTACTACCTTTAATTTTACTTAAGTCGAAAGAAGAAAAAGGATTAAAGAAATCACTAGCTTTGGATAAACATTTCTTTACCATAGGACTTACCATTTCTTAAGATATCCCCTTACTGTTAGGAGGAGATTAGGAAATACTTTAACAGGTTGTAGACATTATTTTTAACCCTAAATAATTCACTGTTGGGCACTATTGATTTATTCTCTATGAAAGTCGAGAACTTAAAACTTAATTCTCCCACATCCTTCTCCCTCATTTTGATGTTTATTGTTATATCCCTTCCATTATTTTATTATTTACATTTAGTTATCTTGTTTTTATTTGGATGATATCATTTTATATCATGTTTGTTTTTTAAATAACCATAATGCATCACTATTTTCTAGTATCATTCTTTGCCCTATTTTTTTTACCAAAGCTTCTCTGTTCTTAAGTTCTTTATTTGAATTTATCGTTTAATTGGCTAGATTTCATTGTAAACACTCTTTCTTTTCCAAAATAGCTCATTGGTATGGTTTCATTGAGTTCTTTTATCTATGTTGCTTTTACATTTGAATGGCAATACTCTTCTTGGGTCACACTGTATTTCAGAAGAGCAATGTAGTCATTTCTTCTCTGCATTTCTGGCATTTATCCTTATTGTGGAGAAGGCTGCAGCAGGATTATTTCCCATTGTTAGTGATTTACATTTTCTGACTGAATATCTGAAAAGTTTTTTTTTTTTAAATCCCTGATGTTACATTTTGAAGTTGTGAGCTTTACAATTTAATCTTTCTAGGACCCTGGGTGCCCTTTTCAATAGGTAGATTCAATGCTTCAGGGCTTACTAGTATTCACCGTAGGACTTCAGCAAGTTATTTAACTTCTTCATGGCTCAGATTCTTTTTCTGTAAAATGTAAATAATTATTCCACCTACCTCGTAGAGATGTTGGAATATTTTGAGTCAATATATGTAAAGTGTGTAGAACAGTGACACATAATAAACACTACTTACAAGATTGCTATCTTTTTATAGAAAGTTTCTTGCGTTAGTTCTTTTAGTATTTTTTTCCATTTTGGTGAGTTTACAGCTTTAAAGAGACCCATGGTTGTTGTTGTTGTTGTTGTTGTTGTTGTTGTTGTTATTATTATTATTATTATTATTATTGATAATCTTTATCCTTCATGTCTATTGGCTTCTGTTTGATTTGCTTTAATATATGTGTCTTTTTCAAATGCATATATTTTGTTTCAATTTGTAAATCTATGACATTCTTTTACACTGTGCTTATTCTATCCCTGGGCTTTTTTATTTGTTTGTGAATTTTTTAATGATGCTTTGGCATCTGTTTCTTTAGATATGCCTTTTTTTTCCATCCTGTTATATCAGCTTATGAATTCATGCTTTCATTAGGTTATTTTAGTTAACTAAATATGTGAAGAACTTTTGTTTCTTGAGTTTTATTTTCTAGACTGGTTATTTATGTGTCTTCTGCTTGCCGTGTGTGTGTATCATACATAATTGCATTGGCATTTTCAATTTCTTTCTTTTTTTGGTACCAGGGATTGATCTCAGGGACACTCAATCACTAAGCCACATCCCCAGCCCTATTTTGTATTTTACTTAGAGACAGGGTCTCACTGAGTGGCTTAGCACCTTGCCTTTGCTAAGGCTGGCTTTGAACTTGGCAATTGTCCTGCCTCAGCCTCCAGAGCCACTGGGATTACAGGCATGTGCCTTCATGCTGGCTATATTTTCTGTCTATTTACTTTTATTGTGTTAGTGAGTTAGTGATGTCTTGACTCCTATCTCATAGTATCATCTGCTTTTTCCTTAAAAGAGAGTAGTTAAAGAGCTGTTTGATTTTTATTATTTTTATTTATTTATTTATTTGAATAGCCTGAGATCAAGGGGCAGGATCCAACTCACCTGAAATGAGGTAGCCTTCATTAAACAGTTTGGGCTCTGCTCTGCCTTCAGAGGTCTTGTTACTGGTCCTTTGTCAGCATTTACAGCTCCTGGTTTCAGGGAGAGGAGAGTGCCTCTCCCTTTTGTGTGTGTGTGTGGAGATTGGCTCTGGGGTCTTCTGCAGGGTAGGCAAGCACTCTACCACTGGGCTACACCCCCAACTCTTTTTATTTTACTTTGAAACAGGGTCTTTTTCATTTGCTGAGGCTGGCCTTGAACTTGCCATCCTCCTGCCTCAGCCTCCCAAGTAGCTGGGATTATGGGCCTTAGCCGTGGCATCCAGCTGTGTATCTCCTTTTGATGACACATAACCTGGGCTTGGGAGCTACCACCCATTAGGGACATAGTTCTGGGGTTTCCACTTCTAGGGTTTCCACCCAAGAGCCAGCCTACTTGAACACTTCCTCTGTTCTCTCAAAACAGCTGTTCACAGCTGTTTCTACTACTTCCCAGAGACGAGGAAAACTAAATACTGGGATATACTCACAGTTTGCCTTTTGTTGGGTTGGAATCTTCAGTAAGAATTCCCCAAATTGGCTCGACTTATCACCAGAAATTTTGAGGAGTCAGGGAGCACTTGGGAACCGTGCCACTCTGCTGCCCAACGCCACCACGGAATTAATTTCTTTTCTCAGCTGCCACTTTTTGAGCACTAGAGTTTTGACTGTGCCCCTTTCTGCTAGTGAACTTGTCATTTCGTTCGATATTAGGAAAGGACTCTCCATGAGGCAATGCTGTTCTTTCTCCTTGACTCTAGATCTTTCTCTGGGCCTCCTTCACCTCCATCTGTCTCACTTCAATCTCTCGGGAATATTGAGGGGCCAATAGTATAAGTTTTAAAAAATTTCATGAAATTATACTTAGTTACATAATCAATGCATACACTTTGTAGCCAGTTAAATAATGCAACAATGAATAAATATGAAGTTCATATTCCACCCCCTTTCAAATGTCCCATTTCCATTATCTGTGAGATAACACCTTGGGTGTGGGAGGGGATTTTTTTTTTTAAAGGAACACTTTAGAATCAAGGTGTAGTTTAAATCTGTTGTAAAATGTGCACACACAAATTTGGACTCTTGCACATGTAGACTTTGGAGACAAGAATATAGGAAAAATATAAGCTCTATGCAAGTGGAGTTTGGGATTCTGCTACTATACCTTCGGCCACCCCAGGGACAACAACAACTCTTAGCACATAGCAGCACTCGATACATTTTTGTTGAATAAATAAGCCAATGAATGAATAACAGATTTCAGATATTTTTGTTTTAAAAGGCATTTATGCTGCATGAGGGTAATAGGTAAAGCCTGGGAAATATGAGTAGTTCTATTTTAGTTGAGTTAATGTGTGTAGTCTAGCTGTATCATCTTGGCTGCGATAAGGGGGGGGCTTATGTACCAAGACAGATGGTAAAAAGCATAAGAGCATGATCTGGTGGAGGTAGAGATCTATGCCTGGGTATCCCCTGACCGGCAGAAGGAGTCATCTCCTCTGGCCTAGCCTTTAGGTTCACTGGGTTCCTACACTAATACCAAAGGTCAGATTAACAGCAGTAACCCCAGATAAGCTGTTTCATTTCAAAGACAAGATTTTCATCATCAAAACCTCCCAAGGTTATTTCACAGGGACAGTGAGGATGGGTGTGAGATTGTCCATGACTTTGTACCCAACTTGGCTCCACTACCAGAAAAATAACTCACTGACACTGACAGAATAGTAGTTGGTGAATTTAAGGTCACACAGCCAAAATGGACTCCACTTGTTATTCTTTTGCTGAGACATTTATCCTATTTTATTTTAAATTTCTTGGTCCAGAAGGACAATAATATCTGAAGTATACTTTTGCTGTTAATCAGATTCCCTATTTCTTCTGCAGGAATGAACCCACATCAATAATGAGTGACGCCAATCTTAGTTGGGTGAACTTTGATATGACTTGGTATGAAAAGTGCTATACAAATGTGCCTTTATGTTTATTAACCCGATGATTGAAAACACTTAGGTTGTCATTTTATTTTTTTATGTGTGGTTTCCAAGCACCTTGCCCTATTAGGATGCTGCAGGTTTTATTCTCTTTTTAAAACATAAAGGCATTATGTTTGTTTGGGAAAAAAATGTTATTCTGAGTAGAGAAACTGGTGGCGAAGGGGACATGTGTGCTCTGGAATTCATAAGGTGCACACACATGTTGACCAGCTTGAAGAAAGAGATTGTACCCCATGGGTTATAGAGACCAATTTGGAGTAATTATTATTTATATCTTGAAAGTCCATGGTTTAATCTTAAAAAATAAAAGCTGATTTTGTTTTTATTTTAGTTTGGGGTTTTGCTGATTATTTTTGTTTTCTGGATCACATGCAATCTGTGCCCCAATTATGCTATATTAAGTTTACATAAAATTTATTTTAATATTTCATTTCTAATAAAAAAATCCTCTCAACGAATCAGACCAATATTTTTCCATATTTATTCTTAGCTCAGTGGTAAAGTTATATAAGAATTTAATCCAAATTTGCCTCTTAAAATGTAGACATAATCTGTTAATACAGAGGAATACATATTACTGATGTGCTAACCTGATAATTCTCTGCCCAACATTTAAAAATTGTTATGCTGTTTGAGAAATATTTGAAATAAATGAAATAACATGAGCTTTTGTGTTTAAAATTCATTATTATGTAATATAGGCTTATTTTGAACTGTAACATTTCAACAACATGTTTCATTCTCTTCATTAATTCCCAGATATATCTGACCTTATAATATGTATTATGCATGAAAAAATATGTATTCTTTTAAAATAAACTGTAATTATGAATATTAAATAATTTCTTATTTCTCTTCTTTCGAATCATTAAGAATTTATCCTACATAGATTTTTTTGGCCTAAACTGGTAGAATTTTGTG
The DNA here is from genome assembly GCA_020662805.1 of Glaucomys volans. Classification (NCBI taxonomy): domain Eukaryota; kingdom Metazoa; phylum Chordata; class Mammalia; order Rodentia; family Sciuridae; genus Glaucomys; species Glaucomys volans. The sequence goes on from JAJEJO010001926.1 coordinate 37,762, forward strand.
ATACTTAAATTTTTCTGGGAAAATAATCTTCAATTAAATTAGGCATTCTTTATTTTATAAAGGAGGACAATGTTCAAGTAGTTAATTGGCTTACATTAAATACCACTTATTTAGTTACAATTGTTGGAATTTTATTATTTTGTCAATATCAGCCTATCTGAAAAATGTGTACATTAGCTTGTTTTGTGGTTTTGAATGTGCTTTTATTTTTCTTAGGGTCCCCAAAGTAATTTGAAGGCAGTTACTATTGTTAATAAAATACTAGTATCAAAATTTGAAACATGAAATGGGAATAATAGTTAAAATAAAGTTTCCACTATTATCCACCACTGACATCATATGCAGAATTCTTTAACGAGTCAGTCTGATGTCAAGATTCCACAAGCC
>JAJEJO010001926.1:38248-92270 GCA_020662805.1 Glaucomys volans
AAAAAAAAAAAAAAAAAAAAGATTCCACAAGCCTCCTGGATCTGGGATTTCGTGAACCAGATCATACTGCAGGGAGAATTTCAGCTTCCTAGCTGTGAATATAGTAATGTGATCTTCCTTCTACCTCTTAAATGTGATTTAGAAAATTGCTTAAAGTTGAGAACTCTTCTAATGATAACTTTGTAGACATGATGCTATGATTGTGTATTTTCCATCTATTACAAGTCACGTTACAACTGTTCTTCAATAACCATAGCAGGCTGATAATTCTGTGAGTGTTAAGGCAGAGGGGAAACTTGGACTTCCTGGAGTTAGGCCATCTGTTTAAAGGTGACACTGCAAAAAGTTTCCAAGATTTGCAGGATATGGTGGCACGCATCTGTAATTGCAGGTACTCCGGAGGCTGAGGCAGGAAGGATAGCAAATTTGAGGCCAGCCTGGGCAACTTAGTGAGACTGTCTCAAAGTAAAATAAAAAGGGCTGAGAATGTAGTTCAGTTGTTGAGCACTCCTGTGTTCGATCCCCAGTACTTGGGGGGAAAGAAAAGAAAACTCCAAGATTTGCTGAGAGGAGCTTCTATGTGTGTAAGACCCTCAGGTAGGGAAAGTGATATTGGCCTGGTTTTTTGTGGTCAGAATATGCAGAAGGTCTTTTTTTCTTTCACGGTGCTGGGGATTGAACCCAGGGCCTTGGTGCTTGTGAGGCAGGCACTCTACCATCTGAGCCATATCCCCAGCCCTGCAGAAGGTCTTGTTACAGAAATACAGGTCTAGCTTAGAGAGAATTTCCTGGAATTTCCATGTGAGTAGCAGCCTGAAATTCCCTGACCCTTCTCATCCCACTTCTGTCTTAGGTGGTCCATGGAATGAAAGTATTTTTTTCTGTGAATGGCAGAAACTGTGCTGGGCCCAGGACTCACTTCAGTTCTAATGGGCTTTGTTGTCTCGGACAGCTTGCTAAACATCTTTTTCTCTGTTTTGGCTTTTGTAAGATATGGACTGTAATAATTGCCCATCTACATTTTAATCATTGTTCTGAGGTCTAATAACAGAGTATTCTGGAGGACTTACTGCACTACATAAACACAAGGTATTTATTATCATAAGTAATAATCACAGACTTTTCCACAGAAACTGAGTGCCATAGTTCCTTTATTCAGAAGAATATAAAAATAGACATGTGTTCCTTGAAGACTGTGTGTATTTGAAAATACACCAAAAAAAATTAGACAGTCTTAACGAGTTGTCTTTAGTATCACAAATACAGTTGATCTAATGACCAAGGATCCCAAGGCATATAAATAAGGATGATTGGCAACACGAGAAAAGGATTCTAATGCTGGAACAGTCTAGCCGGACATAGTAGAAAAGGCCCTCCATGTTGGTCAGTTTTCTGTCACTATAACAAAATACCTGAGATAATTAACTTAAAGGTTTACATAACTCTCAGTTGGGATGGTTCCAGTCCAAGATTGTGTGAACGCATTGCTTTTGGCCTCTGGTGGGCACGCTAGATGGCAATGGCAGTGCAAACTGCTACCCTCATGTCTGGAAAGCAGGATAGAAAGAGGAAGAGGCCAGAGTTCAACAGTCACCTTCAAGGGTATAATCCCAGTGCTCTAAGGACCTCCTATAACATTTAACTCCCAAAGGTCTACAGCACCTCACAATAGTGCCACCCTGGAAACCAAACCTTTAAGCACATAGACCTTTAGGAGATACTCAACATCCCAACTATAGCACCCTCCCAGGTCATTGACCCCCGCTTCTGGTAGCGATTCCAGAAACAGTTACGCACCTAGTCTATTTAAAATATCTCCATGAAGGGAGCCCTTACGAAAGGGCTAGTATTTAACCACTTCAATCCACTTAGTGAAGTTTTTCCTGGTGGCTGACTGCACCCACTATTGCTACGATTCAAGCACATTCTGCGAACCAGGTTCTTTGAAGATAGGAGGGACAATTCAACTACACCTGATGGAGCATGACTCTGGGCACGCCACACTCGAAGCAGCCCAAACGCTGATGTTCTCTGAGCTGTGGTCATGGCCAAGGCCAAGGCTGCCATTTTGTGCACGTGGTGTCAATGGTCACTGTGTGATTATGGCTGTGGGTCATCAGGAGGAATGTTTCCCTCCAATAAATGATCATCCCACCTCTGACTATGTGGTTTGTTAGAGTTTCACAAGACACTTTCACAAACGTTACTGCTTTTGATTCTCACAACAAGCTCAATTATGGCTGTCTTCCCTTTGAATATATGGGACAGGATGCTTACAGAGTTTAAACGAAATCACTGCAGTCCTCAGCAAGGATCAGGTGACAAGACTCAGATATAGGACTTGTGCCTCTAAGTGCAGAGTGCTAGGTAGGGGTCCCAGGAGAAGTTTCCCATATTCCCAGTAATCCCTTAACCAAGTTAGGATAGCCAGTGCTCTCTGTGAAAAGGAAATGAAGTCAAACTGGAGTCACCAGAACCTTCCAAGTTGAGGCCAAGCAAGCAATACTCATTCTTGTCTGTACCTCTTCAAAGGAATCACACACATTTATTTGACCATAAGATGGCCTTAAAATAACACAACCTTCCAAACATCGCCTCGGGAGCCGGTGTAAACAGTCGTGTGTGACGTGGGGCAGGATATTCAGCTTCTCCAGGCCTTGCTTCCTGTAAATGCAAAATGGCAGCCAGAGTGGTCTCCACTTCCGATGGCTGTTGTGGAAGTTAAGTGAATTGACACGTACGGAATGCTTAGGTCAGACAGGACAGAGTATGTTGAAAGCATGGTATGTCAGCTATTGTGTTGACATTATACAAAATATCCCTGGTGGGATATCGTATCCCAGGTGGGAGAGTAGAGGAAGGACGAAGGATCTGCTGGCTGGTGTGCTCCTGTGTGTGCACAATGCACTAGTGTGTGTATGTGTGTGTGTGTGTGTACCTTGAAGCCCTGAGAAGCACAAAGGAAAACATAAAAGTCTCCAGGAAGAAAAAAACACGTGCCAGAGATCACTTAAGAATTCTCAGGCACTTAACTCAGAAAACCCCTTCATGCTCTAATTTAGCACTCATGTGTTTGTTTGTTTGTTTGTTTGTTTGTTTTAATACCAGGAATTGAACTCAGAGACACTTAACCACTGAACCACATCCCCAGCCCTTTTTAAAAAATATGTATATTTTTAGTTGTAGGTGAACACAATACCTTTATTTTATTATTTATTTTTAAGAGGGGCTGGAGATCAAACCTGTGTCTCTCACATGCTGAGCAAACCCTCTACCACTGAGCCACAACCCCAGCCCCCTCCTCAGCCCTTTCTTATATATTATTTAGAGACAGGGTCTTGCTGAGTTGCTTAGGGCCTCAATAAGTTGCTGAGGCTGGCTCTGAACTCACGATCCTCCTGCCTCAGCCTCTTTGAGCCTCTGAAATTACAGACGTGAACCACCACACCCAGCTCATGTGTTTTTATTTTCCCCTGTATTTTTTTTAATCCCACACTAACTATTATGTCCAATTCTGATATAAGTGCCTTACCAAAAGTAACATATTCGATCTTCACAAAAGGTAAGAGAAGTTCCTATCAATATCTCCACTTTCCAGATGAGGAACTGAGTCACGATAATATACACATAAATGCATACATGCATTATTTAAAGAACATTAAAAACAATTGTATTACGTATTTGTATAGTACCACATACTTTCTCCAAGACTTTTGCATGCATTTCTTTTACAACTGATTCTAAATTTTGATTATCTCATTTCCCAGCCCACGTCAGATTAGAAGCTGTGGGGTAGGAGTTGGGGTTGATAATGATGCTGACAGGATGGAGAACTGGTTTCAAGATAGTAGATAGGAAGACTGAAATGCAGTAATGAAAAGAGAGCACAGGGGTGTGAGTCTGTAATGCAGTGGAAATAAACCCTGGGCAGTGCACCCTGAGTGCAGTGCTCCTGTGTGGGCCATGGCTGATGGCTGGGCCATGGGGAAGATGAAGTGATGTTCCTTGGAGGAGGAATTAATGCATTTTATTTATTATTATTATATATGTTTTGGTATCAGGGATTAAACCCAGGAGTGCTTTACCACTGAGCCACATCCTTATGCTTTTTTTATATTTTATTTAGAGACAGGGTCTCACTGAGTTGCTTGGGCCTTGCTAAGTTGCTAAGGCTGGCTTTGAACTCACAATCCTCCTGCCTCAGTCTCCCAAGCCACTGCGATTACAGGCATGCACCATCGTGCCTGGTGAATTGATGCATTTTAAAAAGTAAAATTAACACTTTAAAAACTTTTTATTTTGCAGTGCTAGAGATCAAACCCAGGGCCTTGAACATGCTGACAAGCACTCTACCACAACCCTGTGTCCACAGCCCCAATAACAACATTTTCTTGACTTTAAAAGCAATGTTCTTCTTTGGAGAAAAATTGGAAAATACACTTAATCAAAGAGAAGAAGAAATACTCATAATCCTATCACTCAGAAATAGCATAGTGCTTCTGTGTATAGATTATTCATCTTATAAAAACAGGTTTCCATGTACATTTTTCACTTAACAATTTGATAATAGTCTTTCATGCAATATCTACAACTTTTTTTTTTTTTTTTTTTTTTTTGGTTTGGTGTAGTTTTTTATTTTGGTTTTTTTTTTGTGCTGGGGATCTAACCCAAGGCCTTGCATATGCTAAGCGTATGCGCTACCACTGAGATCACCCCATACCACCTAATTTGAAATGGCTGAGAGTTCCAGCATACAGCATGCAGCACACCTATTTAACCATTCCTTATTATTAGAAAAATTTCAACTTAAAATGAGAAGGGGTTTTGGCTATCAGGTAATGCAGTAATGAAGACATTTGTGGCTAAATCTTTGTGAATATCCCTAATTATTTCTGAGACCACATTATAGCCAAATTGCTCTTCAGAAAAGTTGTTCCAAATAGTGAAGCTTTTTGGAAGCCATATCAAAAGCAGTCAAATGAGAATTAAAATAAGGGGGAAAAGGGAAACTGCTTTGGTTAAGTGGGTCTGCTTTAGTTAACTGAAAAAGTTTTTCCACTGAGGGATATCTCTTTCTCAATGAAGCCAGGTGTGTGAGGTCTTGCTCACTCTTTTTTTTTTTTAGGAGAGGTACATCTAATTGTTTAAAATTTTTTTACGTTGTAGATGTGCACAATACCCTTATTTTATTTATTTATGTGGTGCTGAAGATCAAACCCAGTGCCTCACACATGCAGGGCAATCGCTCTACCACTGAGCCACAACCCCAGCCCTCTTGCTGGATCTTGAAGGCCCTAATGAACAGGTTTTGTGAGCCTGCACCAAGCTCAGTGTGTAGGAATTACAAGAGTAGCAGACTGGACTGAAATACCCAGATCAGTACTCTACCTCTGCTACCAGCTGTGACATTGGGAAAATCCTGACTCCTCTGAGTCTCATTTTCCTCATCAGTAAAATGGGAATGAATTTTAGAATTTCAGGATTTGAAAACGATGGAAACGTTTACCTCCGTAAGCTAGGATGACTGTAGTTTGTACCTATTTAATCTGCAGATCCTGGACCACTGATAAAGGAAGAAGATCCCCAAACTGGCAAGGAAGTGTGGGTTCTGATCCCAGATTTGCTACTAACTTGCTTTAATAGGTTAAGCAAGTTCCTTTCCTTCTCTGGAATTAGTTTCCCCATTTGTAAACCTGTTTGTACCCCGTGGCTCCCACCAAGATTTTGCTGTAATCCCCAGGAATGACTCTGAGATAGACTGAGAACAGGAATTATTAATCCCATGAAGAAAACAAGCTCCTGAAGGTTAAGTCTGTACCTACAATGGCCTAGTCTGTGTTTTCATCTGCTTTTTTCTGCAAGGCTGGTAGCAATGGATAAAACGAGGGTCATGTCTCCTGATGGTTACTGGAAAGAAAAATCTGGAAGATGACTTTCCCAGCTCTTTTCCCTAAAGGTGTCCTTTCTCAATGTCCTTCTCCCTTGTCACTACTTGGATTATTCTGTTATTGTTTTGCTAGGTTGATTCACATATAAAGAGATTTTTTTTTTAATTTGGTGTCACAGAGACACAGCATAAAACTATGAGTTTCTGACCACGTCATGAGACTTTTGAAACCAAGGATATCTTATGCATCGACATATTCCCAGAATCTGACATAATGTTTGGCACATAATTGATGATTAATGATTGTTATTATTAAAAGCAGAGAGGGGAGCAGACAGGAGCCCAGACAGAATGGCATGTATCTGACTTCCAGTCAATTGTTGGTTCCAGACAACTAGCTCACGGTAGGGGTCTTAGGAAGTACCAGGAGTCACAAGGTGGAAGTTATGAGGAAGAAGCCTGATGGAACCGAAGATATGGATTCAAATCCAGGTTCTGACACTGGCTACCTGAGTGATCTGATTCTCAGTTTCCTCAAATGCAAAATGAAGATGATAATGCTTGCCTCATTTTCCTATACATTACCTGTCCAATATAATATTATATATTTCTATATAATAAGATGTATAATATTATATATAATATTTTAATTTATATAAAATAGTATGTATACTTATCTAAATTGTCTGAGATTTATATATATAAAATATATATATTTTAGAGTTATATATTTATATTATATATAATATTATATTTATATAATATAATTTACATATTATAAATTTTATAATATTAAAATATTATATAATATAAATTTATATTTATATTATATAAAATATATATAGATTTTATATATAAAATATATATATAATATTTTTATATATATAAAATAGTAATATAGTAGAGGATCATTCAAGATGAGTTCTGCTTCAGGAAAAGACATGTTCTAAGATACTTTAGGGGAGACCTTGAGCAGCAAGGGAGATCTTTGGAAAATTTTGTTCTTGGGCATACTTAAACTAAGGTCACCAACAAGTGTGCTTGTTTCTCATTGCTGCGTTCATCAGTGGAATGTGTACGTGGACACTCAGAGTTTGCACCCACTCTTCAGTTGTTCGTCTATAAATAATACCCGGGGGGCATTTAAGGGCCTCTGGAGGAACATGGCATTTTTTCTCCTGTGGGCACATGTACAGAACTTTAGAGATTGCCACCGGCAGACAAGGAGTACATTTTCTTGGAAATTCATTAGGGCAGTTCAGTGTTCTGAGAGTTTGAAATCTGGTCTTTCCTAAGACTCAGTGTACGTGCACGCTGACTGCCTATTTGATACAGAGTATGTAAGATCATGAATCCAGCCGGTTTTCTTCCTGATACCTAAAAGATCGCCAAAATAACAAAACAAACAAGAAAAACCCCTTGGAGGGTTGTAATTGATAGATGATCAGGGAATGCAACTTATTTTAATATTTTCTTTTTTTAAAAAAAAAGTCACTACCGACAACCACAAAGTTCCAGAAAAGTAAGTCTACTTTAAAAATATGTAGGTGGGATCCCAAAGATTCTGTCATCCCGTGCTTTCGAATCACTCATCCCATAGTGGTAATCTTATTACCCCATAGGCAAAATTTACCCATCCTTCCAGATCCAATTCAAACGGCATTCCCTTTATGAAGCCCTCCCTTCTCCCGATTCCAAATTGGCCCATGAATTGTTGCTTAGGGGCCAGTTTTGTGGCAGCACAATGACATTCAGTTGTTCAGTAAGTGGATAAAATATACGATTAGAATTTACTGTATGAGATTCACGTCTGACAGTTATAGTTGTGTTGTTTTGTTTTGTTTCAATCCTCCAGAACTGGTGGCTCCCAGATGGGGGAGGGTCTCATTGATTGGAGCCTAGCAGGGTTACAGGTCTCCCCAGCAACCAAACAGGTCTGGTCAGGAGCAAGCAACAGCTGGCCTGCAGCCACTACTTGCTGTGGTCGCCAACAGACTCCTCTAAAGTATCTAATTTGGGGTAATTGTTAAAAATAATAGCTAATTTCTTTTTCTTTTTCTTTTTTTTTGCGGTGCTGGGGATTGAACCTAGGGCCTTATGCTTGCAAAGCAAGCACTCTACCAACTGAGCTATATCCCCAGCCCCAAAAGTTAATTTTTTAAAGCTCCTCTCATATGCCCTCTACCCATTATATATTATTTCAAATTTTGACAACCACCAAGGAATTTTTTACCATTTCAGAACTGAGAAACTAAGAGTGTAAAAGGTTAGGTTACTCTCCAAAGGGCACCCAGCTGGCACATCATTGTATACCAACTCTAAGTTAAATGTGTGGCTTGGTCTAGTCCTGCGTGGGCTCAGAGCAGTTAACAAAGAGTGATTACTATTATTCTCATTGTTATTACTTTCCAAAGTGATGAGTGCAATCTGCTAGAGAATTCCAAACTCTATGGTCTTTCCATTATGTCAGAGTCTTCCTATCTTCTTTCCTTTGACTCCTTTCTAGCTGAAAGTAATGTCAGAAAAGGATGGTCCATTCCCTTAGTATTGAATGACATCGTGCACAGGAAAATATTTTGAAAGTGGTAAAGTGTTCATGAAATTTTAATATATTCTAATAATAATTATGTCATTTCTAAAATCATATTAGAATTAACATTATTAATAATAAATATGGTGATCATTGGATAATTAAAATTACTATTTTGTTTGTATTACTATTGGTCTATCTTTGTCATGAAAATCCTGCTGGGTGGGAATTTTGTCTTATTTTTTGCCTCCACAAACAGGTGCTTTTGTGATGTTTAACAAATATATTGTGCATAATGCAATTGCATTTACTTCCTTAGGAGGCAGACTGGAATCTATGGAAAAAGCCTGGTTTGGTCTGGGCTGACTCAGAGGCTGAATGGATCAGGGGCAATATACATAGTCTCATAGGATGGAGCTCTGTGGTTCATATTGAGCATTTAATTTATGCCAGGTTCTGCTCCAGACACAGGGAAAATAGCCACAAACCAAAGAGGCAAATCTAGCAAAGGGGGCCAGATCATGTGAAATAATACAGGTGGCATTGGAGAATGAAGGAAACAAAAATGGCTCACACTAAAGAGTTAAGAAGTAAGACAGAGTCCGTGGTGACTTCAGACTTCAGACTTCAGTACTTTTTTACTGTGTACTGGACAGCGTGGATTCTGTTGTTCCAAGACTACATTTGTCTTGCTCTGGAGAGCATTGGTTAATTTATGCACCGATTAGCTTTTGAGGCTTGTTTAAAGTTTTTGATGGAGGGTCAATAGAGGTTTCTCTGAGCAGGTGGCAGTTGCTCTGAGACTGGATGAAGAGGAGGAGCTACCATGTGCTGATCTGGGAGTATGGTGTTCCAGAAAGGATTAAGGCCACAAAGCAGAGTGGGATTGGGCAGAAGGCCAGTGTTGAAAAACATTCAAGAACCACATTATTTAGGTCCTTTTTAGCCCTTCGTTAGGAATTTGAGTTTTAATTTCAATGTCAATAAGGAGCCACTGGAAGGTTTCAAGGAAAAGAATGATGTGCCTTGACTTATGCCTAAAATGATCTTTAGCTGCTGGTGGAGGATGAGTTGAAGAGAGGCAAAAATATAACCAGGAGACCAATTAAAGGTTATACCTATTAGATTTTTATTTTTCCTGATTAGTCTAGAGATTATTATTTGCATTCTTAATTTACCATGATTTCCCCCAAATTAATCTGATGCCGTTTTACTAACATTGTAAGAATTTTACATTATGATGTTTTCATATATTCTGCTTCTGCATATAAACCATACTTTTGCATAATAACTTTTCAGGAAATCCACATCTATATGATGCTCTTCACTCCCAGGGAGCTTCCTTTAACTTTTTTTTAGTGTAAGCCTGGTTGAAATAGATTATCTCAGCTCTGAGAAAAGTAGATTTTCTCTGGATGTACAGTTCTTCATTAGCAAGTTTTTCTTTTTTCCTTTTTGCACTCTAATGATGTTCCATTGTCTTCTGATTTTCATTGTTTCTGATGAAAAGTCATCAGTATTTTCAGTGTTTTTATTATTTTTCTATATGTGTGCTGACTTTTTGACTTTTTTTTTTTTTTTTTTTTTTTGTGGTACTGGAGCTTGAACCCAGAGGCAGTCTACCACTGAGTTAATACCCCAGCCCTTTTTATTTTTTATTTTGAGACAGGTCTTGCTAAGTTACTGGTGCTAGCCTCAAACTTGAGAGCCTCCTGCCTCAGGCTCCCAAATTGGTAGGATTATAGGCATGTGCCACCAACACCTCATTATTTTAAGGATTTTTCTATTCATCTTTGGATTTCAGCAATGTGACTACAATATGCATTGGTGTGATTTTGACTTGTGATTTTGCTTCTTGAGGTTTGTTGAATTTCTTAGATCTGTGTGTTGGTATCGCTTGTTATATGCTGAGGGGAAATGGTCATTAGTTCTTTAAATATTTTTCTGACTTAATCTGTTTTCTCTCCTGCAATTTCATTTATGACAATATTAGACCATTTTTATTGTCCCTCAGTTCCCTGGCATCTGTTTATTATTTTAGTCATTTTACTTTCTCTACTCAAGTTCTTCATCTCTTCTTATACAGATCTGCCTTTAGGTTCATTCAATTAATTTTAACTTTACATAGCAAAATTTTTACTTGTAAAAATTTCAGGCTTTTTTTATAGTTTTTATTTCTGTAGTGAGATTTTTCATCCTTTCACCTATTATCTCTAGTTTTTGCTTTCGATTTTTGACATGTTTTGAAGTTCTTGTAGACTAATTCCAACATTGTATTATTCCTGGGTCTGTTTCTTTTGACTGTTTTTTCTCCTTCCTTATGGGTCATATTTTCTGTCTCTGCATAGCCAGTGATTTTTTTTTAAATTGTATTCTGGATAGTGTGGATTCTATATTGTTGCAAGATGGCATTTGTCTTGCTCTAAAGAATATTGAGTTTTGAGTTTTGTTCTGGCAAGTGGTTAATTTATTTGCAGATTAGCTTGATCCTTTTGAAGCTTGTTCTAGAGTTGTTGTTGTTGATGTTGTTTTGGGGGTACCAGGGATTGAACCCAGGGGCACTTAATCATTGAGCCCCCTCCCCAGCCCTTTTTAATATTTTACTTAGAGACAGGATCTCACTGAGTTGCTTAGGGCCTAGCTAAGTTGCTGAGGCTGTCTTTGAATTTGCGATCCTCCTGCCTCAGCCTCTCCAGCCACTGGGATTACAGGCATGCAACACCACACCCTGCTGTTTTTAAAGTTTTTGAGGGAGGAAATACTGAAACTCTTATTCAGAGCTAGAATAGCCTTACTTCTAAGCTCTTGCCTTTCTGAGATCTCAATCAATGCCTAGTATGTACACAAAGGTCTCTCTATTCTAGCTTCTCGGATCTCCAGTGTTTCCCAGCCCTGTGCAATCTCTGGAATTTGTTTGGCTTCTCAGTAATTCTCTGCCGTGGCTCACAGTCTGGCCCTGTACATCCTGTTGGGTCACAAGTTAGTGTTCAGCTAAGAATTCAAACCTTTTTTTTTCAATGGCGCTGGGAGTGGAACCCAGGGCCTTGCACATGCTGGGTAAGCTATGTCCGCAGCTCAAAGAGAATTTTATTTTATGCATATTTCTGGAGCGCTCTCTCTCTCTCTCTCTCTCTCTCTCTTTCTCTCATACCCACTGCACAAATTCCAGCCTCTTCATCAACCCTCAACTCCCTTCTCTACCTCAGGCCTCAGTGAGATCATTGTCCTCTACTTGAGTGCTCCCTTCCCACACCACAGTCCAGCAGATCTTCCAGGCAGAAGCTTCAAGGTGGCTGTGGACTGACATCTTGTGTCTTCCTTTTCTCAGGGATCACATTTCTTCTGACTATTGCCTAACGTGTGAAAACTTCTGCATCAGTTTTGTATTTGTTTACAGCTAGAAGACTAGTTTGGTGTTACTTCATCATGACTGATAGTAGAAGTCTCTAGTATAACTGAATGATTTATTTCCAGTTGTTCATCCCCCTCTGTCTTAGATGGCCATGGTTTTATCCTTGAGAAATGGGATGTTTCTGAAAAGGCATGTGAAGTTATATATTTAGTTTCCAGACCAAGATTATGACCAAGGTGATGTGCGTAATTCAAAGTGTTGTTTACAAATTCTGAATTAATTAATGCTTTTCTTGTACGTATGGTTTGTGCTTTTGTAAATTTGTATGAGAGAGAAGAGTGAGAAGTATGAGAAGGCAGAAAAAAGGATCAAGCAAGTATAAATGTAGGGACAATACACTGGAAGGATCAGAACCTTTATTTCTTAAAATAATATTCAGCACAAAAATCATTTAAAACTTCAACATTTTAAGAAACACCTCTAGTAATTTTAGTTTAATTTTTTGATTATTGCATTCAGGCATTGTTTCAAATGCTTCACTTTTTAATATAATTTAATTTTGTTTTATTTTGCAGTGCTGGAAGTTGAACCCAGGGCCTTGCACGCATGCACTCTCCCACTGAGTTACATCCCCTGCCCCTACCTTTATTCTGTTCCCAACTGCTATTTTTTCTGGGTTGTTTTTTGTTTTTTGTTTTTCTTTGATTTTTTTTTCTTTTCTTTTCTCTTCTCTTCTCTTTTCTCTTCTTTTCTTTTCTTAAGTTCTGGGAATGGAATGCAGAGCTCTGCAATGCTAAACATGCTAAGCCAGAGTTCTGCCACTGAGCTATACCCCCAGCCCTCCTCCAGGTGCTTCATGTATTTTTACTTATTTAATCTTTACCTTTGTGGTCAGTGCCTGTTTTCTCCCCATTTCACATACTATTAGGCCGAGATAGAGATAGGTAGCATAACTTGCCCAAGATTGAGGATTAATAGGTAGGAGCTGGGATTTGATCCCAGGTGATCTGAATCACAAAATCTTCATTTTTAATGTCTATGCTGCCTTCATATTAGAAAATGATTTTGACACTGTTGGCTGTACCACTACCTTGTACCAAATTGAAAAGAAAAAATCCATGGTAAGTTTTAGTGGATTATAAAACTATGAAAACCTGGTGAGAGATGCATGACAATTGGAGAGATAGACATTCTGTTGGTCACAGTTTTCACACTGGACTCTTTTAGCATCTTCCACTTCATCAACTTCAGTCACCACTATTCTCTTTTGATGGTTGAGTGACATCCAGGTATGGGCAAAAGTTGATGAAAAGTCAGAGATTTTTAGGGTCTTGCTGCTTCTCAATGCAGGCTGCTTGGCAGTTGGGATAATCCATCATTTTTAAGATATAAGAAGATGTTGGGAAAAAACATCACTTTCCAAGGTAATTTGCACCAGGAGACTTTCAGCCTCGCTCAACTTCTGCCTTTGGAGCAGTGAAACTGGAAGGGAGTGACCAGAAGCACTGGGTCACTGGGAATTTTGTTTTCCCTTCTTTTGCTGAAAGTTGAGCTCTGCCTGGGATGGATTCTTTCTGTGATGGTGGAGATTTCAGGAAGGAAAGCAGATTGCAGTCTATTATTACAGCAAGATCATTTCTCTTTGGCCACCAAACAGTTGTTCTCTGAGTCATGAACTCCTCCATTCAGGCGCTGTCAAACCAAACTGCTTTTGCAATTCAGAGAAGAAAGTCTGTGCATGTGACAAAACCAAGCCCCTGAGTCGTCCAGTACATAGCAGTGAATAGGGCCCAAAGCAGTGTCAGGACCCACCCCTTGCATCGAGTGTGGACCTTCAAGGGCCTGCTCTGCAGGAACCATCCCAGGTCACAGAACCTCATGTTCTTGCAGACAGGGGGTGCCACTGTCCACTCCCTTCTCTGTTGGCAAGGTTCAAGGTTCGTGAGTCATTTCCCTGAGTATTTTTTACATGGATTGAAGCATGTATAATGGAGATGGTGTTTCATTTGTCAAGTCTAAGGAATCTGCATTGAACACTATAGTTCATAAAACAAAACAGGTGGCATTTGTATTTGGAAAGATAACATCATATTTATTGGGAAGACCTGGGTTTAAACAGATCTGCCTGGGTCCATTTTAGAACAAGAAAGTTAGCCTTTTTTTTTTTCTCTTGTCAACCACGTTTCTATAATTATTGTATATAATTGTTATTTTCTTTTCTTTTTGGAAGGAGTCTCCTGTTGAAGAAAGAATCTAAAGAGATGCATAAGTTCCAGGGAACTTTTCCTTTAAGACTAATAACTCCAAGATAGATTTGATTTTTATTTACTTATGTTCCTTTTTTTTTTTCCACATGAAAAATATGTGTCTTCTTCAGAGATCCTGGGTTAGAATTATTTTTTTTTTTCATTTTTCCTGGTGCTGGTTGAAGAAGAATCTCAAACCCTGATGCTGTTTTTTGGTTTATTTTGTGAAGAATTTCAGGTTGTACTCAACAACTTATGCCTCCTATAAAACCAAGAAATATTCTTTACACAGTATATATTAAAGATATCTTCCAACTGACATTCCACTGAAGAAATTGGGCCACCTTGCATGATACATTTTTGCTTAACTATTTAGGAGCTGGTATTTTGAGAGTCACCCATACTAATAGTAATCAACTCTAAAAATGTCCCACTGAAGGGTAATTTAAGTATTGGCTCTCTTTCTCCCTTTTAAAAAGTTCTTTGAACACAAAGCTGCCCAGCAAACTGTTTGCAAAGTTCCATGTGATAAAATGCAGGACTCAAAATCATGAAAAATTACCATGAGTCTCTTGAGAATTCCAGGACTAGAAGCCAGTCAGAAGCTTCAGGATCAGGACTGGAGGGTCCAGAGGGCAGAGGAGCTGCAGTGGTATTGACTCCAATGTTAAAAATAGAGGACCACAATTTTATTGCCTTTGATCATGACGCAGCCCACACGAACGTCAGTCAGGCTCAAACGTGAATCCAACGCAGCTAAAAGGGTAAATAAATTACACTGAAGTGACTCAGAAGGCAGATAGAAGCAAAGATGGGCAGAGTAACAGAGGACTTTGTTTTTGAGAACAGCCCCACTTAGAACTCCAGGAGAGAACCTCATTAGAAAACGTGAAGAACCACAAGACCCAGGCAAACTTCATTTATAAGCTTTCTCAACCGAAGGGAAAAAATATATGTCTGATGATTTAAGGAGGCTGCTATCTATATTTTGGACATTCCTGGGCACTTACCATACATTCAAACCAATGTACTTATTCTTCTAAACCAGACAAAGTACAAGTACTAAGAATGTCCATTTAAAAGACAGGCTAGATGTTGTAGAAAGACCTCCATACTTTCCCAAATTCTACAGTAACCACTTGGTTCTTGGAAAGCCTCCTGCAAGGACAGTGAGCTACTACTGACGCTCATCTTTGTCACAGTCATTTGACTGTGGTTGCCTTTTAGCCTTGCTACATTTTCTTGTGGCAACACATGGCCCAGTTGTCCATTGACTTTCATGAAGGCATCTCTGGAAGGTTTTGAAGTCCACCGGTTAAAAGGAAAAAGTGCTTTTGTGTTTGATCAGAATGCTGAGTCACACTTTGAAGCAACCACATTGCAAACAAAGTGAGAGGGCTTTATAAACCTTGGCTTTGAAGTCAATAGACCTTGGTCCTGACCCTTGCTGCATGGAGAACATCTCTCTCAATCTCTCTCAATGTCTCTAAGCTGCACTTACCTTTGCTTTAAATGGCTACATCTATTGAGCACTTACTACGCACCAATTACTATGCTCAGCCTTTGATTCATTTAAACCTCACAACAATACCACGGAGTAAGCATTATCATCCCCATTTTACAGATAAAGAAACTGAGGTTCAGAAAGCCTGTGAAATTCATTCAAGGTTGTACAGCTAGAAAATTAAAGCGATTCAAATCCTCATTCATGTCATTTCAGAGTCTGAGCTCTTAACTCTGAAGTAGGGCTAATAATGGCATCATTATCGACACTGTGAAGATCAAGAGACAACGTTTGTTGTCAACGTTTGTTTGTAAAGGCACCAAAGTCATACACACATGTAAGGTATTTATAACTGTGAGAATGAGATCATTCTAGAAAAGGGAAAACTAAGAAATAGTTACCTATCATGGTTATGGGAAATACATTCAAATGCTATAAACCAGAGGTAACAGGTTCTAGATCAACCAATTCCGAATACCTTGAATACATCATTTTTTTTGAGAGTGCCCCTCCAAAATATTCAATGTGATCTGTTGCATAAATAAGGCAGGATAGATGGTCACTCCATTTTATATTATGCCAGTCTTTAGAAGCTGGCAACTCAGAAGACAAAGAGAAGCTATTCTGGTGCATTTATTACCTCTGAGCCCAGATGCATTCAAGTTAAATGTTTAAGTTAAGAAGATCTTTGCACAGAAGTTCAACCCTAACACCCCAGATACCATAATATAGGTTACCAACAAGCAAGAAAGTATCATTGGTTTACTTGTTGGCATAAGAGGATCCGTCTATGAGACGGACACATACTGTTTCTTAAACCTTTGCCACAATAAAACACACCCGATACCAAGTTATTTTTATGTTCAAATAAGAGTTTGAATGGACCCCAACAAACAGTTTAGAAACAGTGATGAAAATGCTTTGTAGATTTATAGTTAAGAGAAAACAGCAACAAGAATTTTCAGAAGATTTATCTCAGGGTCACATGCCCTTTCTCAGAGAGAAATAAAATCCCAGTCTTTGGGCCACAAGGCCAATTCTGCTCGCCCCTTCCGCTGAGTCGGTGGGTTCTGCGGGTACAGCCGGCACTGCCCCTGCAGTGGCTCCAGGCTCCCCTTGTGCAGTCAGAACTCTTGACAGGTGGTGTGTAAAGCACAGGGAAGCTGAGGTCTCTCCCGACCTCCTCCCATTGGCATCAGAGAGACCACAAGACACCCCTCCCCCAGCCATCACAGGAAGGCTACGTCCCCAAGGGCCACCGCATGGAAGCTCCTGGGTCAGTGTGCCTTTTAGCACAGCCAAACATCTGACTAGCCTCTGTCTAGTTCCCATGGTGTTGATGGAGTTGATGAAACTCATCTGTTATCTCAGGGTTGTCTAGGTGGAAATGCATATATATAGCAGCTAGATCCAGAGCAAAGGAGCGCCTTGACGCTGTCTCCATTCGAACATGTAAACTCATCCCTAGTTCCCAGATATATACCCTTTTGGGAGCCTGGGTCTGAAAACTTTTAATTCATGCTTATATCTCTTACAAAGAAATATTTTCCAAATTCTTCAATTTCATGGTGATAATAATTCCCTAATTAGAAATGGGGATATGAATCTATTTAAAATTTAATATCAACCCCCTCCCCAAGAGCAGGAGTCTGTTGATAGGAAAAAAAAAAACAAAAAACTTTGAGTTATAACTTGCATCATGTTTGGCACATGTTTAAATATTTGTTTTTATTGAAAGGAATGCAGTCTTCTAAAATTGGGGCTGCCTCATAACATCCCCTGAATGGTCCTTATACTTGTAGATTATCTTAACTGATCTCCATCTGCTGAACTGCAAAGACTTCTCTCCTGAAAAACCAAAGCTGCCTCCTGCTAAAGGTTTTGCTGAATCACAGAACCAGTTTTGTATCTGGCATTCCAGCCTCTCCCTTTTTGTCCAAAAATAGGAAGGGGTTTGCACTCTGACCATTTTGAAGTGGTTCTGTTCCTTTGCATGGGCTGTGTCCTTGGAGAGGGTGTTACAGGGATGGCTCACCCTGAGGAGGGAGAGACCAGCTGAGAGAGTCGAACAGACTGCACGTCATTTGGGGGATAAGAAGTTTTCCTGGTGACATTCCTATTGATCCCTGTTGATTTCTTAGAGCCCCATAGCCCCCAAATTCTCCAGGTCGGATTTTACTACCTGAAGTTGGAGAGTCACTTTTCATTGTATCAGGAAGAGGATTGAGAATCATTTTTAGGATAAATAGAAGAGGTATAAATAAGAAGAGGTGGTAAACAACGCGAGCTGATTTTACAAAGAACAGAACAGCAACTAATTGATAAAATCTGGAATTGTTTTTGAAAAGTGATATTGTGGGTTTACCAGCCTTCTTTCCCTGAGATTTTACTAGATTATGCACTTAGAGAAGAAAAGAGCTTGAACAAGGTAAATGAAGAATGAATCCTCTTAGGAAATTTATTTTTTATTTTTTCAGGGAGAACTTATAAGAGTTCTTCCAGCTGAACCCCAACCACTGGGCTTAGAAAAGGCCATTTTCAAAAGACGATCAGGAATCATAACTGTGGCATGGGGTCTAAGTTCTACGAGGTTTCTGATCAAAATCTTTTGTGCCTTGATTGTTTTTCCCCTTTTTGGTTAGCTCAGCCTGATTCCTGGTTTACAGGCCATTGGTGATGCCAAAGAGCGTATTTTCCAGTAGTCCTGTCGTGGGGCTCAACAATACCAAGCACAACAGAGAGGAAAAATAGCATTGCTCTAGTAATGTTTTAAGTCCATTTGAGTAATAAAATTCAAGCTGGTGTATGTTTTTTAGATTATGCAGCTAAAGGTTTATTTTCCAGATCTTAATCTGGAGGAAGAAAAAGTTAATTTATTTGAAATAACTAAAAATGAAGGATTCCATGCAAGTCTTTCTTTAAAAGGACAGCAATAGTAACTGTTAGAGGAATAAGCTGCCATGTATTAAAATTTCCAATTCAATCATATTTTTAACTCTTTCTAGTCTATTAGCCATTTGAGAGAATGATGACACTTTAGCTTTTTTTTCATATCTCTCAAACAACATTTTTTTAAAGGTAAAGCATACATGGATAGTGCTTTGTGAAATGATCATTAAATTTTTTTAAAGTTTCAGCAAGATTTAATTGAACTAATCTTATGTTTAACAAATTAAACTATTCCTTCTTCCAGTTTTCTTCTCTAAAAAGAATTACCTTTAAGGAGCAATTTGGCAATTTATTTAACAAAACACAAAGAACTTTTTAATTCTTACTTTTTATTTTTGTAAAATGGGGGTAAAATACTTTTATTTGTTCATGAAAGCTAGTGGTAAGAAGTAGGTAGTAATTCACATTTTCCTGTACAAGTGCCTAATTAAGATCTGGGATGAACTTTCAAAAGAAGAAAAGGAAAGCCCTGGTTTTAAGTTTTTAAAAAATTTGTACATATATCTGGATCATGACTACTTAAAATGACACAAGATTTCTGGAAGACCTCAGATACATCAGTGGGGTTACAGGTAGAAAACTGTACAAATTATAATTCAAAATACAGTTGCAAAAAAATGCAGTTTCAGAAATCACAGTCCCCCCAAGCCTTGTTCAGTCTAGTTACCTGTCTAGACATGTAAATTGAACTGAAGGGTTGAAGCAATTATTCAGATAATTCAAAGGAAAAGAAATCTCCTCACTGAAAAAAAAAAAAAAAAAGAAAAAGAAAAATTTGGGGGGGCGGAGCTATCTGGATTGT
The DNA here is from genome assembly GCA_020662805.1 of Glaucomys volans. Taxonomy (NCBI): domain Eukaryota; kingdom Metazoa; phylum Chordata; class Mammalia; order Rodentia; family Sciuridae; genus Glaucomys; species Glaucomys volans. The sequence goes on from JAJEJO010001926.1 coordinate 57,519, forward strand.
TTGTCTTCACTGATCAATTCACTTGATAATTGCACTTCATCCTGAGAGTTTGAAGAGGGTCACAAGATTTAAGTCAGGGAGAAATTTCACGAACATTTTTTTTCTTTTTTCTTTTTTTTTTTTTTCTCCTGTGCTTTTACAACTTCAGTGAAATGTGCTTACTTTAAAGGAAAAGAAAATAAGAGTCTTGAAGAGTCCTCTTTTAAGAATATGTAAAGTTATTTTTGTAAGGATAAACAAAGATTACTTTAGTAATGGCTCCCCTCTCTCCAAAAAAGTTTTCAGAAGAGTAACCTTCTAGGTACCTTTCTTTTTCCAATGACATGATCAGACTTAAAAAAAGAGAAAAGAAACTCATTAAGCTGTCTATAAGCTGCATGTGATAGCTCTTAGTTCAGACGACATGGTATTTGCATATTCTTGTGAATTACACAATTTAAATGAAAATTATTTAAATTGAAATTATTACCTGTACATCTGGCACATGCTATGGTAGTTGTTGACAGTTGCTAAAATAATAGTTAAGCTTTAAAATTCTAAAGATTCAGAAAGTCAGAAGTAATTGCATTGATCCGGGCAGCTCAAGGCATAGCCGGCCTTTTGAAAATATTTTTAAAATCCATTACAAATTTATTTTTAAAAATTTTTAAAATATTCACATAAAACTAAAGTGGGTTATAAATTTCCAGATAAAAATCAGGTAGATTAAGAGTCTAGGAAATATATCAGATATTTAAATTAAATTTCGAAATGCATTCATGTCAGAAGTGAGTACTGCCAAGACATTTCAGATGTCCTATGAGAAAATTAGAAGCATAATATTTGGACCAGGAGTGGTTAAATGAGTATAAAAAAGAAGCATAATTTTTGTCTCACTTGTTCTTCAAATATAGACTTTTGGAATGCATTCCAGAGTCATGTTAATTTCAATAGTGCTTTAAAGATAAGTTCAGGCACACACAAAATTTAAAGGGCAGTTCTTTTATAAATAAAAATATAAAAACAACGTTTTCAAATATCAGACTTGAAATGACCATTATCGGTTTACAAAAAGCTTAAACTTCCTGAAATTAGATTGACAAAAGAGAAAAAGAAAACAAAACCAAAAATCAAATTTTCTCCAAATTTAAATTTTCAGAATATTTATTATGATTTTGTAGTATTTGAAAACTTTTTCAACATGGCCTATTTACATATTTTTAGCTCGTAACCTAAGGCTTTTTAAATCCCTTGAAAATATAATGGCAATAATCACTAAATATAAGAGTAATGGTATTGTTAAAAAAAAAACAAAAACTGAACAATTAAATGCCTGAAAATTATTATTTTTAAACTTTATGTATTTTCAAAATAAAAATAGATAATTCTAGAATAATCTGAAAAATTAAACTTTGATTATTAACAAATATAATTAGCAATTGATCTATAGTCACAAAAAAGCAGATAAGTCTAAATGTTTTTAAAGAATCGTATGTAATATATTATCATCATATAATATATTTTATCACGTTTATGAGGACCTTCTTTTAAAAGAAACAACCAAATTTTAGAGAGTATTCTATCTCTGCAATTTACCTTGCTTAAATTTTTATCAACTATAAATATTTGTTGAAGGCAAATTGGTCCCTTATAGAAATTCACTGTTAACTCAGTCCCTTTATCTGAGACTATAATTCATAAAAATGTTAATAAGACCAAAACAAACAATTTTGGCTTAACAGTTAACACAGGATACTGTTAAAAACAGATATGATTATTTCTTTTCTCTCACAGGAAATCATTGGCAATTTTTCAGTTAATATGAAATATTTCTAATTCACAAACATTTTTACTTAGGAATAAAATGGTAAACATTTAAAATTCTTCCTATACTTTTAAAAACAGTTTAAATTCTTGATATTTATTGATGAGAATTTGAATTATTAAAAAGAAGATGAACAAATTACATTAGTTAAAGTTTTATTTTCATGATAACCAAAGAGTTGCTATGATGGTATGGATTGTTTACGATCTTTTTTTTCTTTTTAAAACTTTTTATAAATTTTGAATTTTTAAAATTCTGCCTTGTATCTATTTGTAAAACAATAGGAAAGTATGCATTCTGAATAAAAATACTCTTGAATAGCATTTTCTAAAAACTAGAAGCAACCTTACCCAAATATAAAAATAAAAATTACTTTAGTTAAGCTTTTTTTTAGATTTGTTAAGCAGAATAACAAAATTTTACTTTCAATTCCAACCATTTTGTATTTTATTGCTCAGATTTTTTTTTTTTTTTACTCTTTAGTTGGAAATACAAACCTTCTGTTTATTTCAATTTTTTTTTAAATTCTAACATAGAGTATAGATTCTAGAGTATGTCACAAACTCATTTATTAGTTTTTAAAAATACATAAAATAATGCATTTTTTGTTTTACATACAAATATATGAACTAGTAGCAAGAAACAAAAACTATATGGCACATTAAACTTATGTTGTGTTTTTTTTTTTTAAAGTTGCTAAAACGATGATTTTATGAAAAGGAGTGAGTTTATTTGATCTGAAATACAGAGTATCTTAAGAAATGTTTTGGAAGGAAAAATGACAATTTTTTTTTTTTTTACCAACTTTCTATTCTACTAACTCTTAGACTTAAATAAAAGAGCTACAGCCAGTTACAATTTTAATGCAGATTTTAACTCAAAAGATAGTCTATAATCATACCTGAGTAGACTAAACATTTACGTTCATACAGAAATAAATGTTATACATCTTATGGAGTTAAAAAAAAAAGGGAGAGCTGTTACATAGAATAATAGGAACTATTATGAAAAGAATCAATGCAAAGAAAGTTTTAATGCAGTTTTCGAACCTTCAAACCCATAGTTAAATACTGCACTTATTTTACTTAATTAGTCTTAAAATTTTAAAAGTTAAAGAGGGACTGTGTGGTTTTAGAAGGTGCTGAAGGTTATATGACTCAGCTCGAACTACCTAATGTTTACAAATATCCAATTTTTAGGCACCACCCTGGCAGCATAGCCCTATGCATTTTTTAAATTTTCATCCAGACGTCTTGTTACTATGAAAGCAAAATGATTCATTTTATAGTCATAATATAAAGCTTTTTTGACATGACTGGTTATCTAAATACTGAAAGGTCAGCCCTTCATTTTTTCAAAACATTTAACTTAATTACTTTACTACAATTACCTATATTTAAGGAAAAAATAGTTTTATGAGTTAGAATAAAAGTGACATGATTTGACAAAAAATTTGCAGAGATATCTTATTAAATAGGAACAATAGATGAGAATTAAAATGGCATTTTGCTGTTTAATTATTCTTTACCATTATGCATTCACTAGATATTAAAAGACACATTTTTTAAAAATGCTAATGTTAGATCTGTTAGCATGTAATCTTTAGTTATCTTTTTAATACTTCATAATATTAAGAAATCTGTATTCTGGTATCTTGAAGTATTTGCCAAAATTGATGAAAACCTAACAATTAAATTGGATTTATTTCTCAAGTATATTTTCAGGTATCCTAAATGATATTCTTTTCTTTAGATTTTTGACTGAAGAATTCTGATAGAACGCTAGCTGATCTTCAAAATCTTGATGATGATAAATAAATCTTTAAAAAGTTTTGAATTTGCCTAATGTTTTAAAATTATTTTTTTCTGTGTTAAAATAATATTAATAGAAGAATTCAGATGCTCTGACAAAATTTTCTTTTCACTACTTTTAATACAAATAATATTTTAAAAGTCTTCATAAGGGTCCATAAATTTTTGTATTTGTGAAATTATTATTTTTTACAGAATGCCCATAAGAAACACAAAGTTATAGCTTAAAATGTTTTGCAACATGCCAAATAAAATTAATCTTACAAAGTGAAGATTTTTTTTTAATTACTAGAGAAATTGGACCTTTTCACAATGAAACTTTCCTTCCTCTTATAAGCAAAAATTTTTCTTCATTTCTTTCTTTCTTTCTTTCTTTCTTTCTTTCTTTCTTTCTTTTTTTTTTTGTTGTTGTTGTTGGCTTTTTGTGTCTTGTTTTTATAGCAATATCCCATTTTGCTGAAGAACTTTCTATTTGTAACCTACCCCAAATAAAAGATTTATTTTAAGCATTCTCAATGACATCATTATTGGGCCTGCCTGACAACTATTAACTATATCTTTTGCTGTCCAAACATTATGAGAAAAACAAAAAACAAACAAACAAACAAACAAAACAACCCTTTGGTCTTGATTACTTTCTACTGTCACTTATTGACTATAATTTTAAAAAGCATTTTAATTCTCAAGGTTTGCCAGGCATCAGATGAGCACATGCTTGCAATTTACAGGTAGAAAATAAATCACTTACCCCAAAAGATGCTGAACAAATATAAATGTTATAGATGGGAAGGAAGACCACTACAGCCCCCATCAATTTTTCAGACTATTTAAAAGCATTGTGTCCTAATATTGATTTGGCTGGATTAGAGGCAGTCTGCAGAGCTGTGTTAACTTTCTAAATCTTTTTTAAAACCTGCATCTGGGTGGCAAGTGAAATCAGAAATGAATGAATGAATGGAAACATACCCTCTTATACTTTAGATCTGATATGTTTATTCTAGTCATGGCTCTTAACTAAACTGATATTGCATTATATCACTTTGGTAAAGTTATCCCAAACCTCTCTAAAAATTCAGAAATATTAACACATCATGTCATAGTCTATAAATATGTATAATTTTATTTGCCAATTATACATTAATTTAAAAACAATTTTTTAAAAGCTCAGAGGTTCATTTAATTTTCAAACAAGCATTTTTGACTTTTGCAACAATGTCTTACTGCTTCATCAAAAGTGTTACTAGCTATATAATATGAACATTTAAGAATGTCACTCATTCTGACTGATAATCCATACCATTAATCTCATAATCATGTCTTACCCAGTTTCCAGGTCTATGTTTGCAATTGAAATTAAGCAGTTACTTGGCCAAATTCTATTCCATCCCTCCTTTTTCCTTGTTGATGGATTTAAAAGTTTACTTACCCAAGGGGGCTACCTTTGAAAAAAAAATCTTTCTTCCTCTCTGTGTGTACATCCTGCTAAGGTGTATTTAACTGCCAATTCTGACAAACCCTATTTGGAACAGTTGGATCCCTTTGTGTTGAACAGATTAGACAGCCTTCTTAACGAGATATAATAACTTTTATAATTTACAATTTCTCAAGCGATCAGTGTCAAATGACTCTAATGGGATCCTGTAAGGACTTGGTATTCAAGTTGTGGCCACTTGTGGTATTCAGATTCATGACAGGCGTAAGACACGTTCATTATCTCTGAATGTACCTTCAGAAAGCTATTATATTTTTTTGTCCTTGGTATTTTTTGAATTTTCTCTGCTTCTAAGCCTTAAATGTATTGAGTGACTCTAGGTGATAGTGGTTCTAATTTAAAAGTGTCTGATAACAGGTGGTTAAAATCTTTCCTGCTTCCATCAAGGAGCTGATTGACCTTCCTTGGGTATAGCATTGTTAGTATTATTGTTTTCAGACAATGGTTGGGAGAAATCTGATTCCATGTCAGGAGACCTGACTTTGCTTCTGGGTCTGGCAGTACCTCTTGGGGTAAACTTCTATGCTAATCTTTCCAGAAAATGGGGCTAATGCTTTATGTGCTGCAGAGGATTTGTTGTAGTATCAGATGAGGTGACGCATGGGTGAAGGTATTGGATGAGGAGGCATAAGTCCTCAGTCTTGAGGCTGTTGCTTGTATGACTTTGGACAAATCACTTCCTTTCTTCCTTATCTACAAAATATGAAAGTTGGACTAGATAGGTGGCTTATTCCTGATGAGTACCTTTGACGACCTGTTTTGGGATGATGGTGACTGTGAGGGTGGGTAGCAAGGCAGCAAGGTGCTGAACTGTACTCAAAGTGGGGATTTGTAGGCTGCCCCTTTATTTTTTCTTTGCTCGGGTAATACCCTCCATTTCAGTTTGGTTCTTATGCCTCTGACCTCTAAAGGGATATTGCCCTGGAAATTATTCCAAAACATGACAATCCCCAGTGCTTCCAGGCAGCTGGGAGCCACTTTAATTGTAGTGCTCAACAGTAAGGTATCTTGCCACAGATAATCCTGAAGTGGAAGGCTGGATATTTGGCCACCTCAATTTCTGTGTTTCTATGAAGTTTATCTCCCTTTAAGAACCTACCTGGAGATAGGCACAGTGGTGCATGCCTGTAACCCAAGCATCTAAGGAGGCTGAGGCAGGAGGATCCCAAGTCTGGAGGTCAGCCTAAGTAACTTTAGCAAGATCTTGTATCAAAATAAAAAGTTTGCAACTTAGGAGGACCCTGTCTCAAAATAAAAAAATAAAAAGGACTGGGGAAGTAGCTTGGTGGTAAACATCCTGAATTCAATGTGCAGTACCAAAAATAGATAAATAACCTAACTGGATGGCTTTTTCATGAAAGGATAAGGGGATTGAGCGGTTACTGCCTTAATTAATATGTCACCTCTATTGAAACACTGACCTGAAAATGGAATCTTAATAGTCTCATTAGATTTCTCTCTCTCTCTCTCTCTCTCTCTCTCTCTCTCTCTATCTATCTCTCTCTCTCTCTCTCTCTCTCTCTCTCTCTCTGTGGTACTGGGGATTGAACCCAGGGCCTCATTCATGCTAGACAGGTACTCAGCCCTGAACTACATCCCTAGCCCTTTTTATTTTTTATTTTGAGACAGGATCTTGCTAAATTGTCCCAACTGGTCTTGAACTTATCATCTTCCTGACTTAGGCTCACAAGTAGCTGGGATTATGGCTGGCTAGATTTCTTTTCTTAAAAAAAAAAAAAAAAAAAAAAAAAAAAGGTAATTCTCTCTTTCAATAGTTGGAACTATTTTTTGCTTGGACATGTGACTCTGACTTACAAAGGAGATTACAGTTTGCTGCTATCGGAAAACTAATGACGGATGGTATGGCCAGAAAACAAGTATATCTATGAAGTTTCTTAAGCAAATATAGATTGGGTAGAAAGTAAGGAATTTCAGGCATCTCCTTATAGGTATTTAATAAGTTCCGGGTTAATGAAAGTCCAAACATTTTCCCTCAAAATTCCTAAAGTCAACTTCTAATTTGTCCAGAGCTCTGTCAATCCTAACAGGCTGCAGTGGGACTCCTTTGACCCACCTGGTAAAGGAGACTGTCAAAGTTAAAGCCGGGAGATGCTCGGTTCCCTCATCAGGAGGGAGGCAAATGAACAAGGTTAAAAAAAAAAAAAAAAAAAGGGCTGTCCCCTCCCCGACTCTCTCTTCTTTTCTTTCCTTTCTTCCATTGTAGGAACCGTCCTCTGTTAAACCCTCAGCTGTGCACTTCATGTTTCTTCTGAGAGCAAGTATCCACCCTTTTGGGCTTTGATGGAGGATTAGCACTAAGGACCAGGTCCTTTCTTTCCAAATTGTCGTCTGCATCCTGTTCAGGGCAGCTCCCTTTCCTATGACCAGTGCTCTGATCTTTTCCCACATCCCTCCTCTCAGGACCGCACCAGGGCTGGAGAGGACTCTGGGAGGCAGCGGGTTGGTTACGGCCAGCAGCAGGGGTGCGGGAACCAGGGGGTCACCTTGCCAGATATGTTTCCTTCTTCTGAAAAGTTGTCAGAGAGTGCAGTCCTTCATCTTTTGTTTTTTGCAGTTATCCTCTGCCCTGACCCTGGTCTACCATTTGGCAATTCCTTCATTTGAGGCCTTTGTCATCTGTTCAGGATGGTAGGAGTTCAGCAGTCAGTGTGGCCTTGGCAAGTCATTTACCTCTGCTGTCTTCATCTACAGACTCAATGAACTGAGTCAGCTGATCACTGAGGGCCCTTCCAACCTTAAGACCAATATTTCTAGTGCCAGGCAGGTACCAGTAATCAGTATTCATTAATCACAGAAATGATGCTCCAACATCCTATTTCTGGGTGGTAGGGCATCTATAAAGGATGACATCATACAGAACTGTTTATACTCTAAATTTCAATTTTAAAGGCATGTTTTAAAATTCCATTTCCTGTGAGGCATTTAAAGTTTTTTAGAGAGTGTGTGTGTTTATGTTGGTGTGCGCGTTTATTTTGGGGGTGTTTCCCATGCCATCCCACTGAGAGGTGGCAGGAAGGCAGGAGAAGGCACAGTCACCGCCCCCAGGAAGTGTGCACTGCCTGTCTGTTCGTGTGCTCACAGGCTGGGTGGCTCTATAGCCAATGTCATTGATCACAAGTGAATTTCCTTATTTTTAGATCACTGCAGATCCTTTAGAGTTCTTCTTTAGTTCTTACTTGTTGGTTTTCTTGCTTTGAAGGCTTTATTCAAGATAGTGGTAAGGGAAGTGGTTAACAATTATTAATTGATTTTTCTGGAAAGTTCCTGGTGACCAAAGGAAATTGTTGAGGACCATTTTTGGATTCTAGATGCCAGTTGCCTTTGCTGTTTTGTTGTTGGTGGTGGTGTCGGGGTTTTTTGTTTTTGTTTTTGCTTTCTTGGTTTTTGGCATTGTGTTTTTGTTTGTTTGTTTGTTTGTTTTGTACTGGGGATTTAACCCAGAGATACTTTACCACTCATCTACATCCTTGAGACCTTTTTACTTTTCATTTGCAGACAGTGTCTTGCTAAGTTGCTGAGGCTGGCTTTGCGATCCTCCTACCTCAGCCTCCAGAGCTGCTGGGATTCTAGGTGTGCGCCACCAAACCTGGCGTTTTTGCTTTCTTTTGTGCCTATTTTGGGGGCAGTTCACTCTGAATCTGCATACTGCTTTTTAGATAAATTTTCATATGTAGAAATGTGAGCATGTCTACACGGACATTTTTGTACACAAATGTCTGGGAATGTTGAGCGTGTCTTTTAGAGTGAGGTTTGACAGGAAGCAGCAGATACATGTGAGTTGATGGATATCCTCGCTCAATTCTAATACTATCAGTAAATATTCCCTACTTGATACTATTATTATAGTTCCCTTATTTAAAAGAAAAAAAAAGCCATCACATAGTATGCTTTGATTATAACAAAAAAAAAGGAGGTATCTATTTTCCCCATACACCCTCAGGACAGCTTCCAGTGTCAGACTCCAAAACCCTTGACTGGCTTCCATCCTGTGCATCCATTTCTGAGAGACTCATACCCAGGAATTCGTAGCATTTCTTAAAAGGAAAAACAAAGGAAAACAGCAACAACAGATTGCAGGTGGAATTGAACAGAAAAGCAATCTTAGGTTATCTCTTTATTATTCCGATTATTTCCTACAGAAGGACAAGAGAGACCTTTTCCTCTGGCCTCTATGGCTGAGCATGACTTAAGATGTGCCAGGTTGCTCTCCAGCCCTCCACTGCTCAAAATCCAAATAATCCTGCTATTTTACCCACACAAACTACCAAAATTCCACTTTTTTCGGAATTAACTAAATATCTGAAGAAGTGATTTTTTTTCTCTTACCCTCAATGAATCTGACTCTGTAGTGTATTACCACCTTCATGTGGTATATGGTTTGGGTTATATGATCCTGTACTGAACTATTAGGCAAAACAACCCCATTTTAAACTATGTAACTCTATTTACATTTTGTGATTCCCTTGTCCTGCTCTTTTTGCTCCCCAGAACACATTGAATACTGAGGGAAAACATTGATTTAAAATCCAACAGCATCTTTTATCCAGTTGACCACATTTGATTTAAAGAGACATCCCAGGGCTGGGGATGTGGCTCAGTGGTAAAGAGCTTGCCTGTCATGTGTGAGACCCTGGATTCCATCCCCCAGCACAGCAAATAAACAAATAAATAATAAAATCACATTCCCAATAGGTTTAAGGGCAAGAATGGATGTTATACGGTGGCTCAGCAGGAAATTGGCCCATAGCAGTTTGGAGAAGGCACTGGTTGCTTAGCAGAATTGGCTGCAATTAGTCAGTCTAGAGGTGACTTCTATTTAAGAACACATGCATGCCATCACTGATGGCAGAATAGAGACTTGAGAACGAGATCAAGCAAATTAGATTTCAAGTGGAAAAATTAGACTATGGCCTGGGTATTAGAGAATTGTTGTTAATCTTGTAAATGTGATGATGGTATTGTGGTTACATAGGAAAACATCCTTATTTTTTAGATGTGTAAAGTGAAGTATTTGGGAGTGAGATGTCATGATATCTGGAGTTTCTTCTAGAGTACTTCAGCAAAGAAGAACAGGAGAAATGAAGTAAATATGACATGCTGTTAATAATTATTAAATACAGAGATAGTGCCTATTATATTCTATGTGCTTTTCTTTGTTTGAAAATTTCTGTAGTAAATAGAAAAAAAACCCAAAAATCCTTGAGATCCAAAATTTTAATGTTAAAAATATCTCGCATATTAATAAAATCTTATTGAATGCATATGTTATGAGGGGAGCTTAGATTTAAAATTTCTCTTGACTTATAAGCAGAGCCTTAGTTCTTAGGGCATGGTCAGGAATACATAAATCAGTGCGAACGTAAAATCCATAAAAAATGCTATTCATTTTATTTCTTAAGAATGCATTTTAAAATTAGAGAATCAAATCTGCAAGAAAAGCACAGTACACATTTAAAAACTGAAAACCTAAAAAAAGCGTTTGAGGACTTTAGATTTGCAGGTAAAATCTTGAGAGGGAAATTAAGAACAGCTGGTATCAGGGTAAAACTAGCTGAAAGTCTAAAGGTAATGACAGAAATTATGAAAGCAAGGTTTACTGAAATGATGTGATTTGAATCATCTTTGGAATTACCATTAATTCTAAAGATTAATGTGCTTCTTTAAAATGTTTATTTTGTCTTTTGAATAATTATTGGTACAGAGCTGTGTTCTACCTAAGTAATGTCATAATTTGTGATATGTTAATATAGCATTTACTTATTGCAAAACATGTATTAATTACCACGAGGACATAGAAGGAAAACAGACCTCCAGTGGTGGAGGGATTAGTTCTGGGAAATATTCCAGCATGAGAGCCCAGCTTCAGTGGTGTTGATGTTAGTGCCTTTCATTCCTTGCTCTATACAGGTGCACGTCCAAATCTACTATATTAAAAATATTGGGGCTGGGGTGTAGCTCAGTGGTAGAGTATGTGCGTAGCATGCACAAGCTCTGGGTTCTGATACCCAGCACCAGGGCGGAAAAAAATCCACTTAATAAACATAAAATGTGCTTATTTTGGAGCAGCAGGCCTCTGATGAGAAATAGGTTTCACCAAATCAAAATCACCCTTTGAAAAAAAAAAAAACTTTAAACCTATTCTCAACACGGAATGTGATTTTAATATATCTGAGGACTTTGGCTAACTTGCTTTTCCAGAACTGTTGATCAATTGGCAAAATTGAGGGTAGGAGGGGTAAAGAGTGTTAGAAACAAGAATAGCAAAGGAATCCAGAGACCCTGAGTCCTTGAATCTGCCTTTTAGCAAGGAAGAAAGGAGCATAGTTCAAGAAATTCCTGGACTAAGAAGTACAAAAGTGGGATATTTTAGTCTTAAAATTTAAGCATGCCTCTGAAGTTTCCACTACATTAATAAATGAGGTTTTTGTTGTTGTTTTTTGGGGTTTTTTTGTTTGTTTGTTTGTTTTGTTTTATTTTATTTTTGGTACCAGGGATTGAATCCCGGGGCACTTACGCACCTAGACACATCCCCAGGCCTTTTTTATATTTTATTAGAGACAGGGTCTTGCTGGGTTGCTTAGGGCCTCACTATGTTAGTGAGGCTGGGTTTGAACTGGCAATCCTCCTGCCTCAGCCTCCCAAATTGCTGGGATAACAGGTGTAAGCCACCTCGTTCAGGTAAATGGTATTTTTTTTTTTTTTGAAAGAGGGGTTTATTACTCCTGGGTTCCATTTCTAGTTGTTGTTGTTTTTTTCACTAATTAATGGTATCAGTATCTTTATGTGCAAATTGAGACACCTCTATTAAGTAATAATTATGGACATTTTCCCAAACTTTTTACTGTTGTAAGTACTTTACATTAAATTTATTTAATCTTCACAACTTAGTAGATATTCTTATTATACCTCATTTTTCAATTAGGAGACCAGACAGTCTGTAATCAGAGAATTTTAGAGGTGAGTAGGCCCATGAAAATCATTTAATCTGGGTGTCAGTGCACTGCAGTGATTAAGGGTACAAACTCAGCACCCAAGGTGAGTGCTATTTCAAACTTGGATCCTTCAGTAAACAGGAACGTACCTAACGACTTCACCTCTGTTTGCCTCAGTTTCCTCATCTGCACAATGGGGATGAGGAAAGAATCTGCACTGCAAGGTTATTAGGATTACATGTGCAGTAAAGTTCCAGCAAATAAGAATAAAGATGAGAGTAGTAACTAGATAAGTAGTCGTGGTTGTTTCTTAAAGGAAAGTGTTGATAGAGGAATTAAAAGATATTCAGCAGATGCTGGGGTAATGATGGTCTTGATGGAAAGAATGAAATATTCATTATCAATGAAACAGATTGGCTTTGTGGAGAAAGAAATAAATTAGACTGCAGAAGCAGAGCAAAGAGGGGACCCTTAGTCCAGAAAAATATATGCCGAGTTATATTCAGCAAAATGTTTGTAGAAACACAGTGTCCATGAACTGTGTTGTCCTTAAAGTTATGAACTTTAAATAATAATGTGTAAGAGGAAAAGTAAGATGTAAAGGCCGTCACGGGTGCAAGCCAATGAGAAGTAGTTAGCACAACGGATCCGTGGCCCTCTCTCTGTGCTCTCTGGTGGAGCAATGGGTAGACCTTGGCTCTGTGTCATTAGTCAGAATGCAGATTTTCCGTAAAGGCTGTGCCAAATCATCAGTGTTTGGGAGGCGGTGGGCAGACAGACCTAGAAAGACAGAAGTAACACATATAGAAATGAAGTCCAAATGTGGGTGCCGATGTGGAAATATCCTAGTCTCTTTGGATCGTCATGGACGCATATAGAATGTCGGAGCTAAATGGGACCTTGGAGGTTGTCTGGTACAACCCCCTCATTTCACATTTTGCATTTCTATGAGGATAGAGTTGGGTGAAATTGGCCAGGATTGCAATACAGTGAGAGCAGGAAGTTTGTGGTATGTTTAAAGAGGATTTTGAGTAAGGATGAAGGGAGAGTGGAGACTCCTTCAGTCTGAGTGACGCTTGGGGAGGGAAGTAGAGAAGAGAAGGCAGGGAATTTCCTTAAATCAGTTTAGAAAGGGATGGAAAGAGGAGGGAGGGAGGAAAACAGAATCTAATTTTATGCTATGCAGTCTTAGATTGGATGTGTAGCTCCTGCTTAAAAGTTGATGATAAGGAAATCCCTCATTATTTCTAGGAACTTGGTTTCCTTAAATGGAAAGGAAGGTGGGGGAGAATTTGGCAGCATTGACGTTCCAACACATGAAGATCCATTTGCAGCTGGTGTTGAACCTGGTAAGCAGTTTATGTTAATCTGTTGCTGTTTAGGATGGATCAGTCTTGGGGTTTTAAATAATCACATTTAACTAAGTTTATGCTTAGTACTTTCTTTTAAATAATGGAGTGTCTCAATAGCAACTAATGAGTCAGATTAATTTGGCATAGAGTTCTGAGCAGGGGAGGGGGCAGGAATCCTCTTTCAGAACACTAAAAATGCTTTGCTGAATTTCCTTTACAATTCCCCCAGCCAGGGTTGGGGTGGAGGGAGTCTCTCTGAAGGATTTAAAGGTTCCCCACTGTGCTTGCTCCCCAGTTACAATAGCATTGGGTTCCTGAATGACTACCAGCCTGAAAGTCTGCCTCTCTTGCTTGTCTGTTTACGTGGAGGAAAAGAAGCCAGTTGCACTGAGGATGAAGCAAGATGAAGTTTTCAGGGCTCTGTACTCACGTGGATTATTGTTTACAAAAAGCATTTACCTACCGTGTCTATGAGCATTTCAGAAAGAGGGTTTTAGTTTGGCATATTTTTTATTAAACAACAAAAACATTGCACTTATTTCTTACCATATTATTGTCTGCATTGTTGTAAGGGTTGGGGACATTGGAAGTACGCCCCGTTGTACCCCTCAAGTCTGCCTGAGGGCAGCCCACCTCCCTTGCTGGAAGAAGGGCTTTGAGAGTTGAAAAACAAATGCCCATCTTAGTTTAAGTCTTTCTCTCCTTTTCCCTTCCTCTGGTTCTGTCTCCCCTGTCTGCTGGTTGTGCTGGGTGATGGAATCAAATTAGAGATAAAGAAACTGAGGCACAGTGTGGGTCAGGGGCTTGTGACAAGGCCACATGAGAGGCAGAACTCAAGCTTTTGGTCTGGGTGGAGACCTGTTTGGTCGTCCTGCTTCTGCCATAGAATGTGGCTGGGCCTGTGAGTGGCCCACTGTCCTACTCCTAAAAGAAACCGCCTTTTGCCCTTGTAAAATTGTTTGTATCATCAAAGTCACATCCATGGGAGAAAATGGCTTAGATAATTACAGATGACATAAAGTGACATAAAAGAAAGGAATTTTTTAGAGTTTGTGCATATGGATTTACAAGTTCTGAGTTGCTCTGCAGCACAAAAGTCAGTTCTGAGCAGGACTTCCTCCCTGAGGTGAGGGGTGCTTCTGTGCTTTGTGTTCTTTCTTGTGGTCCTGACGCCTGGGCTCTCCAACTCATTCATTCGTAGGAGAAGCCCAAATGGGCTGCCTTGGTAAAGAAGGTAAACAAGAACTTGCTAGTCTGGTGAACCCAAGCCCACAAGTCCCAAGTTGGAAGTGCAAATTGGTTATGTTTGGAGTATAGACTGTGTGCACACATCAAGACCCCAAAACAAAATCAGAATATGTCCTCAAGTGTTGGGGAGAAGATTAGGCAAATCTTGTTGATCTTTTAAAAAATAGCTAAGTGCAGTACAGTAGAATCATACAGAAAAAAGAACTAGAAGACAGGTCTGGGAAAAGGAATTTGGGGAACAAAACAGTATAAAACTCACCCCCCCTTCTCTAGAATTTGGAATAGTAAGTCCTTACAGGAAATTAAGGGAACATGTAAGGAATCTGAAAGTTTCATAAGTAGAAAATTTTTCCTGGGAGAAAAGGCAGGTGAGTTAATGAATACAAATCTGCATTAAAAACAGAGAAAATTATGGGTAAAAAGAGAGAGAAGCAGGATAATTGTTTTTTAAAATTCAGCCTAAATTGTCCTCTATCCTAGAATATTTAGTATTTCCATCTCAGATTATGTAGTGTTTTAAATATATCTTTTGGGGGAAATTGATTTGAAACTAGAGAGGCCCTTTGAAAGATAGAGATTTTTGGGTTTGGATTTTTTTCTTTCACATTTATTTGACGTTTAATACATATAAACTATGTATTAAAGAAGCATTATTACATATTAGAAAACATCTTAAAACCAATAAGAATATAAATATATGAAAGAGTATTAAAACTATTGATTCATATAAGGCCCCAAATATGTCAATAGCAGAATAAAGCCCAGAACAATTAAGGAAGTTAGTATAAGAAAATACTAACTTACAATATTTCTGTGATAACATTTAAAAACGGATTTTTAAATTGGCAGAATTAATTTAATCTAATCATCTTTAAACCTTGATATCTAATGTTAAGACTTAAAAATTTCAAATTTCCATCATCCTATTATTTTTTTTCATACAAATGATCATAATCATTTTTTTTTCTATAGGAGAATATCAAAAGTTTCATCTCCTAAGAACCTTGAAGGTTTTATTTTTTTCCTCTCCCTCTCCCTTTTTTCTGAAGATTTTTTTAAAGTTGAAACTTCCCTTCTTTAGGTGAGGAAATGTTTTCTATTATTCTTCATGAGTTGAAAAGAGAGCATTACAGTTAGAAAAAGATAGTAACGTACTTAAACTTTGTTTATCCTAACTGCTATGAAACATTATGAAGATGACAGAAAGCAGGATTTTTAAGTTAAATAAAAAAAATTAGATAGAAATTCTTCATCTAAAAAGATCAATTTGTTGGTTATAAAAAAAGAGAGATTAAACCCCCTTTTTGCACTTTTTCATAGACTGGCATGATAATAGAATTAGCATGATCCATCATTTTAAAGTATTTAAGATATAACAAAATTAAAATGAAAGAGCAAAATTTAAAAAAAAGATTTTAGCAAAGAAATAAAAATAAAAGGGATTCTGTAGACACCTAAAATATTCCTAAACATAAATGTAAACTAATGTGATAATTAAAAATAGACTATTTTGATAAATTTCAAATTCTGGTCATTGCTTTAAAAGCAGGCCAGTGAATTAAAGCTAATTTAAGATTTGGGCAGTAATAGAGAAATTTAAACTTTGGGATCTACATGTATGCTGGGAAATTATTTTGTAGGTCCAGAATGTAAACATAAACAATTTGATGAATCAGGCAAGAACCTGCACTTTGTGTGTGACCTCTTTTCAGTTTTAGGTAATGATGTTATATTGGTAACGTGAAAAGAGATGAACTTTTTGAGCACATTTTGATATTAGCAACTTGTTCTGTTCTGGCAATAATTTTATTAGTGCAGTTTACTTGCATGAATAGTATAAATTACATATGTGAAAGATGTTTTAAAGTAGATAAACTAAACAGCAGACAAACATGTAATTCAAATGCTTAAGCAAACATTTTAGGATGCTTTGATGTCTCATCTGAAATTTAAAAAATAAAATAAGTGGCTACAGAAATGACACAGAGGATCTGTTATAAATAGGAGAATATGTTTATTCTAGCTTTGTCACCAATACCACATTTGGAAAAAGAAATAGACTGTAATGTTTGTCTTCTCTTAACAGAAATATATTTTCTAGAGTATACAAGCTTTCTCTTAATTTTAAATATATTAATTCAGTTACATATGTATATTAAAAAATCTTAGTATAGAGTTTAGGTTGTAAAAAAATACACGTTAAAAATTCATGTGGTAAAAAGAATATAAAAATTTGGGAGAAAAATGCTAATTTTTTGACATGAACTTGAAGAATGCATTTCTAAAATGTATTTGTTTTCTTATAAAGATATTTATAGTAATATTAAGTATATAGGCTAAGACTTACTTAAATTACTTAATTAGGATATACTAAACTTTCCAAGTTATTTTTAAAAGGATGATTATGGTAATCTGAAAAATTATGAAGTTATTTCTAATATAATCTTTACATAAATTTCTTTAATGTATCAATTTTTATATCTAATATTTTGACGGTTAACATAAAAGAAAAACATGACTAACCTTCTAATGGAAAACATAATCTCTTCGCTCTGAGAAGAGAGTTGTAAGCATGTTATAAATATATGAGATCAGTTTCATTTCTGCCACGATCTTGAGCCTTTCTTATGAATCATATATTTTAACATCAGGAGATTAATATATAAAATATGCATAAAATTTCTATGTTCTGACAGCTTTGAAAAATAGAGGGGAAAAATGCAACTTTGCCTAGCTAGATACTATCTAAATTGTTAAATGAAAATTAGAAAAATATAGAAGCTAAATAATGTAGTGAACTAAAATTCCAAATAGGTATATATGATTTTTTATGTCTTGTAGCATCTGCGTTAATTGTTTATGAAACTGCATATTGTATATGAGTGAAAAAATAAATGATGGAGAAGTATTTTCTTATTGTAGTTTACTGGAACAAAAATTTACTAATAAGCTAACCGGAATATTAAGGGACAGGATTAAAATAGAATTTTGCAGAATTTCATTAAAGATATATATACCTTTCCTATAAGGCTTTGGTGTTTTGGGTGCATATAAGGATTTCTGAGTTTTGTGATTTGAAGTTCATGATATATTTTAAGTGCCCTTTCAAATGACAATGTTTTTGTGCAAAAATAAAACATTGTATACATTTTATTTTACATTTGGGTGTGGGAAAAATAGCAGATGCTTTGGGAGAGTTCTAGTTGTCATTTTAGTGCATGCATCAAATACCAAACAATTATTTTTTTTTTCTCAGTGAGTTACACGTCTGGACATGTTACAATTTGTGTATGTACATCTTGGGCATATTTAACTTACATTGATGATACAGTGATCTCTAAAAATGATTGTTAGTCTTTACTGATATTATGGGCAAAATATTTAAAAGAAATGCATTTTAAAATTCGTTTTTTAATTAATATGAGAAAGACTGAAAGTTCATTCATGAATAAAATAGGGATTTTGCACTTTCTTGAAAGAATCAACTGTTTATTTTTTTTTATTTTATAAAAATGTTTTTCTTTACTTGTTGTTTGTTGACATTTTAAAGTAAGAAAGGAGTAAAGAAGGATAATATGCTATTTCTGATTATCTTTCTATCCAGAGAGAGAAAGGGAAAGTAAACATGTTGTTGGCTCAACAGTTTTCCCCTAAAAGTTTAAATTTTAAATTGAAAAGATATAGTGACCATAATTATTTTTTTAATTAGAACTTATTTGGAATTGCATGAATTTTTATTTTTGAGTCGATGTAGTTGAGGAGATTTGTCTTTTAAAACTGAGAGATGTAGAATATTGTGGGCAGTTATAGGATAGTCTTTCTCTCGTTGGTTCTCAGAACTTACAAAATATTTTAAATTAATAGTGTTAAGTACAAGAATCTCTGGGCTTTAATAATGTTTTTAAATGCCAGGAAAGTATAAAGGCGAGGGGGAAGATGAAATGAACCTAAGTGTCCCCCTTCAATGGTAAAGATTGACACTGTGAGGAGTTCTCTGGAGATTAGCAAACAGTACTCTGTCGGGAATCATTTTCTGGGCAGCTGAGGTTATTTGTGTGATAAGGGAAGGAGGCGAGAGGGCATAATTGCAACTGTTGGACAAAATTGCTGAAGTTTGTTTCGGACGGAGAGGGTGGAAGCAGGTGCAACAGTTAGGTCCGGGAAGGAGGAAGGGCGCCAGGCTCGCCAGCCCTGAAGCCACGACAGGGTTAACGGCGGCGCGCCCGGTGCACTCTGGGAGTTGTAGGCCGCGCGCGGCATTGTGGGAGTTGTCGTAAAAAGCCTGCTTTCTCGCCGTCATGGCCGCCTCCGAGGCGTGGAGCACGCGGTTTCTGTCTTTCTGGGGGTTTTGGGGGCTCTCTGGCACGTCAGAGGCCACCAACAGCCCTCCAGGTTGCCGAGGGCCTGCTAACTGTGTTCCTGGGAGGTGGGCGAGCGGCCTGAGGGGTTAACATTGAGACCTGGAGAGGTTTCCCTAACCGGGAGGCCTCTGGCTACTAAGGGCTCGGTGAGGGGAGGGTCCCGCCGGCCAGACCCTAGCCGTCTGGCCGTCTACCTCTGAAAGATTGGGGTGGCAGCACCTAGGAGTTTAGCAATGTGCTTTTTGGTGTTGCAGTTTGTGTCCTGAATCTTCCTCTTTCCACACAGCGTTTGGCTCTGTTTATTTAGTCCTTGGTGCTCACGACCCTCTTTGGGGTTAAGTTGGGATCCTTTTCTTTGGGTCTAATGGGACTTATACAAGAACTGGAATCTTACAAGGTGTGTACAGCAGTGTCCCGGGTGTTGATTGTCGGGGGTGTAAGGAATTGCATGAATATGAGCGGTTTCATGAATCTCTGAATGTGTGGCTAGCTTTCTGTAGCGTATGGTAGACTTTACCCTTGTTTGCTAATGCTGAGAAGCAGTGTCAGGTAGTTCCTACTTGTGAAATGCTTTTCTGTTAACTTGGGTATGTTCTTAAATCTTTGGGAGCTTCAGAGGAGTGTTTTGCAGTTGTGGGAAAATGTGTGTGCAAAACTGAATTTTCAAAAAACTGGCAGGATCATAAGTACCTTCAGTTCTAGGGAGCAAACCCCTTTGGTTTTCCTGGTACTGCAAAGTTGTTGGGGGTTCTTTTATGGAAATCAGGTTTGCTTTCAGGTGTGTTACTTACTCTTGGCTCACAGGGTTCCTCTGCATGTTGGGACTCAACTCTTTGGTATCAGGTACTCTTTCAACACTTGAGACAAAGTGGAGCGCTGTGTTTTGACATGTAACTACATGTATCAGAATCTTAGGGTAACGTCAGATTGCTGTGCACATTAGTACCTGTTTTACCTGTCCACACAAATTTGGATCTTACTGTGTATGTCACTTTGTGCTAGTAGTTCCATAAATTATGCCTTGTTTCTATAGTCTGGGTGTTGACTGCATAACTTGGGGCCTTACTGGTCACAAAAAGCCATTTCTTTTATTATTTTTAAAAGTTTTTTTCCCACAAGGAGAACTAATGTCAGGGGCTTTTTCACTCAAGTTTGATGAAGTAAGGGTCTTGAAATAAGGTATCACAAAGGTTTTGGAACTCAGCTATCAATTTTTAGTTTTAGGGACAGCCACGTGACTTTTTCTAGAAGAAGTTGAAAACCTGTTGCATTTTTTGTTGGTATGTTAGAGCACATAAAAAATTGTATTAGACCACTTTCATACATTATTTAAAAAACCTTTGATGTGCGTGATGAGTGGGATTTTCATAACTACCTTCTTTTTTGGGTTTGTTTATTATTTGACTATTTCAGAATGTAGTTATGGTAGAGAAAGGAACAAAGCTGGCTAGGTGTGTATGTGATTCTGTTGAAAGTGATGTCAACTCCAGATTGATAGACTGGAGAAGCTATTTCGTTCCCTCTGACCTAACCCCAGTGTGTCTTAGAATATTAACTCACTGAGCTGGGGCATGGCATCAGTGATCCCAACTACTTGGGAGGTGGAGGCAGTAGGATCAGAAGTTCAAGGCCAGCCTTGGCTTCCTGAGCCCCTGTCTCAAAATAAAAAATGAAAAGGACTGGGGATGTACCTCAGTGGTAAAACACCCCTGGTTCAATTCCCAAATAAATACGTACATACATAAGTAAATATGTATTAATTCATTAGTTGAAAATATATTGAGAAATTTATTTTTAAATAATTAATACTTTTTTTATTTCGTGATATGGTAAAATACCATCAATTCTGCTGGATTGGTTTTATATCTTAGAAAGTCTGAATGTCTAGAGTTTAGATTTATAGAATCATTGAAAACTACAACCAGAGTGTTAATTTGCTTTGAAAGAAGTTGCATACATTTTTATTGCCAAGTTACCTCTGACTTGAGTAGAACAAATGATTCATTAGAAGGTGTCTGAGGTGCTTTGTGAATGGAAGAGTATTTACTTGGTTAAGTTTAGAGATAGACTCATCTCTGCATTTACACAGAACCCTTTTGGATGGTCATATAAGTAAGTTCATTTCTCCCTGAAATAGTGAGGTTTTGCACCCAGGAGTTCTGGCATTTAATCCTTGAGGGCTGTATTTGGTACTCCACTTTCTACTCCCATCACTCCAATTCTACTGGTGTAAAATGTCTTTTGTAATATATAAAGACAATAGTAGGTGTTGTAGAAAGAAAGCATAGTTAGATCCAATTATGTTTTCTGGAGAAAATGATTCTTAAGATTATATATACATATTTGATAGATGTGTCAAAAGCTGTCTTTTTGAAACTTAAGTTTTAAATGATTTCACCAAAACTCCTTTCAATAAGACATAACACCAAAAAATAATTTTCTTGACCAAGGTGTATAAATTAAAACTTTGGTTGTAGTGTTCCTTTAAAAATGAAATGCAAATTTCCAAATTAAAGAATTCGGTAGATGCCAAAAAAAAAAAAAAAAAACCCAAGTTTTCATTTTAGCCTATAACTGATATGGAGACACTAGGGAGGGATTTGGGTAGGATTATCTGTCTGGGGCCTTTACTGGGATCCTTTCTAATCTCATTTTCCTCTATATAACTATTTCCATTGCTGAGAGTAAGCAGTTCTTATGGGTGCATTTCTGCATCTGTTAACATTTGTGAGTAGTAAGATTATAAGAAGACTACAAGTTACCCGTTTAGAATTTGATCTTTAGTTTTTATTTTTATTATTTGAGAGGAAGATTTTTTATTGTAGTTGTGGACTTGTGTGTAGTCTTCTCAACCCATTTTGTCTGGTTTTAGATTGTAATTCTCTTAACACATGGAATGTATCTCTATCTCCCACCCTCCAAGAGATTAGTGAGTTCTCCGGGAGAAAATGGGAGAAATGGATAAGGTATTTTAAAAATTTCTATGCCTGTCAGTGATTAATTTTATTTCTTGATTCTTCCTACATGCATTTCCAGGACAGAATACATTATCTTTGCTCTGGTAGGCCCAATATTTTAAAGTTACAATATTTAGCACATGATTTTTATGGGCAGGACAGAGCAAATTAACAGTTATTTCAAAATATGTAACATAGATTAAAAGATAACTCGTTGATTTCCAATGAATGAAATCACATGCATCCTGCCACTTCATTCTGTGTCGTAAAGCTTTATCCTCAGCCTTCCTTGTTTTTCTTTTCATTTACTTTCTCCCTCAGTATACCTGTGTGGTTCCAGAATTTAAATGGCATTTTTGTTATTTTGGAAAAAAAGAATTCCACATCATTTGCTTTGACTTTCAAAACCCTGAACCAGTGACTTTCTTAAACTTCACCCCAGAGTGCCAGAATTTGGTCCGCAAAAACCCCCAGGATGCATGACTGTAGTTGCCTTTTCTGTTACCAGCAGTCTTTGAACAATGATGAGAGAGGTGCTTGACTTGTCCTTTTCAGAAGGAATTTGAAAAGCACTTCTTGCCTGACATGCTTGTGAAATTTTATTAGGATGATATAAGAAAAATCCTTGAATTCACATAAAAGAACAGAAGAAAGCAGTTCTGTATGTGTTTACTAATTTGAAAAAAATCATTTTGTAAACCACTTTTATTGTTTTCAAACTCTAAATTCATGTTTCTTGATTTTAAATTATTTTTTAAGGCATTTTGGTGGTTTTCTGTTTTGTTTTTGGTAGGGGGAGACATATTTTCAATGAAATCATATTAAATGAGTGGTCAGTTTGTTCCTTTTCATTTTAGTAGTGACTTTCAGTATAGAATATGTGCAGTTTATAAGAGGAAAGAGGACTCAGTGCATTAGTGGGTTAAATTGTAGACATTAATGGGGCTGGAGTTTGGCTCAGTGGTAGAGCACTTGCCTAGCATGCAGGAGGTCCTGGATTTGATCCCCAGCACTGCAAAAAGGAAAAGGAAAAGGAAGAAAAAGAGAAGATGTTAATGATTTAAACTGTTTTGTATCACTTGCTATAATTATATCGTTAGAATTTGAACCTGTAGTAAATTATGAGAATTTTTAAACATTGTGAAATGGCTTTTTCCCGGAAAAGATCCTGTGTATTTTGTGTTAATTGTTTGATATATATATATGTAGGGCTACATAATTTTTTCATTGTAGCCAAACATTTTAATAAGGAAACCAATACTAAATTAAAATGAGGTCGACTCCCAATATATTATTCTATTTGAGGAGGAAGTATTCTAAAATTGAAACTTTTTAAAATTTAATTTTGCAATGCTGGGGATTGAACTCAGCACCTCGTGCTTGCAAGCTGGAAATAAATAATGTGGGAGATTGTGTTTTCTGAAGATGGCAACAGTACTTTCTCAGTTTGTTATTCTGCATTGTGACATTGTCACTGTCATCAAAAGCGTAGTCTTGGGCTCAGTGGTAGAGTATTTGCTTAGTTCGCTTGAGGCCCTGGACCACACACACGCACGTGTGCTTTTCTTCCTTGAATCTGGGTGGGTCTTTAGACTGCTTTGAAGTGATGATGTGCCAGTTCTAGGTATTGCTCTTACCTGGCCTCACATCTGCTTCCTGCCACTTGGAAGCCAGCCACTATGTAAGAAATGTGTGTAACCTGAAATCACTGTTGTGAGTAACCCCGAACTCGTGAAGAAGCCCTGAAGGATGACACATTAAGTGGAGAGGTGAATGAGTACCTAGGAAGCAGAAATATAAGAAGTCGTTTGGGAAGTGGATCCTCCAGCCCCAGCTGCCCTAGTTATTGCTGTGTAAGTCACACAAGCCACCCAGTGGCTCCCTTCCCAATTTCTGATCTATAAAATCATGAGCAAAATAAAATCGTTTGTTATAAGCTTCTAACGTTTTGGTGCTTCGTTATGCGGCTATAGAAAACTATAACAAATGCTGGGGCAGAATTAATTTTATAATAGATAACAGTATGGGAATCTATATTTGCATGTCTGAATTTGACAAGTAATTAGTATTTACAAAAGATAAGAAATGCCTAGATTATCAAACAAAAAACAAGAGCCTGGGGCTGTAGCTCAGTGGTAGAGTGCTTGCCTGGCGTGTGGAGGCACTGGGTTCAAGTCTTAGCACCACATATAAATAAACAAAATAGAGGTCCATCAACTAAAAAGATATTTTTAAAAAATAGATTAAATAATCAAATTTAAAAAAGCAGTAGCCCCAATAGAAAAATTTACTAAGGTTATAAATAGGCAGTTTTGAGATTAAATCCAGCAAGCTATTAAAAGGTACTCAAACTCACTAGTACTCAGAGGGAATTTAGATTAAAACAATAAGAAATCTCTTCACATGAAGTATAGTAATTAAAACTAGTTGATGTCAAGTATTGGGGATGGGGGGAATAGGAACCATCAAGCACTGCTGGTAAGAGTGGAAAGTGATGGAGCCATTCTGTAGAGCAGCCTGGCAGAATTTAGTTAAGTGGATGTGGACATTAAATTGTTTCTGGATATATAACCCCAAGAAATCTTAAGTCTCTAAAGGAGAAAAAAAAGTGAAGATATCACAATTTTGGTGTTGGAGGCTTAGATGCAACCTGAGATTCATCACTGGGGAATTGTACAGGTAACATCTGATAGGTACAGGTGTAGGTACAGGTGCATCAGATAAAAGGAAAGAGTGCAAATATCCACAAATCACTTTAAAAGATGAGTTTATTAAGAATGATAATGGAACCCATAGCAATACCATTTGTATAAATTTGAAATGTATACAAGAGTGTTTTGTAATAAAAAAATGTTCAAGCAGATGTGTCAAAACACATTGAAGTGGTTACTTAGGGGACTGTCAACAGAGGGGAGAGAAAAGAGGAGTGGAGAATGAGGTAATAGATAAAAAGATGGTAGTGATGATGGGTGTACAGTGAGTCAATGCAGAAAATCGATCAAATTTTCTATGTTGCAGGTCCAACAATGCTCTCTCCAAGAAGAAAAGGTTTTAATTCTCAAGTAATCTAAGTCAACTGGCAGACTATTTAAAAAATTTCCCACACTTGAGAAAAATTTTAAATGAGATCAGTACTCATGTAAGTGTGGTCAAGCAGGCAATTTCATATTTTGTTGGTTATGTAAATTGGTATGACCTTTATAGAAGACAGTATTTCAAGTTCCTTAAAAATGCTCATATCCTAGTGACAAACATTTATAAATTTAAATTAAGAAGACAAAACCACTTAAATAGCATCAGCAAATAAAATACTTAGGGATACATATAAAAGAAATTATGTGAGACCTGTACACTGAAGCTGTATACCTGCTGGGAGAAGAATACCTAAGTAATGAGAAATATACCATGTTCATGGATTGGAGGATTCTACATTATTAAGATTTCAACTTCAAATTGATCTATAGACTCAAACAATCCCAATCAAAATACCACAGGCTTTTTCTTTTAAATCAAAAAATTGTAAATGTAAAGATTCCAAGGTGGGCAAGACAAGAAGGATTTATTTAACTGATTTTAAGACTTTAAACTGAAGTGGTCAAGAAAATGTAATTCTTATATAATTGCAGATACCCAAATCAAAGGGACATAACGACGTGGAGATGCACACACATCATCCAAGGATTTTCAACAAAAGTATCATGGTAAGTCAGTAGGGAAGAGAGAATCTTTTCAACAAACAGTGCTGGAACAGTTGGATATCCATATGTAAGGAGATGAGTCTTATCCCTTGCCTCATACTGTATTCAAAGAAGAACCTGAAATAGCCACAAACCTAAACATAAGAACCAAAACTGTAAGAAAAGGAAAGAAACCTTGAAAACAGGAGAAAAATCTTTCTGATCACAGATGATACAAAGATTCTTTGGATAAGACAGAAAGTGGAACCATAAAAATTTAGATAAGTCGAACTTCATCAAAAGTAAAAACTTCATTTTGAAGTAGCACTTTTAAGGAAATGAAGAAGCAGCCCATACCAGGAAAAATATTTGCAAGATACCTGATGAAGGATTCCTCTCCACAGATACAATGCAATCCTCACACAGTCTAAATGAATAAGCAAAAGCTTTGGTATATAAATGAGCCGAAGATCACCTTTCTCTGATGAGCTCCCAAATCTTCCTATATATGATTTGAATAGATATTTCAAATAAGCACTTGAAAAGATGTTTAATATTTTTAACGATACTGCTAATTAATTAACACTTATTAAAACCATATTGAGATATCATTGCATATCAACTAGACAAAAAAGAATGACAATACCAGATGGTGTTGATGTGGAGCAACTGGAACAAAATAGAAAGACTACTTTGTAAAACAATTCGGCAGTTTCTCATAAAATTAAGTACTTCTATGACATTATTCTGTTCCTCAGTATTATATCTCCATGGGAAATAAAAGCTTTTGTTCACACAAAGTCTTATGTCAGAAGTTGGAAAGAACTGAATATTGATCAACTGAATGATGGATAATCAAATGGAATACTACTGAATAATAAAAAAGGAACAGACCACCAATGTTCAAAACCACCAGTTAATCTCAAGAACATTGTCCTCACTGTCAGATACAATTACATTCTGTGGGGTTCCATTTATATGCATTTATAGAAAGCAGAATCAGTGATTCTGATAAGTGGTGTCAAGAAGGCAATAAGAAACTCTTGGAGTTGATGGAACTGTTGCATATCTTGATGGTGGTGGCTATGCAAGTGCACACATTTATTAAAAATTAATGAACAGCTGGGGTTGTAGCTTAGTGGAGCATGCACGAGGCCTTGGCTTCAATGCCCAGTGCTGGGGGTTGGGGGTTGTGGATGGGAATCATTGAACAAAGCAAGGTGAGGTAGCATGAGGTCCTGGTACCCAGGAGGCTGAGGCAGGGGGATCACTGGAGCCCACAAGTTCAAGACCAGCCTGGGCAACATAGTAGGATCCTGTTTCAAACAAACCAAAAATCATTGATTATAATCTGGAAATTATATGTAAATTGTCCCTCAAAGTAGATGAAGGAAAATAAAAGTTCATGCCTTTTGACCCAGTAAGAAAAAAGAATAAGAGATGTGTATAAGTGTTTGCTTCAGCATTATTTATAATAACTAAATAATCCAAACAACCTAAATATCTAGAAATAGAATATTGTTAAAATCTATCTTTAATACATTGATGCATGAAATCTGCCAAGCCATTAAGATTATATGGGGGCTGGGGATACAGCTCAGTTGGTAGAGTGTTTGCCTCTCAAGCACAAGGCCCTGGGTTCAATCCCCAGCACTGACAAACAAAAAAATTATATGGAAATTATGACTTGGAAAAGTGTTTACTATTTTAAGTAAAAAGGCAGATTATTACTCTGGCAGTTAAGAGTAAAAACAATAACTCATTGATAAATAAGAGTTAAGTGGGATTTTTGTGATAATATATAAATGTGGTTTAAAAGCTGGTACCTCTTTGTGTATTGTTCTTCTCGTGGGAAATGGATGAGAATAAAAAATCCAGACCATGACTGTGGTTGTACACACTTGGAGCACTTGCCTAGTGTGCACACCCTGGGTTCCATTCACAGCACCACTAAAAACAACAACAAAATAAATAAAACAACATTTAGACCAAGGTTGTGTGTGTGGTGCTTGGGATTAAACTCTTACACATACTAGACCAAATTTCTTTAGCAACAAGGTAGGCCAAGTTCACCATTTCCTCCTAATATCAACAGGGGTTAACCCACTCCAAGGAATATTGACTAAGTAGATACAAATAGCCAAAGTGGTGTCCCCTTAGCTTTGACTTTAAAAAAATTCTCAAATTATATTCAGATACCATTTGTATCTCAGATCAGAGGACAACTGAAATGAGATTTCAAGGGCAAAGTTGTAATTAAATTTAAACATGGATCCACAGTATAGTCCCTAGGGAGTGTAATGGAAAAGGTCAGAATCATCCCATCTACAGTGTGCAGGTAAAATTTTCTGTACTTGTTGAGCAGTCCTACAACAGGAATTTGGACTATTGAATATTCTTACCTTAAAGCAGAAAGAAAGGAAATTTGAATAGTTTGGGGATGTGCATTCAAGAGGGAATAAAGAATCTATGAAATTCTTTGACTAGTCTCTACCTTGGTGTCCTGGAATTTACATCTTATATAATTAAGAGAAAGAGTGGGTTAAATCAGAAATAGGATGGCATGTCTCTAACTTTGATAAAACCTAGAACAATGAGAAGGTATGTAAATAGAAAAAAGTTATTAAAATAATTGGATATATTTTTGAATATCAGTTAATTTTTTTTAAACAGAGAAATTTTGTTAGTGATAGTCTTTGAATATTTTAGTCCTTGTTTTCCATATATTTGGAAACCTGTAATGAAAATTATAATTCTGTCAATAAATTGTTGTTTATCAATCTACAATTAATTGGATTTCTGCAAACAGGGTCTTCTTTTCTGTTAAGCTCAGTTTATTAAAAATCTTGTATGAATAAGAAATAGTTTATAGAAAGCAAGTCTTTATAACATTCTGATTTAAATAATCAAAATATTCATGGAGCTGGGGATGTAGTTAAGTGGTAGAGCTCTTGTCTAGCATGTGCAAGGCCCTGGGTTTGATCCCCAGCAACACACTCATACACAAACAGGAAAAAAAAAAAAAAAAGAATGAGCAGCTTATTTATTAGAAGATTGTGAAAATATTAAAATTGGGCTTTTTGATCTTCCTGCAAATCAGACCAAAAGGAGGTTCATATTACACAAATCTACAAAACGTATTCATTCATGTCCCCATTAAACACATATCAACATATGATAGAATGCAGAAAAACTGAAAGCATTTCCTTAGAAATCTTGGGCAGTATGAGGATGCCCACTCTCACCACTCCTAGTTAGTAGAGTGCTAGAACGTCTAGCCAGAGCAATTAGGCAAAAGAAGGAAATAAAAGGGATAAAAATAAGAAAGGAAAAAGTCAAATTATCACTGTTTGCAGATGATATGATTCCCTACCTAGAAGATCCAAAAAGCTTCACCAAAAGACTGCTAGAGCTAATAAATTTGGCAAAGTAACTGTTTACAAAATCAACATACAAAAATCAACAGCTTTCCTATATGCCAACAACAAATCTGCTGAGAAATAAATCAGGAAAACAATTCCATTCAATTAAAAAAAAAAACTTAGGAATAAATCTAACCAAGGAGGCGAAAGACCTTTACAATGACAACTATAGAACACTGAAAAAAGAAAGTGAAGAAGACCTCAGAAGATGGAAAGACCTCCCATGTTCATGAATAGGCAGAACTGATATTGTTAAAATGGCCATGCCACCAAAGCAATATACAGATTAAATGCAACCCAAATCAAAATACCAATGATGTTCCTCACAGAACTAGAAAATACAGTACTCAAATTCATCTGGAAGAATATAAGACCCAGAATAGCCAAAGCAATTTTAAGTAAAAAAAAGCAATGCTGGAGAGCTGGGTTTGTAGCTCAGTGGTAGAGCACTTGCCTAGCACATGTGAGGCACTAGGTTTGATCCTCAGCCAAGCATAAAAATAAATAAATAAAATAAAAGTATTGTGTCCATCTACAACCATATATATATATATTTTTTTTTTAAAAGCAATGCTGGAGGCATCATAATACCTGACTCCAGATTATACTATAGAGCTATTATTTTAGTCAGTATTTTTGCTGCTGTGACTAAAAGACCCAACAAGGACAATTTTAGGGAAAGTTTATTTGGGGCCCACAGTTTCAGAGGTCTCAGTCCATAGACAGCTGGCTCCATTCCTCAATGCTTGAGATGAGGCAGAACATTGTGGTGGAAGAGTATGAGAGAGTGTAGTGGCTCACATGATGATCAGGAAGCAGAGACAGAGGCTCCACTTGCCAGATACAAAATATATACCCCAAAGGCATGCCTCCAATGACCCACCTCTCAGCCACACCCTACCCACCTTCAACTACGATATCAACAGATTAATTCACTGATTGGGTCAAGGCTGTCATAACCCAATCATTTCACCTCTGAATGTTCTTTCATCATCTCACACATGAGCGTTTGGGGGACACCTAATATCTAAACCATAACAGCTATAGTAACAAAAACTTCTTGGTACTGTCCTAAAAACAGGCACCTGGACTAATGGTACAGAATAGAAGACACAGCGACAAATCCACACAGACACAGTCATCTGATCCTTGATAAAAGTACCAAAAACATGTTAGAGAAAAGACAACCTCTTTACCAAATGATGCTAAGATAAGTGGTTATCAATATGTAGAAGATTGAAACTAGACCCTTATTTCTCACCCGGCTCAAAAATCATCTCAAAAATGCACCAAAGACCTTGGAATTAGACCAGAATCTATGCAACTCCTAGAAAACATGGGGTCAACACTCCAGCATATAGGCACAGGCAATGACTTTCTCAACGGGATCCCTAGAGCTCAGGAAATAATCCCAAGAGTTAATAAATGGGACAGCATCAAATTAAAAAGCTTCTGCACAGCAAAGGAAACATTTAGGAATGTGAAAAGAAAATCCACAGAATGGAAGAAAATCTTTGCTAGCTGATCTTCTAACAGAGGATTAATATCTAGAATATATAAAAAGCTTAAAAAACTTCAAAAAATCAGACAACCCAATTAATAAATGGGTAAATGAATTAAACACACTTCTCAAAAGAAAAAAATACAAATGGCCAACAAAGACATGAAAAAATGTTCAACATCATTAGCAATTTGGGAAATGCAAATTGAAATTACACAGAAATTTCATCTCTCACTAGTCAGATGGCAAATACAAATAATAAATAATATAATAGTCAATAATACAGTAATAATAAATGCTGGGAGGATATGGAGCAAAAGGAACACTTTTGCACTTCTGGTGGGACTGTAAATTAGTGCAACCACTGTGGAAATCAGCATAGAGTCTCCTCAAAAGACTAGGCATGGAACCACCGTGTGACCGACCCAGCCATCCCACCCCTTGTTATTTATCCTGAAGAATTAAAGTCATCTGAGTACAATGATATGTGCATGCCCATGTTTATAGCAGCACAGTTTACAATAGCCAGGGGAACCGCGGTTAATTTTTAAGGGGATAATTGTATTCTAGTTTTGTTTTTGAAAAAAGAGCCCTTATACATGCTGAAATATTTACCAATAAAATGATATGTTTTCTGGGATTTATTTCAAAATAATTCAGGAAAAGACAAGTGGATAGACGAAACAAAATTGGACGTGAGCTGTTATTAATGCAAGTTCATTATATGTAGAAGTCTATTATTCTACCTTTTATAGGGTTGAAATTATCCATAATAAAAAGGTATTTTTAAAAGCAGTAACATTATAGGAATACTCATATAATAACCTTTTACAAATCATTAGGGAAGCCAGGCATGGTGGCATGCGCCTGTAATTTCAGTGATTTGGGAGGCTGAGGCAGGAGGATTGTAAATTCAAGGCCAGCCTGAGCAACTTAGTGAGACCCTGTCTCAAAATAAAAACAGTAAAAGGGCTGCAGGTGTGGCTTAGTGGTAAAGCACCCTGTGTTTGGTTCCCAGTACCAAGAAGAAGAAAAAATCATTAGAAAAAGAAAAGTATTCCAGCAAGCAAAAGACGTGGATAGGCAAAGTAGAAAAGAAAAGTAAGTGGAGCCGGGTGCTATGGGCACACGTGTAAGACCAGATACTGGGGTGGGAAAAGCTAGGTGGGAGGATCACTGGAGCCCAGGGGTTCCAGATTAGGCTGGCAACATAGATAGAAAAGACCCTGTCAAAAACAAAACATTTACTACCGCTGGAAGTATGAATACACCAGCTCTGAAATTTCTTGGTTTTTATCTTCCCTAAGTGCCAGGTGCAGTGACGCACACCTGTAATCCCAGCAGCTCAGGAGGTTTGCGAGTTCAAAGCCAGTCTCAGCAAAAACGAGGTGCTAAGTGTTGTGGGATCCAGTTATTGATGTGTAGTGAGACCACCAGAGACTAAAATAAGAAAAAAGTTTATTTTAGGGAAAAAGAGAAAAAAAAAAACAACAACAACAGACTGATGCATCAGGACCACTCCTCCAACTCAGGGAAGGAGTCCTAGTGAGTGACTTCAGCAAGCTGGTTCTTAAAGTGAAAATCATAAAAATATCCTGTCAGGCTGGCAATAGGGGCTTCTTTCTTTCTTCCTTTCTTTCTTTCTTTCTTTCTTTCTTTCCTTCTTTCGTTCTATCTTTCTTTTTTTCTTTTCAAGGAGAATGCAAGCGACCAGCTCCAGCTTATCTATTTCAGGCTGCACCTGGTGGGTTAGTTGAGGCGGGGGAGCCAGACTACCCATGCCTGAAACCGGCAGCTTCTGGGGCCTCCGAAGGGATGGGTTGCTTCACAGAGAGAGTCAGAGTGTCCTTAACTCATGGCTACATTATTTTATCTCGGGTACTGTCCTTGTATTTACCACAGTCAGCACAACTCAAAGATTCTATTTATACTCATTTTGTGTTTGTTTTATATCAAAGAGTCTCTACCTTTTTCTTTCTATAAGGGGATCACTACTCTTTTACACTAAGCAACTCAGTGAGCAGTGAGACCCTGTCTCTAAATAAAATACAAAATAGGGTTGGGGACATGGCTCAGTGGTTGAGTGTCCCTGAGTTCAATTCCTGGTATCAAAAAAAGAAAAAAAAAATGAGATGTATAAACATAGACATTAAAGAAAAAAGAAATGGAGGGCTGGGGTTGTGGCTCAGTAGTAGCGTGCTTGCCTAGCATGCGTGAGGCTCTGGGTTCCATCCTCAGTACCATATTAAAAAAAATAAAAATAAGGTATTGTGTCCATCTACAACTAAAAAATATATATAAAAAAAAAAATGGAGAATCGCTATCACCTTAGTCCATTATGTGTTGCTATCACAAAATACATGAGGCTTGGTGCCTGGGAAAAGAGGTTTTGGCTCACAGTGCTGGAAGCTAGACCTGATGACCACATTTGATGGGGATTTCATATATGACAACGTGGCAGATGGCATCACAGTGTCAGGAGCACGGGTGGATGAGATCAGATGGTAAGAGAGGAAGCAGGAGAGTGAGCAAACTTGCTTTATAACAACTCACTCTCATGGTAACTAAAACAGTCTCTTGAAACTTAACCTTGAGACAGGCGACTCATTAGTCCCCTTTAAGGGTGGGGCCCCCATCACCTCCCACTATGTTAGGTAGCTAGGCAGCCTTGAGCAGCAGGAGGACAATAAAGGGTGGTAACTTACAGGGGGACATCAGGCATATATATCAAAGAGAGTCCATAGGTCACAGGAATGGAAGTCACAGGGAAGTTTACCAAAGCAGAGGCACATCTGGAAAATGGGAGCGGGTACGCCAAGCCTCCCCCAGCCACAGTTAACAATGACCCCTTAAGGGAATTATAATTTCAAGATCATGTTATTCCCAGCCTTGTGCACAGGCCACCACTGAAGCCATGTCACATTCACCCTTGTAACCAGGTCATCAGGAACCTCAGAGGACATTTGGTGAGGGCTACACAATGGGTAACAAAGGACCTAAGGGAAAATGAGAAAGTAAGGCAAGAACAAAGGAACCCAAACCACTTAAAAACCCCAGACCCTAAGAGCTACGCTGTTCTCCCCAGAGGCAGTCGGCTCCGAGCCAGTCCTGGTCATCTGTACCCGCACCATTGCTAATAAACTCTTGTCTGTACTCTGTGCAGCTTATTTAAAAATCCCTCCTAAGAACCAGTCACTGGGAACCCCTGCTGTTGCTTTGGCCCCAGGGGCAGGTCTCCTCCCTGACAACTAGGCTCCACCTTTTAAAGGAACCACGACTTCTCAATACCATTCATTACACTGAGAACAAGCATATGAACCTATGAGGGACAAACAATTATCCAAATCATAGCAAGAGCCATAGTCAACAACTGTGAATAATAGTCAACTTGAATAATTCTTAGATACAGGAAGTTTAGTTAAAAAAGCAAGTACCAGAGGACTACCCAAGTATGTGCTAGGTCTATGAGTGAGTTCTTAGGTTTCCCATAACAAATGGCTACATGCTGGGTGGCTTTAAAGAATAGAAATTTATTCTCTCATAGTTCTGGAGGCTGGGAGTTCAAAATCAAGTTGTGGGCAGGACCTTGTTCTCTCTGAAGACTCTGAAGAACACTTCTGTGCTTCTTCCTAGCTTCTGGTAGTTGTCAGCAATCCTTCGCATTTCTTGGCTTGTACTGTATTTCTATAATCTCTGTCTCCATTGTTACAGGCCAGCCATTTCCCTCTACCTCTCTGTGTCACTCCAAATGACTCTCTCTTTACAAGGACATAGCTACTGGATTTAGGGCTCACCTTCATCCAGTATGACCTCATCTTAACCT
Source organism: Glaucomys volans (assembly GCA_020662805.1). NCBI lineage: Eukaryota > Metazoa > Chordata > Mammalia > Rodentia > Sciuridae > Glaucomys > Glaucomys volans. The sequence continues at coordinate 91,920 of JAJEJO010001926.1, forward strand.
GATTACATTTGCAAAGACCCTGTTTTCAAATAAGGCTGTTTCTCACAGGTAGGGGATTAGGACTTTGACATATCTTTTGGGGGAACCACATTGCAACCCATAATGGTCATACTTTCCAGGATGGAGACTCTTAAGATTGAGATTCGTTTGTAGGAGATTTACTATAGAAGACTCTGGGGAACATCTGTCAGAAGAGGGAGAGAGAGGGAAGCAGAATTAAACTGAAGGAGACGTTGAACCGCTTAGTATTTTTGATGGAGGCTTCTGGCAATCCCACAGGGAGCACTGATGCTGGAAAGGTCTTTTGGAGAGATGTGTAATTGAAGTAAGTGGTCCAGGTTTTTGTATCCT
>JAJEJO010001926.1:92370-186691 GCA_020662805.1 Glaucomys volans
TCTTTCTTTCTTTCTTTCTTTCTTTCTTTCTTTCTTTCTTTCTTTCTTTCTTTTTTTTTCTTTTTGGTACTGGGGAGTGACCCTAGGCCCTTGCAAACTGAGCTACATCCTCACCCCTTTTGTAAGACTTTATTAAAAAAAAGTTCTGTTGTGCTATTTCACAGCAGGGTGACCATAGGTAACTATAATGTACTATATCTTTCAAAAAGCTAGAAGAAAGAATTTTGAAAATTTCACCATAAAAATGATAAATTGTTGAGGATGCATATGTATGTGACTACATGTAGCTGTATATTCAATGTGGATATATAATGTGCAATTTAACATATAGGTGGACATAGTACATATGTGTGTAGACGTGTGCAACAAAGTGATACACACAAATTAAGAAAGTGACTGCCATAAGATGGGGAGACATTTTCACTGGGCAGAGTTAGTGGAGATTTCTGGGGCAATGACTTTATCTGTCTGTCACATTGTGTTGGCTTTTTAATTGTACATTTTGCTGAACATATATCTTTTTGCATTGTTTAGCATTGTGTTATATATCATAATAAAGCCACTTCAAATACAAAACAATTAAAAAACAAAAATTTTATTTTGAGACAGAGTCTCACTAAGTTGCAGAGGCTGCCCTTGAACTTGTGCTTCTCCTGCCTCAGCTTCCTAAATAGTTGGGATCACATTCTTTTTGCCCAGAAATAAGCAAAACTAGCCAGGTGTGGTAGTGCACACCTGTAACCCTGGGGGGCTCGGGAGGCTGAGGCAGGAGGATCAATTTTAAGTTCAAAGCCGGCTTCATTAACTTAGCAAGACCCTGTTTCAAATAAAAAGGGCTGGGGATGTGGCTCAGTGGTTAAGAGCCCCTGGGTTCAATCCCTGGTACCAAAAATAAATAAATAAATAAAAAATAGAGCAAAACTCTACAATCTATTATTTTTAATGTCTATTTGTGATAAAAGTACATATGGTATATATTCTTAGGTTGGGTTTACAGTTTTTCTTTACATTTTGCTTTGTAACTAAAATGTATTTCATGCAATCTTTGATATGCATCAAGTATATATCTACAAAGACAATACAGGCAAGATAGGAAGGAACAAGGCACAAGTAACAGACAGTGCAGTAGCTAGGACCGGGAAGGTTATTCAGTGGTAGAGAGCTTGCTCAGCATGTGTAAAGTCCTGGATTTGATCCCCAGCATTGCCTAAATAAATCAATAAAGTAGGTAGAATTTTTAGGGAAAAAAAATGGATAAGGATAGCAAATTCTGAATCCATTGCTAAAATAAGCTCTCAGATGAAGAAAAACTTCTGAAATTCCCCTATGTTATTTACTTTTCCTTTGTTTGCATAACAACCCTAAAGTTTTCATTTTCGTCTGGCAGTCTGATGTTGCTAAAATATCAAGGTTTATATCCCCTTCCACCTACTACTTTTAAACTGGTTTGTTTAACCATGGTACTAATCTTTTTCTTTTTTTTTCCTAAAGTGAAAATGTTCTGGTAAGTGTGCAGGAATGATCATTAAACCTGCTGATGCTATACAGAAAACCAGTTAATGTGTCAAGATTCATATTTCAAGATTTGAATATGTCAGGATATGTCAACTGATATGTCAAGATTTCACTATGGTATTTTTTTTTGGCGGGGGCTACTAGGGGTTGAACTCAGGGGCACTGGACCACTGAGCCACATCCCCAGGCCTATTTTTGTTGTTGTTGTTGTTGTTTTAGAGACAGGGTCTCACTGAGTTGCATAGTGCCTCGCTTTTGCAGAGGCTGGCTTTGAATTTGAGATCCTCCTGCCTCAGCCTCCTGAGCTGCTGGGATTACATGAGACAAAGTGTGTGGCTCACTATGGTATTTTTAATGGTATTTTTTGAGTGGAGAAAAAAGTTGTGGATTATGATCACAGTTTTTACTTTAGAAAGGAATGCGTGTACATATGTTGTGTATATCATATGGACTTATATCTACATGGAAAAGGAAATGGAAGAATACAATCCAGATTGCCGGACATGATGAATAGGACTAGGAAATAAGGTGGCATACTTTCCATTTTATATAATTTTCTGAGTCTTTGAAACTAAAAACTAAGGAAAATATTAAACCTGTCTTTTCAAATCCATTTCCCCCCCAATAACTGATTTCAGTTTAATTTGAGAAATATATTTACAGAAAACTCTAAGAAACATGAACCTAAGTTTTATTATTAAAAAGGTGGTAGAATAGAAAGATCCTGGTATTTTTTGTGGGGGATGGCTCAGTGCTAGAACTAAGCCTGCTAGCCTAAAGAGGTCCTTATAAAGAAAGTTTACCTTAAGGAGTGATTTTCTAGTTGGAAAAATGGGGTTGTTCTTGTGACATCTGAATGGAATAATGGATGTGAGATCACTCTGAAAATCAAAATGCAACATCGAAGTGTAATACATCCTAATGTTGCTTTCTTATGGTAATATCTGTTAAAGAAGCTACGTATTAATGTTTTTGAAAACTCCTAATTTCTAGGGCTAAAGTTTCTGTTTCTTTTAAATTGGTTAGTTCATCATAAACTTTTTTATTTTTGTTTTTCAACCCAGGATTGGACGACTGAATTTGAAGGCGAGTTAAACTCAATATTTTGAACTATGTTTCATTGAAGATGAGACGGAAGACAGAAGTGTTAAAATATGTAAATCTCATTATACTGCCGCATGAAGAATTCAGCTTTAGTCCCAAAGGATTAACCAAGATGGCATTCTTAAAGATTCCCAGCTTCTGTGAAATTCCCTAATTACAGAATTTTCTTTCATTTCATTGAACTACTCCTAATTTCATCATGAAAATCTGGTCTGAAACTCAATTTGCAGAAATACTGAAATAGTGAATTTCAAATTAAATGGGAATATTTGTCTACTAATATGATATGATATGGTTGTTTCACATTTTTCCATATTAAAGACTATTCTGAACTCTAAATCTTTTAAATAAACAATACTGAAATCTGTGGTTGGGTCTGAGTATGTTATTTGTATGATGACTGAATATTTCTAGAGATGCCTCTATTCTCCCTTAGTCATTTTTTTAATGTTGCCTTCTCTAAACTAATTCTGGAGACGTGATTTCATAGTCACATGTCTTTGGTTCAAATTCCAATTCTGCCACTTAATCTCTTATATTTCCAAAGGAAAGTTATCGAAATGCCTTGAGTCCCTGTTCCTTCACCTGTGAAATGGGGATGAGACTATAGCACTCACTTCATTGAATACAACGTGTATCTGCCAATCACTCACATGCTAACTTTCACAGATGCAAAATTTGAATGTTTAGTAGTTAAAATCTACACAGGATCACATAGCTAAGAAGAGGTAGAATCAGGATCTGATGTACTTGACACCAAAGTTCAGAATTTTAAAATATTGCTTCCTCGTTGGAGAGCTAGTAATGGTTCCCAATGTTTGGTTAACTCTTGTCAGTGTAAGCGCAAAAGGACAGGAAGCAGACCTCTAGGGATTCAGAGAAGCCTTTATTCCTTCGCAGACTGGGTGCCATTAGGGTTCAATTTCCAGATGGGAAAATGGCCCTTGGTTACAGGGGGGATTTTGGTTTTATAAGGTTCAATGATGTCGTCATTGGGAACAGTGTACGTGCAGGTAGAGTGAACAGTTTTGACCATCAGGGGCTAGTTGAATAGGTTAAAACTTTAATTTAGAAAGGTAGCTGTAAAAAGGTGGAAACTCATTGTTGTCTGGGGAGACAAGAGTCCAGATCCCAGGGATGAGGACTTGAATCTTACCCATTGGGATTTGCTGTGCTTCCGTTTAGGACTAACTAGTCATGGCGGAAGGTCATGGTTTAGGGCCCAGCATTCACTATCCACCCAGGGCCCATTGTTCCTTAGCTAGTTTGCCCTCCTTCCTTCGGAGCCGCACCTCTCTCCATTTTTCTTTGAGGGCTATGTTGCAGGAATATTATTTTCCATAACCCTTCAGCCTGCATGTTTAATTTTAGGACAGACTACTGCTGAAAAGTAGAGGGCCATCATTATAGGATCTGTATACATTTGATTTGATCTTGTATTCAAATTTTCAGTGACTCACAAAACTGACTCAGAGACAAAGGATTGTTGTTCAATTCCCCAAAGTGTATAAACTCCTGAACTCCAAAGGACTTCTCTGGCACATTCTATTTCACTTTGTGAAAGTCACTATTTTTTCTTTTAGTAGATAACACAATATTCTGAAAAGGAGACTGAGGTGATCAGAATAATTGTGAACATTTTAAAGAAACATAATTGTGAACATTTTAAAGAAACATTATTCCTGTTCATTGCATGGGCAGCGTCTAGACTTTATAGAGAAAGAATGGATATCAAAAGAGATTGTTTCAATATTCAATATGCTTTTTAGAATCAGTGGAAAGTCTATTTCCATAATACACTCCTTCTTTCCTTCCTTCCTTCCTTCCTTCCTTCCTTCCTTCCTTCCTTCCTGCCTGCCTCTGCCTCTCTTTCTCTTTTTGCAGTCCTGGGGATTAAATCCAGGGGAGCTCTACTACTGAGTTACATCCCCAGTTCTTTTTATTTTGAGGCAGGGTCTTGCTAAATTGCCTAGACTGACCTGGAACTCATGATCCTCCTGCCTTAACTTCCTGAGTTGCTGGGGTTACAGGCATACCCCACTGTGTCTGGCTGTTCTTATTTATTTAAAAAAAAGTCCTACATTAACAATGTTTGTCTGCCAAGACAGGTTCAGAGAGAGGAATTAGGAGGCTACTGCCGTATTCTAGGATTGAATACTTGTGATTTGGATTAGCAGTCAATGGCAGAGATAAGAAGTGATTATTATTCAAGGTATATTTTGAAGGTAGAGTGAATAAGACTTGCTGAAGAATTGAATATGGAAATCTAACAAGAAAATCAAGGTTGACACCTAGATTTGGGTGTCTTTGAATGCAGATAAATGGTGGTACCATTAAAGAGAGATGGGAAAGAACAGAACAGGCAAGTGTGTGTGTGTGTGTGTGTGTGTGTGTGTGCATGCACATGCTTAAGTGATAAACATTTTGAATATGTTAAGTTTGAGATTACACACACATGTATTATGCTATATATATATATATATATATATATATATTTAAAATTTTTATTTTTTCAGTGGTGGGGATCAAACCCAGATCCTCACACATGCTAGGTAAATGCTCTACTATTAAGCTCTACCTGCCTCACTGAGATGTTTATTTTACATCTGAGTAGAGACGGCAAGTAGGCATCTGGAACTCTAAGCAGATGAGCGTGGAAAGAGACATTTGGAAGTCATCGGTCATCTTGCAACTGATATTGGGACCCTATGTACTGGATAAAATCATGTAGGAGAATTGTCCAGAGAAGTAAGGAGAGCTGGAGTCTGAGCACAAGGGCACTGAATCATTTAGAGGCCAGTATGAGGAATGGTAAGCAAAGGACTCTGGGAAGGAGCAGCTAGTGAGAAAAATGGGTCACCCACTGCTGAGTGGTAGGAGAAGAACTGAGAATTGACCATTTTCTCCCTATTGTATGCCCAGGACCTGCTCAGTGACTGCCACAGGATTAAAGTCCAATTAATATGTGCTCAATTAATCTTTACTTCTACTTCGTCAGACATTTGTTGGGTTCCTTTTAGGTCCGAGGCACTGTTCTAGGTCCTACAGATTCATAGCATACTGCCTCTAAAACACAGATGCTTGCGTGGGCCATATACGTGCACACACATGAGACAAAACTATGCATTGCTAGTTTGTAATGCCTCTTTTTCCTTTCTTCTACCTTACCCTGAGGAAAATGGGACTGAATATCTTGAGGGTAATGAGTGGGTGAGCATTGATGAGCTAGAATGTATAAATCTGGAGCTCCACTGTAGGCAAGGATATGGTGAAGAGGGAGAAACTGAGGCAGAGGGTGGTGGGACATTAAAATGAAGAGGCAGCCTCAACCAAAGGCATCAAGCTCAAAACAAAACATGATGCCAGTTTCATTCACATAACTGAATTCTACTGGACACCCAACAGTTTATAAAGAACACTCCCAGCTTTATTATTGAACCTAATTGATCTGATAAGTTTGGAGAAGGAGTGCAGGGAGAAGACAGGGAAGGATGTGGCTCAGAGTTAATATTATAAAACTATCAAGTTAGTCTCAAGATAAATTGAATTGTAACCCTTAGAATTACTACCCTTGAGTTCCTGCTTGACAAAAATAAGAATAAAAATAAGTAAAAATTAAAAAAAGCTTGAATCAGCAGTCCCTACTGGCTAAGAATAAATTTTAGGTACCTTATTGAGTCCAAATCCATGCCAGAAAAGGAAACAAAGTCTTGAAAGGGAGGAAGGGAGAATTATGGGTAAGCACTTACACAACCGTCTTACACAATTTTTGAAACTTAACTTTGAGGTCTTTCTCTCTGAAACTTGGCTGAGGTACTTTCGCCTCTCTACTTGGACTGCACACTTTTGTGACCCTGTCAACTTACTCTGTTTAACCTATGTTAGAGGAAAGGCATGAGCCATTCTGGATTGGCTGCAGCCAATAAACCTGATGCCTGCTAAATCCTTGGGTGCCCAGACTCATCTATCCTTGAAACTCCACTCCCTAACCAGGCACAGTGACTTGGGAGGCAAAGGAAGGAGGATCGCAAGTTCAAAGCCAGCCTGAGCAATTTAGCCAGACCCTAAGCAACTTAGTGAGACTCTGTCTCAAAATTAAAAATAAAGAAGAGTTGGGGATTTGGCTCAGTGGTTAAGTTACCCTGGGTTTAATACCCAGTTTAAAAAAAAAAAAAAAAGAAGGAAGGAAGGAAGGAAGGAAGGAAAGAAAGAAAGAAAGAAAGAAAGAAAGAAACTGCATTCTGTCATCCCACAGAAACGGAAGGGGGAAGGTTAAAGAAAATTCTCTTTTCAGGCCCTGTCCAAAACTAATTTTTCTGCAAGCTGTATTGCTATGGTACAGTTTCTCATTTATCTTACGGCTCTTCTGCCGTTGTGAATTAGAGTTATTTGACTGCAGCAAGTTGTTGCCTTGATCTCAAGTCGTTGGGGACTACCAGTTTAATGCGTTGAGCGGGTGGAAGGCCAAGCATTTACAAGAACTTGAAGACGTGAGTGTAACCAGAGCGAATGGTGCGGTGGGGAAAGACACAGACACAGGGTACCGCAACCTTTATCTGGAAAGATTATGGAAACCGTGACCACACACTAACAAAGACACCGAAGTGTTTAATTACAGAGATGAAAGAGAAGAAAATAAAACCATGGCTCCACGCCCACTTCTTACTACAGACTTCCCATTCGTTGGCTGCTTCTCAGATCCAGTTCTTCTTCAAGCCAGAGCTAAATCAGGCTGGATCTGACTGACCAATCAGAGCGCCAGGACCATCGCAGCCAATGAGAGACCAGGACGCTTTGGTGGGGTGAGACATGCGGCCTGGGAGCCGAATCCTGTAGGTGTTGGTGAGGCGGTTGGGCGGGACTGATACTTGATTGCCAGGTGAACGATCCACAGTCTTAGAACGGAAACGCCGTACGGTACGTGCAGGCGGGGGGTATGGGTGGGGCAACAGACCTGTAATTAGCCAATAGATGATTCACTACTAGCAGAAGGAAAGGTAAATCACCAATGATAGCACGGATATGGCGCCGTGGGCGGGGTTTACGCTCAAAGGCTTCTACGAACGGCGCGTGAGTGTCGTCCTCACAGTCACTGCTGGCACCTCCTTCTGACTTCATTACCACTTTTTTTTTTTTCATTGCCGAAGGTGGAGAGGCCTGTTCGAAAGCCATGGAGAGCGCTCTCCCTGCTGCCTGTTTCCTGTATTGGGTGGGCGTAGGCACCGTGGCCTACCTGTCCCTGCGCATCTCGTACTCGCTCTATACCGTCCTGCGGGTCTGGGGTGTGGGTAACGAGGCGGGGGTCGGCCCGGAGCTCGGTGAATGGGCAGGTGAGTCGGATGCAGCGCCGCGCCCTCCCTCCTGCCCCGGCTCGCGGCTCTGTGGGGCCCGCACTGACCTGCACCAGTGCTTGGCCTTCTCCCCAGCTTCCTCGCCTTCCTCCGGCTCCTGCGTCCCGCTCACCCGCCCTATCTGCCTTAGCCATCTATGGCTTGCTCCGACTTCTTGTAGACTTTTAAAATACTAAGTACGTTGCTGGCTGAACTCAGGGAATCTGAAGTGCTGCTCGGTAGGTGCGAGAAGTCTGCCTTAACTCTGTGGGGCTTGTGTCTGAAGCCATTCCGGGTTCGTGGCCGCCGACGATCGGCTTCCTACCCACCTTGATCCGCTTCTGCTGAGTGCTTTTAAAAGAAGTGTTTGAAAACAAACCCTGTGCTTGGGATGAAAAGCATTCAGTTGACTTGTTAGGGGGTGAGGATGGGCACGGGATGGAGGAACATTGAATTTCAGCAGTATTTAGGATCTGTAGATCCTTGCTTCCAGTTACTTACAATTTCGTGTAATTTACGAAGTCCCCTTAAAAAAAAAAAATCCTCTCTAAACTTTTCAGGCGTCCCAACGAGTAGCAAAAACTTAATTGCTTTCACAATCGCTCTTCGTATTGTAATCAGAAATACTGCAGAAGGTCGTTTGTGGGGAAAAGTGACCCCACGAAGTGAGCTAAACCTGGTTCCAGCCAGTTGGAACAAATGGAGGACAAAGGTCAGATTGGAGAATTTGGGAAAATTTCTAGTTGTTTTGTCCTCGCTTTCCCCCCCCTTTTCCTGCCCTCCTTTTTTCCCTTTGTTTTCCCTTTGTTGTGGCTTTTTAAAAACAAAACAAAAAAACCAAGCTTTTGCTTATGACATTTGTGGTTGTTCTTTGATGTGATTATTTGTTTTGATGTTTTAAAACAGAGTTCACTTCTCATTTTACTGAACTTTGGTGTGGTTAGGGATTGCTTGCAGACTAAGCTTAAGTAAGATACACGAATAATGTTACTCCATGTTATTTGTTCATTCAAAATAATTTACATAATTTATTGGGAAAGACATAATAAGGTAACCTTTTGCAACAGCAGCATGAACATTAGGAGAAAACATACTCAAGTAGAAATGGTTGTATGAGATCTTTCGCTGATGTAAGCAGCTATGGATATAACACTTCACAGTCCTTGTTATCTTTTGATAGTCTTAAAAAAATGACCCTCAACTCTGTTATAATCAAATTATAATTTCACAATTGACTCACCTGATTTCTTAGTTGTCAGTTTGGAAAAACTTGTTTGTGAACTTTGTCAACAGTTACACAAGACGCTAATGTTACAGGGAATATCAAGATAAAAATTTGTAATTTGCAATCAAAGACGAGTGTTAATAACTTTTAAACTATTTAAAATTGACCATACTGACTAATAACTCAAATGGCAAGTCCAAGTCATCTATATAACACCTTAGTAAAAGTCAAGTGATGTAACATTGTCATTTCATTGAAAACATTTGGCCTCAGAGGAAGGATAGTTGATAAATTAGGAAAGGGTTTATATAGGATTAAGAACTGGAACATTGGAGCAGCAGAGAAGATCATGGTATCATTACCAAAATGAAATTTTGAGTTCAATTTACCCTGGATTATTGGAGAATCTTAAATTTTAAGTTTTTAAACAGAAGCAGTGATCAAATTAGGTATTTATAACATTGTTTACATGTGGCCTAGATCTACAAACAAAAAACAACAAGAAAACCCTACTTCCTTAGTCTCTTCAAACTCAGGGAATCTTTCAAAAACAAAGAAAATTAAGGTCAACATACTTTAAACAGGTTCTTTGTATCAGTCGGAGGGATGAACTGAAATGATTTTAAAAACTAGCAGAGGTGACACTTGAATAATTAGGGTCTGATTACCTAAAAATAGGTAATTTGTTTAACCAAAGTTATGATTTTACAATTTTTATATGTAAATAGCCCTATAAAGTTGTTTCCTTTACAAAACTGAGAGTTTGTTTATTCCTGTGCAACCTGTCCATGCTGGTGGGAGATAGTATTAGGGAGGCATTGCTCAATTTTACTCCTGATGTTCATTTAATATCTTCCCTCTCTATAACCAATTAAATATTTCCAATATTCAATAGTAATGTGTGTTGAATTGATAATATATTTTTATTCTTGCTATTCTTAAGTCTCTTCATGTGAGTAAATTTGATTTTTCCTCAGATTTTGGGAACTGAGGGTCAGGGACTGTGGGTTCTCAATTTTTCTTGTTTCCCACAGTAGCCGACACATTGTTCAGATATGAGCCCTTCTAAACTTGGGAAAACCCCAGAATATGAGTATGCTTTGCAATCAATAAAAATATTCCATGCCACAGATTCTTTTTTTTTTTTAAATTTTAATTTTTTAGTTGTAGATGGACACAGTGCCTTTGTTTATTTTTATGTGGTGCTGAGGATTGATTGAACCAAGTGCCTCACATGTGCTAGGGAAGGGTTCTACCACAGCCACAACTCCCATCCAAGGCCACAGATCTTTAGATTTTTAAGATCATGCACTCATTACTCTTCACCCCCCACTCCCATCCCTTAACTCCTTATCAAGAGTTCAGTCGTCATCTCTTTCCTAGTTTCTAGTCCTGTTCCCACTCAAGTGAATCACCTTGGTCCCACCGGGCTCCTAGTGGGTAGGTTTAGCCAATTTAGAGGGTAGGACTCTTTTTCCTGGCATTGTTGTACAGGTACTGTATTTCTTGGGAGAACAAAGAGATCCCATGAAAGTGGAGCTTCAGTAGTTTGAAGGTCAGTGTAACAAGTAATCAAAAGATTGCCAGTAAAGGTGGTCAGTTTGTAAATAAGGGAGAGAACTGTCATTACTGTAGAACAGCAAAGAATGTAATCTGTAGAATTTGATTTGAGCATAAATAAACTTTGTATTTATTTGTGCAGTTTCTGTCATAGAGTTCATTTAAAATGATTGCTGTTGAAATAGAGATGATAGATGCAAAGGCAAGGTAAGCAACTTCTAAAGTCAAGATATTTGATGACTTTATACATAAGGCAGCACTCTGAATGCCTGTTTTTAGTTTTGAATGGAGAGGGTATTGCTCCAGGTAGCAAAGAATAAAGGATCCACTTATTATTTATTAGTGAGTTAGATTTTTTAAAAAAATAGCTTTATTGAGATGCTATTCATGTACTATACAACTTAGCCATCTAAAGTGTACAGTCCAAGGTTTCTATTATGTTCACAGGGTTGTGCAGCCAAATCCAATTTCAGAACATTTTCATCCTCCTATGTCTTGTACTTGTTAACTCTCACTGACTATCCCATACCCAGTCTAGCCCTAGGCAGCCACTTATCCACTTTGTTTACGTAGATTTGCCTTTTCTGGGTATTTCATATAAATGGAATTATTCAGTATGCATTTTTGTGTGTGACTGGCCTAATTTAGCATAATATTTTAAAGGTGCATCCATGTTATAGCATGGAATCATTTTTTATTGCTTGGTAATATTCTGTTCTGTGGAATGAGGTTAGATTTCACATAGGACCTTCACCTCTGCATTTTGCCTTCTGTATTTCTACATTAACAAATCCTCAAGGTGTTGCGACTTTGGGTGCAGATGGAATTCATCTGGATCTATAATATTCCAAGGGGGCTTCTAATTCAGTGGCTCCTGAGCACTTATTAAGGGCATACTGTGCTGGGATTCTCTGGAAAAGCCATTCATCAAAACTGCTCAGCCAAGCTCCAGCAATCAAAGGGTTCCCAAGATCACCAGTATGATCACAAATTCTGTTTACACATTGGATACATCTATAGGATTTACCTTAAATGGCTGAAGACGGCTGAAGAAATCAGAACGTTTTGATAGGGCCTTTCTTTAGGAAAAGTATCACATGATTTGAAGAACTAAATATGAAATGTTAATTTTTAAAATTGGCAAACCCAGAGGAATATTAATAACCATCATTTGTTGAATACTTGAAGTGTGCCAGGCACTTGACAGAGAGGTATTGTCTCGAATCTCTCTTTGAGTTGTACTCCTTTTCCCCAGGGGATAAGGAGGAAATGAATGCTTAGTTAAGTAATTTCCTTGGTCTGTGGTTTCATAGCTGGAGAATTGCAGATAGGAGTTGAAACAAAGTTATCCATTCTGCAAGATCCCCATGCTGTGTGGTGGATGAGAACGGACTGGATGAGTACTTGGTAGTGGATTTCTTTATTCCCTAGGAAATGTATTAAAAACTTCTTGATTCAAGACACACTTTAAAATTGCAAATGCTTGTTATCGCTGGCAGTATTGCAAAATAGTTGGTTCATTTTAGAATCATGTAGCTGGTGATTTTCTTCAGATTTGTAATCACGACTCTTGTTGTGTGAGAAAACATTGGAAAGTCACTGAGGGACTTAGTAAAGCAAATCGTTTGACAGTCACCAGAATTGCTGGACTTCGAATGTTGTTTTCTGTTTATGATGCCAGTGTTCTCAAATGAATTTAGTGATTCTCTGGAGGTCCAGCTTGGTAAATATAGCATGCTTGCTGTTGACATTCAGAAAGTTCTAGTTCAGGGAATAGGTATCTGTTCTTAATGGTGACCTGATGTTGATCATAGTACCCATTATATGTTTTTCAAAAAATCAGGACAGGTGAAGTCATAAAAGTGCTTGAGTACTTGTTCATTCTGCGTTTGCATTCCGCATGTTCATTCTCCTCTCAAAAGGGAGTCTATGTGCCTAAATGGGTCAAGTTCTCCAGATCAGAGTTAGCAGGGCAACCTTAAAGTGCTCATGCCACAGGCTATGAAAGAGGAGGTGGACCTGCTGGCGAGCAGACCTGGATGCTCTTTGGAGGAAAAGTCAAGGGACATTTCCCTGAATTAGATTCAGTCCCTGTACGCTGTGATTTATAATCTCTTCTCTCCTCACCCTCACAGGCCCAGTGCCCCTGCCCTGCCTTTTCTGTTTCCTTCCTTTATGTCCAACACTAACTTTCCTATTTAGAAATCAAATCTTGGACCTTGGACACCCAAACCTAGACTTGAGCCAGTTCTTGCATTCTTAGAAGGTTTCATAGGATTGTTGTAAAGGGTAAATGAAAACACTTGTTCTGTGTGAATCATGTTACCGTGCCTGGCACAAAGTGTGTAATATTAATAATATTTGCCTTAGTAGCTTCATGAGCTAATTGCCAGGATAAGGCTTAATAAGAAAAAGGAAGGTGACGTCTTCAGAAAACTGAGATTACTGTTGCCACTGCATCTGAAAGTGTTGGATTTCAAAACTGATTTTTGTTTTGAATGGTTGTGTTGAGTATTATTTATTTCAGTTTCAGAAAAAAAATTGTCCAGATTTTAGATAATTAAATTTATAAGTTCAGAGAACATGGTAAATGGATTTGAATAGATCAACTATGATGCTGTTAGATGCTATTTATAGATAAGGGTAAGTTAAAAGATTTTAAAAAACTAGTGGATCTTTTATTTCATTTCTATCCTTGTGATCCTTAGCAAAAAAAGTCAAAATACACGCAGTTCATATGCATGTCTTCTGGGGTAGATTGAGATTAAGGATGAGGAGCCATGGTGAGCAAAACCTTCACTGGCTTTGGGGGAGAGTGTGATATTACACTTTTCCATCTCTCAACTAAAAGTACTGTGGAGTGGGAAGGTCCAAATTGATGACAAACAGTAATCAACTGTACACATTGTAGAAAGAAGAGGTGCTTGGTTTTGTGAGAGTCTGTGAGGGGATGGCATAGAGCTGCCCTTGGGAAACAGTTGCTAGCTGAGATCTAAAGGGAACATTTTTTTTTTCTGGGGGTGGAGGTATGGGGTATTGAACCCAGGGACACTCGACCACTGTGCCACATCCCCAGCCTTATTTGTATTTTATTTAGAGACGGTCTCACTGAATTGCTTAGGCTGGCTTTTAACTTGAGATCCTCCTGCCTCAGCCTCCCAAGTGCTGGGATTACAAGCTTGTGCCACTGTACCCGGCAGGAAGAATGTTCTTGACAGAGGGAACAGCAGGAAATAGCATGGCCCTCATGAACGATGCCCAAGTGGAGCCTGGAAAGCATGATGTTCCAGGGGAAGGGAGGAGTCAACAAGCAGGGTCCTTTCATCTCCATCCTAAGAATAAAGGGACGCTTTGGAGGGATTTTAAGCAGAAAAATAACATTGTTGAGTTTGTAATTGTGAATAGAATTTTACCGTTTCTCTTTTGGGGAAGAATGAAATCACTGTGGTATGGGAAGTTCTTTTGCCAGGGACTGAGCAATGAGGTTGTTGAATGAACCCTGGAACTGAGTTAGAGCTTTCCCAATGTAACTTAGCCTGCCACAAATCCCTATCAGAAGGAATGTTTTGTTTGATTTGTTAATTTTGTCTAGCAAGCCAAGGCATTTGCCCTATCTTTGTCAATTCCAGGGAGACAGTCTACTTTCTAAAAAGTTACTTTACCACCATCTTGTGAAATTATTTCTTTTTAAATAAACTAGTCAGGGCTGGAACTGGAACTCAGTGCTTGCCTTGTACGTGTGAGGCACTGTGTTTGATGATCCTCAGCACCACATAAAAGTAAATAAATAAAATCAAAGTATTTTATCCATCTAGAGCTAAGAAAATTTAAAACATTAAAAAATAAATAAATAACCTAGTCATAAGAGGAAGGGAGACAGGTTAGACAGTTTAAGAATTTGAACTGTTAGTACCTCACAGTGTTTTCCATTAGGAAACAGTGTAGCAGACAACAGATGAGCTTTGGAGTCGGTGGGCACAGGCAAGCTTTGCTGCTCTCTAAGCTTTTTGACCTTGGGCAAAGATGGTCAGCCTCTGAACTTAACTTCCTTCATCTTCTAAATGGCAGTGATAGTTTTCATAATGATTTATGAAATTATATAAATCATTATGAAAACTATGGATTTCATAAATGAAAAATAATTTCATAAATCATTATTGTGATTTTTATGAAATGAGATGTAAATGAGGTTCTAATGTAGTCCTTTTTGTTTTTATGGATACCAAGTAACGTGTTTAAGAACACGTTATTTGTTTTATTTGTACAAAGTGCTCTTATTTTATAAAAAGGAATCGTTGAAACCAATCTATGATTGTAGTTCACTCAACCAATTTACCGTTGAAAAGCTGAAGTTAGGAACCGATCAATTAGGGGATGATTAATGTGCCTTCAGAAGAATTATTTGGTGACAAGATTTACATCTGTTCATTTATATGTGACTCCCCCTTATTAAATCTTAGATAGGGTAGACTTAGAAAAATTTGGTTAGGTCCAGTTTTTCAGTTACATTTGAGAAAACCTTTCAGTCCTGTAAGTCTTCTCCATGTGTGGTCTGTTAGGAAATCCCCTTGACTCCACTTTCAAAATAACCAGAGTCCAATCATTTCTAAGCCATTAAGGGCTCTTGCCCTAATAACAACAATTGCCTCCTGTCTCTCTGCGTCCACCTTTGCTCCCTGTGGTTGATTCTCATACAGTAGCCAGAGTATCTTTATAAAACTCTGGTCAGATCATGTGATGCTCAGCCCAGCTCTCTCCATTAGCTTCTCGTCCTACTTGGATTAAAACCAAAATCCATCCTGTGATATTAAACAAGGCTTGAAACCTTTACCTCCTTTTACCTCAGACTTCATCTCCACCCACTTTTCCTCTTACTCCTGCCCTTCTTAGCCACACTGACCTTTCATTGTTTCTTTTCTTTCTTTCTTTTTTTTTTTTTTTTGGTACCAGGGATTGTACACAGAGGCGCTTAACCTCTGAGTCACATCCCAGCTCTTTTTTACATTTTATTTAGAGACAGGGTCTTGCTGAGTTGCTTAGGGCCTCACTATGTTGCTGAGGCTGGCTTTGAACTTGGCAGTCCTCCTGCCTTAGCTTCCCAAGCCGCTGGGATTACAGCTGTGTGCCACCACATCTGGCTTCATTGTTTTTTGAACAGACCTGGTATTGCCATCTCGTGTCCTTTGCCCCCCACCCCTACCCCACAAATTGCCACACAACTGACTTACCTCCTTCAAGCCTTAGCTCAAATATCCTCTTCCCAAATAGAACCTACCCTTTTACCTTAAAAGTGACAGTCCTCCCACACTGCCACCTTGACTCTTACCCTGCTCTGCTTTTCCTTTTTGTCGGCACCTGCCCTCATCTCCCAGCCTATATATTTTGCTCATTTATGATGTTTCTTGTTTTTAGAAGTAAGCACCTGCAGGCAAGGATTGTCTTTTTTGTTCACTTTCGAATCTCAAGCACATTGGACAGTGCCTCACACAGTTTTAACATGTATTTGTTGCATAAATGAAAATATCAAGTTATTCAGTTTTTTTTTTTTTTTGTACCGGGGATTCAATTCAGGGGCACTTGACCACTGAACCACATCCCCAGCACTATTTTGTATTTTATTTAGAGACAGGGTCTCACTGAGTTGCTTTGCACCTCACTTTTGCTGAGGCTGGCTTTGAATTTGTAATCCTCCTGCCTCAGCCTCCTGAGCCACTGGAAGTTATTCAGTATTTTTGAGATTAAGAGCTAATGTATTTTTGTGGGTTATTTTTTCTTTCTGCATTCCCTTAAGTTATTAAATAGTGACTAATCTAATAATGTTGGTATTTTTAAAATGAAATTATTTAGTCTGAAAACAAAATATGGGCTGTAACCTCAGGTAAAAGTTATCCTACTACAGACTCTGGAGCTGAACTACCTGCTTTTGAATCCTGTTTTTGAAAGTTACACACTGTTACCTTGACTTTTATGTGTCTCAGTTTCCTCATCTGTAAAATCAGGATATTAGGTTTGCAGTGCTGTTAAATGAGGTTAAGTGATTTAATGGCTGTGAAATACTTAGAGCAACACCTGATGTAGTATATGCTGTAGAAATGTTGGCTGGTATTGTTATGTTTTATCACTTTTGTCTGTGTGGATGATTCTTATATTTGTCCATGTCCACCTTCTCTTTTTTAGATTTTTTTTCTTGAATTGCTAGGAAATTCTTGACTTGCTGTGTTTTTCCCTCTGGGTAGTGAAGAAAGACTTAATCCGAGCAGGTTTAAAATTCCACATGTCTCCATCTTGTTCTAGACTTTCTTATTTTTGCTAATTATATCACCACTTTGCTAATCACCCAGGTCTTTATCAGAGATAGCAAATTCAGGCAGGAAAATGAGAGAAGTGGCTGGATGAAGTGCCTATGGGGCAACGTCTGGCTGATCAGGGGTGGTCTACTTGGTGCAGCCACTACTCAGCATCACCCTTCAGCACTGTTGGCATCGGCCTTGAAGGTTTCTCACAAGAAACCCAGATTTAGATTTCCATGTGGAGAGTTTCTTAATTTTTTGAGGTTCATGCAGATTTCTCACATTTATTATGTGGGCCAAATATATTATGTTAGAGGGCCAATTTAGCAAGTGGTCAATTTGCTTCTTGAATTCCTAGAATCATGTTTTCTTTCCCACATCTGGACAGGAAATTACCAAGTCATATTGAATCCACCATTGCAGATTCTCTTGGATCTGCGTTGCCCGAATATATTGCCTACTTACCAATTCTTATATGCCCTCTGTATAACTTTAATCTTGCAAAACTATCTCCAGTAGATTACCTGTTAAACTTTACACCAAAAACTTTGGAAGTTTCATGATGTCTGTGCAAACATCAAGCTCCCTGGTGCATTTTGAACCTGCTATTGTTTCGTCTTCTTGTGACATCTCTGTATGTATTCTTCCTTGGGTGAGTAGCTGTGTCCCATACTCTCCCACCACCTCCTGTAGAGGAATCCGCAGTAGGTTTCTCTGGCTGTTGGATATCCATTACACTACTGGAGTGCCCCTTCTCCTATTCTACATTCTTCCTCACTCTTTCATTCTGTGAGATTTTATCTATTTTTTTGAGTGCAGATTAAGATTTTTTCCTTGGGGACTGCCAGATAGAATTCATTATGCACTTCTGGAGCTCTGAGAGTGTCTCTTCTTTTGTGTGTATGTGTGTGTGTTTTTTTTCCTCTTCACATTTGTTACCTTAGTTTTGAGGTACATGAGGGCATGCATTTGTTCTAAACTGTAAGTTTCTCAATAATTTGGTTACTTGCATGTTTTCATTGTAAGTGGGTGTTTTGCTTTGCTGTTTTGCAAAATACTTTATACACCTATTTTCTTTCTTTCTTTTTTTTTTTTTTCCCCTGTGGGACTGGGGCTTGAACCCCAGGGGCACTGTACTACTGACCTACATCCTAGCACTTTTTATTTTGAGACAGGACCTCACTAAGTTGCCTCAGTCTCCTGAGTAGCTGGGATGACAAGGGTGTTCTACGGAGCCCAGCTTCCCCTTTGTTTTAAATTTCCCACCTGAAAAAAGACCAAAAGGAAACTAAGACTGGGTAGTTGAAGATTGGTTACAGAGTTATGGTAGCAGGCTATGATAATAGTTTTGAAAGTTCATTGTTGCTCAGTTCACAGTAGCTAGATTGTGGAACCAACCTAGATGCCCTTCAATAGATGAATGGATAAAGAAATTGTGGTATATATACACAATGGAATATTACTCAGCCATAAAGAAGAATAAAATTATGGCATTTGCAGGTAAATGGATGATGTTGGAGACTGTTACGCTAAGTGAGATTAGCCAGTCCCCAAAATCCAAAGGCCGAATGGTCTCTCTGATAAATGAATGATGATGCATAATGTGGGGTGGAAGGGTGGCAGGAATGGAGGAAGGATAGATAGCATAGAGGGAAGGGAGGGGTGGGGTCGGGGTGGGGGGGCTAAGAATAATAACAGAATGTGACAGACATCATTGCCCTGTATACATGTGTGAATGCACAAATGGTGTGACTGTACTTTGTGTACAACCAGAGAAACAATAGCTGTATTCCATTTGTATTCAACGAATCAATAATTAAATTTAAAAAAATAGTTTTGAAAGTGGGAATTGCAGTAAGATCAAAAATTTTTCTTTTGATTTCATTCTTTTTTTTTTTTGCGGTGCTGGGGCTTGAACCCAGGGCCTTGTGCTTGCGAGGCAGGCACGGGCGGGTGGGGGGTAAAATTAATAACAGAGTGTGTGACAGATACCATTGCCCTGTGTACATACATGAAAGCACAGATGGTGTGACTCTACTTTGTGTACAACCCTTGAAACAATAGCTGTACTCCATTTGTGTTCAATGAATCAATAAGTAAATAAATAAAAAAAAAGAATAACTAATTAGAGGCAGAAAAAAAAGAAATAGCATGAAAATGAATATGAGAACTAAAAAATAAAATAGGCTTTGTATATAATAAAGACATACTTTAAGCCTAAAAAAAAAAAAAAAAATTTTTCTTGAATGGCATTGAGGTAACAAGCTGACCTTTCTTCATCTGTGGTTTTAGGAAACTGTTATAGAGAACTGAATACTCTGCTGACTTAATAAAATTCAAATATTAATACATTTTGGTTATATATTATTTGTCTCTAGATCTTCTTTACAAAATTGTTGCAAATAGATTTTCTTATAGTAAGAAAAAATTTCCAATTAAAATTCCTGTAAAACCTCCTAATTGGGAAGGCTGAGATAAATTAGTGAAAAATTCAATTCTAGGAAATGTAGGTCAAAATGTAGTTTTTTTATTTTTTTTAATTTTTTTTTATTTTGAAGACCTGATGAAATAAACCCAAACCTTCGGACTTTTTAAAATTATTGGAGAAAATAGGCAAATTCCCTGGAGAATCTCTTGATTGTATAGACATGGAATGGTGAGTATATAGAGCCAATAAGTGCACAAAAGTTAAACAGAACAGTGAATATATAGTTTCTTTGCTTCATGAAAAGAAGCAAATACAACACTTAATTGACAGTCTTTATAAAAGTGCAGTTAGCCATTTTGTGAGCAACTTGAGAAAATGGAAAAGTCATCAGGAGGCAGGAGAGAACAATGATAGAATAATCGAACTGGAGGAATTAACAACCTAATTAGTTTAACTATAAGGAAAACAGGAGCAGGAAGAAGTGATGACTTGCTCACAGTCATGCTTGTTAGACAGTGACCAGCAAGACGGGTCGTTGGTGAAGGGCAGGAAGTGATGGCTGCATCTATGGTGATTGGATGCTGGGAGTGATGAGCAGCAGGCTCTGACAGCAGAGTAGAGCAGAGAGTAGTCAGGGACAGAGCAGAGGTGATGTGTGGTACCTGTTGAACTTTCTCAGCCTGAGGTGCTCCAAAATCCAAAAGTCTTTGAACATATGGTACGTGACACTTGAAAGTTTCCGATTTTGGAGCATTTCAGATTTCAGGTTTGAGGTTTAAGGATGCTCAACTGGTAAAATCTATGCAAATATTCTAAAATCTGAAAAACTCCAAAATCTGAAACACTTCTGGTCCGAAGCATTTTGAGTTTTGTGTTTTGTTTTTGGTACTGGGGATTGAACCCTGGGGCGCTCCACCACTGAGCCACATCCCCAGCCCTATTTTGTATTTTATTTAGAGACAGGGTCTCACTGAGTTGCTTAGGGCCTCACTAAGTTGCTGAGGCTGGCTTTGAACTCTCCATTCTCCTGCCTCAGCCTCCCAAGCTGGTGGGATTACAGGTGTGCACCACCGCGCCTGACTGGTCCGAAGCATTTTGGATGCCCAACCTGTAACAGTGCGAATGCTGGCCAGACTACTTCATCACATATTCCTGCAACGGGTATGAGGAAATAACTTTTGAGTACAAAAGCCTGAAGCTGTAAAGAAATGATGCGTACCTCCTAGTCCCGAGGGCACCATTATGCCACATGCTCTTGGTACACCCTACGTAGACATTAGGAAAGGGGGAACTTGTTCATTTTATGAAGTGGTCCGAGCTAAGTTGTTTGTTCCAATATCTCTTATCCACAGTCTCAGTCCAAACCACTGATAATGTTGACACCGATTTGCCAAAGAAATGTATTGTTTCAGCGTATGCTCCTCAAGGTGGCCAGGAAAGAGTTCAGTATCTTTTAGAAATTTAAAATAACCAGTTTTAAAGTTCTCTTAATATATCTGGTATGTGTAAAACTCATTCTCCAGATTGGTTTTTCTCTAATAACTGACATTAACTGCACGGTCAAACTAGCTTCCAGTAGAAATATTACCAGGCTTGCTTTAACGATAGCTGAAACTCTAGTCCTGTCACATAAACAGTGCTAATACAATAAACAGCCTCCCCTAATCTTGCACATTCAATCTTATACTTTTGTTGTGAACAGGGAGCTGCTACTGCTTATCTTTTGTTCCATTTCCTGTCATTGCCTGTCATGTGAAAGGAGGTGATAATGTATAGATAATGTGAAGAAAAAACAAAACAAAACCACATCAGGCTGGACAGCATTCACACATTTTGAGTTAAAGGAGGCTGAGTTTATGAAATGTTGACATCTTAAATGATGACATCTTAATTTACAAAGTCATTTCCAAGTGTTTTTGAAGGATGTCCACAGTAACCCTGTAAGGCAGCTTGAGGTTGGTTCTGTTATTTCCATGTAATATACCAGGACAGGGGCAGATGCAGTGATGGGTTTAAGGGTTACACAGCTAGTAAATGGCAGAAGAAATTGAATTTAGGTTTTCTGACTTCAGGCTCCATGTTCTTTGCAATTTACTGCCAGAGTTCCTGAGTAGGGGTGATCTTAAGGCAATTTGGAATACCTGCACAAGAGCTCACGAGTTGGAGTGTTCTCCAATATTGCCTGAATGTGAAAGGCCTGTTTATGTCATGGCAATAGTCAAACTCACGCTGGTGGTAGAGTCAGTCAGTGTACTTGTTAAAAATAGACTGTAGGACTTCACTATAGACCTACTGAAACAAGGTCACCAAGAAAAGAATGTGGGAAAATGTACTTTTAACAAATAAGATAATTCTTAAGATACCATGCAATTTGGGAAACACTGTACTGTGGTCAAGCTAACTCTAGAAGAAGGCGGGAGATTATCCATGCAGACGTTTAAGCCAAATATCTATTCTTGATACCAGGGTTTGGTTAATAGTAGTGTTAAAACTTATAATGATTTCTGTACTTAACATTTTCTCATAATTATTATAGTTAAGGATTTAATTCCAGACCAATTCTGCATTCACGTGTTTGAAATAGATTAAAAAAAAAGAGAGAGACTCTTGGAACTTCAGTATGTTTTTGTGCGGTGAGAACCACAGGCAGCACATCCAATGTTTCCTGGTTTTTATCAGTTGAGGGCCTAGGACTCAGTAAGACTGGTTTAGGGTAAATGCAAAATAAGAGAAGTTTTTATTTGCTTGTTTTGGGTTTCCAGGGGTGCTTTACCTGAGCCATATTCCCAGCCCTATTTTTGTTTTGAGGCAGGGTCTCACAAGTTGCTTAGGGTTTCCCTAAGTTGCTTTGAACTTGCAATTCCCTTGCCTCTGCCTCCTGAGCCTCTGGGATTACAGGCAGGTGCCACTGTGCCTGGCTAGAAGTTTTAATTTGCTTTTAGTTTAAGTAGGTTCATAGAAACATAGCTGAAGGCTTTAGAAACTTAACCATAAAGAATTGTGATTTTTTTTGGGGGGAGGTACTATATCTTAATTTTTATTACATTGAGAGAAAAGAAAGTTTTAAGTCTGTTTTCTTTCCTTATCAGTGCAGTTTCAAAAATTATCTTTATTTTGATTATGATAATTTTGATAATGATTCTTTTTGGTAATGATTCTTAAGGAGACAACAGACTGGAGAGAATAATTAGGTTTTTTTTTTTTTTTTTGAGTCCTACAAATAGTGAGTTAAGAAGAAAAATGGGCTTAAATTCAGCCAAAAGAAATTTAGACTTTAGTTGGCCATCTGGATGACCTTTGTAGTGATGAAGCAGTGGAATTGGGTCATTCATTCAGCACATAAACATCCATTGTGTGCTGATTATGTGCCAGACCCACTGAATATAATGTGAGCAAGAAATCCACAATCTTCATTGGTTTAGCAGAGGACACAGACATTATTACATAAGAAACTCCAAAAAAAAGTAAAAGGAGCCAGTTCTGTGGGCACTGACCTAGTTGAGGAGCTTATAGATTTTTTTGGGGGGGACAGTGGTGGGGGATAGTAACATTTAATCTGAGGTATGGAAGAAGAGTAGTAGAAAGGAGATGATGTTTACAATGGTAATAAGATGATGTTTATTAAAAATATGTAACATGGATCACATCTTTTCTAAGTATCTGAATTAACTCATTTAACTATAAGGTAGGTTCTGCTAATATTCCCATTTTACTGAAAGAAAACAAAAATATCAACAGGTTGAGCAATTTGCCCAAAGCCACACGGCTCCTAAGTGGAGGAGCATCTGAGATTTAAACAAGTCTGTCTCCTGAATGTCCTCTCTTAGCCACTGAACTAAGCTGTATTGATAAATTAGACATGGGTGGGTGATGAGGGTTGGGCACAGGGGAGTGTTTCAGGCAGAAAGAACACCTTGGGTGGAAACTTTGAAACAGGAGAAAGCCTTACAGGAACTGCACACTCCTGGACCTGAAAGTTTTAGGACAGAGGAAGAGATAAGATCAGAGAAATATAGACAGGAAGCCAGACCCGGAAGGACCTGCAGGTCACATAAGGGGTTTATTTATCCTAAGGACAGTGAAGTCTTGGATAGATTTTAAACAGCAGAATATCATGATCAAATTTACATTTTGGATGATTTAGTTTGGCATTTTGGAGAACCCACATGGAGGTGAGGAAATCACCAGGAAACTGGTGGAGGTAAACCAGGTATGGTGGGGGTTGAAGGGTGGCTTAGGTAAAGGGACCCAGGGCAGGAACTGAAAGAGGGAGTCAGATGAGAGGTAGGCGTTGGAGGTTGTGGGCTCTTATTTCAGATTTGTGGTTTGGGGGGTAAAGAAAACAAATTTATGGTTTGGGGGGCAAAGTCCAGAAGGACTGGGAGGTAGGTGTTGGAGCTCTAGGAACTGAAAAAAAACGAAGAAAAGGAGCAGGCTTTGGGAAGAAAATGATCAAGTTGATTTCTGACAGTTTCTGTGTAGATGTCATGCAATCTTATAAGACAAGCACCAGACTGAGCCAAATGTATTAAGTTCCATGCCTCAGTCCTTTGGTTCAACCATCATTTATAATTGATCTAAATTATCTGCTGTAGTTTATAGTCTTTGGCAAAGTTTGGCACCTCAACATGTAATATTTTAGGAAAGAGCATTATTTTAAAACACTTAGGGTGTATCCCATGTAGCACTCTATGCTATTGTTTGGTAAATCAATTTACTATTTCCTTTTTGGACAGGAAATATAGTGGAATGTGCACTAGATTATCATAAGACTGGAGTCCTTGCCCCACTTATTAAAACTGTGGAATCTTTGATCAACCATTCTATTCTTTTCATCTGTCAGATTTGTCTAAAAATCCTCACCTTGTCTGTCTTCAGAAAAGAGTCTTTGGAAGTCTTTAGAAAGTACAAAGCATCATGCACATACAAGGTTTTGGCCTTTCCCCCCACTTCCATTTTTAATTAGAAACCTAGAAATAGAATTGCCCCATGATTTGATCAAATTGTGTGAGGCTCAGATTGCTTCAAATTTATTTTGGGATCACCTGCAACTTTGTCATGATCAACACCTGATTCTTGCTCTTTTTTTTTTTTTTTTTAAATTAAATGAACACAGTACCTTTATTTATTTTTATGTGGTCCTGAGGATCGAACCCAGTGCTTCACACGTGCTAGGCAAGTGCTCCACCACTGAGCCACAACCCCAGCCCCCTGATTCTCTCTTTGATGCGATTATCTAATACATGTCAATTTTAGAATATAACTAAAACAGATTTTTTTTTATAACTGGGAACATTTTTCCCTACAACTGTTTCTGAACCAAAAGTTAAACTAATTAAACCACAGTGTTAAAGAAGTATCCTAAGCTTCAAGTTAAAAATCAATTTTTAAACTAATAAATTTTAATTTTAATTTTATTTTTTAATTTTAATTTTAGTTTTATTTTCTTCAGTACTGGGGATTGAACCTCGAGCCTCATACATACCAGGCAAGCACTCTACCACTGAGCTATACTCCAGCCCTCAACTTTATTTTAGCATATGTAAATGGTATGGTAATGGGTTAAGTATATAGTTAAATTATTGCTAGTGTCATTTTAACTATGATATAATTGGAAGATTTTCATAGCTTGACACAACTGTCCCATTATTATATTAGAAGCATTAGAAGAGATGATTATGAGTTCCCGTCATTTCTCACTCAATACCTCACTGTTCCCATCGCAGGCTAAAAGAGCATTCATGTTCTCTAAAGGTTTTTTATTCTCATCTTTACTTAAGGTGGATTCTTATGACATGAATTATGAATTATGAAGTATTCTTCTGAATTATGACATGGTGACACACTAGGACCTTTCAGGTACCGAAAGCAAAAGTATCTCGTTTGACCTGAGGAAGTGTTTTCCAGAATGTACATTGTAGGTTTTTTTAAATATAGCAAAGATTAGGACTCTATATTAACATTTATATCCCCTAATGACATTTGCTTCCAAATAGATTCTTTGAAAATTGTGAATTACTTATTTTATTTTGCAAATTATATGTTAATATTTCTGCAGATGGAAACATTTGCTTTTCTCCTTTTGTGTTTGTATCTTAGTTTGGGTTTTCCCAGAAACATGTTGAGATAGGAATTAAAATGCATGCAGCTCATTCGGAAGAGGATTCCAAGAAACACCTGTAGGGAGTGAGGCATAGAGGGGAATTTGGCCAGTAAAGGGGGCAGAGTCAAGCATTGTGATCAACTCAGTGCAGAACTTGGGAGCTAGCGCAGAACCCGCATTTCAGACTTACCTCACTAGGGGGGCCAGGAAGCTGGAGTATTTATACACCAGTGGCCACTGGTCACTGGCAGGGCTCTTGGTAGTGGGGGAGCATTTACTACCATTTCTAGTCTACGTGTACTTGGGAGTTGCTGGCTTTAGTCAACTAACAAAGTCCTTTGGGCAAAGAGATGCCTTTGCAATATGGTCCTGATGGTGTGGTGAGGGGAGATGGGTAGGACATCACCATCACCAGTTTAGCTCTAATAACCAATACTTACATTTGGCCTTTTTTTTTTTTTTTTTTTTTTTTTTAAATCAACAAAATTGGGCTGGGGTTGAGGCTCAGTGGTAGAGCACTTGCTTGACATGCAGGGTCCTGAGTTGTGTGCATAGGAGTATTCATTCTGATAAAAGAGATTCAGTCATTTACTCAAACTTTGCCTTATGAATGAAGGTATATGTGTGTGTTGCATGTATTTTTCCTGCCTTATTTTATAGATGAAATATTCATTGGAGTTAAAGACAACTGGTTCCTGTGTTTAGGATACGATATTATTGCTGACTAGTATAGGAATCTGATTCTTTAATGATGGGCTCAAGACAAGTATGAGAATAGAAAAGCTGGAATTACCAGTTTGAATCATGGAGTTTTTGTGCTTTTTTTCATTACATTTTGTTACATTTTTATATTATCACTTCTGTTCCTTATTTGATACTGATGTCTCATATCAGGGATATGACATCAGGGAGGTTATATCAACTATTCTTGAGTTCTCTTCATATTGCTGTAATTATTATATTTAATCAATTCAATAGGTATTTGATCACCAGGTATGTCAGATTCATTATAGTGTGCTAGGGTAGAGCAGTGAACAAGAAGGACAAAGTCTTTGCTCTCCTGGATCTTGCATTTTATGAGAAAAGACAATAAGCAAACAAATATTTGGTAAGTCTGGTGACAAGTACTAAGTAAGGTAAATGAAAGAGAATAAGAGGAGGATGGATGTAGCCCTGCTGTTTTACATAGGGTGGTTAGGGTAGGTTTTCTCATTACAGTGACATTGGAGCTGAGCTCTGAAAGAAATTTCTTTTGTCTTCTCCAACCATACTGACCTCTTTGTTGTTCCTTGTGTATCAGGAGCACAGAGGAACTTTGTGCTAACTTTTCTCTTTGCCTTTTCATATTATTATTTTTCTTAGTAGTTAAGTAAATGGGGGAAAGGTTTGAGAGCAATCAGTTGTGTTATCAGGTAAATGGAAACCTTTCTTCTAGAACTGCGGAGGATAGATCTGGCTGAATGATGCAGAAGACCTTAGCTGGGACTTTTGGATTTCTTTGGTGAATCACTTTTAAAATAACATCAGTAAGTTGTGTGGCCTTAGCATGTTCAAGGCTCTGGGTTTAATCCTCAGCACTTAAAAAATGCACACATACACATGCACTGCTTAGATGATCTTTTTGAAGACTTACTACCACTGAAAGTTATTTTGCTCTACTCTATAAAAGTTACTTTATAAAAATTTACTTGAACTGTCTGTAACAAAGAAACTCAATTATCTTAGATCAGGCTACTGTAATAGAATACCTCAGACTGGATGACTTGAACAACAAATTTATTTCTCACAGTTCTGAAGGCTGGGAGTCGAGGATCAAGGCTCCTGATGTCTGGTGAGGGTTTCCTGGTGTGCAGTTGACCATCTTCTCATCGTGTCCTTACATGTTTTCACCTCTTCTGATCAGGGCACTAATGCCATTCATGAGGGCTGCTGCCTAATTTCCTTCCCCAAACTCCACCCTTAAATACCATCACATTGGAAGTTTAGGCTTCACCATAGGAAATTCAGGGAGACACATTCAGTGCATAATGTAAATTGTAATATTTTGTCAACTGACATAATAAAACTTGATAACCTGGGTCATATCCATGAAGAGTTGTCCTGTCACATTACTTTTAAACCAAAAAAAAAAATGCTCTTAGAAAGCTTACTACTGGTAAGTTGAAACCTAATGGCAATTTTATTCTAAAGCAACTTAAAATATAACAAAAGGCTATTGTTTATAAGCTTCTTTGAAAACTACATTTATTGACGTTATTGGAAGTGTAATATTTATGTGTTTTTACTAATGATTTTCTTTACATTTTGAAAGTATTTTATACTATGTTCTTAGGATTGATTGAGTTTATAAAGAAGAGGGAGCTCTGAATGAATTCTTGAATAGCGTCCTCTATTGGCATAACTCTAAAATGATCATTGCAAACAATAAACTAAATCTTCTTTTTGCTGAGTATATGATTTATGCCATTGCTATAGACCTGGGTGGTTGAGCACCACATTCTTCTAGAGATGCCTTAATAGGACAGAGGTACTGGTGTACTGATGTTGAAAAGAGATTTTCTATTTGCGTGTACTATTTTACTTATTTTTTGTGGTACCAGGGATGGAAACCAGGACCTTGCATATATCAAGCAAGTGCTCTACCACTGAGCTACACTCCCAGCTCTATTTGCATGTACTCTTGTAGGCCACTCTGTGCCTGAAGTGGGTCGTTTCCATCATTGGATTTTATCTTTCTTTGACTTCCACCTCATCTTGCATTTATACTTTGTAGATAGTGGTGTTTGGAGCATTATTGTCTTAGCCAATTAACAATCGTCTGTATTAATGACTTTTAAGGAGAACAGAGATAAGTGTAATTCCTAAACATTACTGAAGCGTCTTTCATAGTAGCAGCCTTCACCTTCTTTTTTACTTATACTTCTAGAACCGCAAAATAGAACAAATTAGATTTCATCAAATTTTCTTTTTAGCTAACTGTGCCCTCCAGTGGAGAAAACACAGGGCAGTGAAGTAGCTCAGGTAATAAGCAGTAGAAAGGAGAGGCTGTAGCACCGCCAGGTAAGATCCAAGCTGCATAACTGTTTTCTACAGAAAAGAAAGAGGATCTTTTTAGCCCTCCCTCAAAAACAAGAATATTATACATAAATTTTCCTCTGAGTTTGTTGATGATCCAAAGGTGGATTTATTAACAGTGCTTTGACTTCATGCCTTTGATGCAGTGTTTTGTGGCCTTTTGTCCTCTCCCTTGTGACATATTCAATTTATGAAATACTTGGCAACTCTAATACAAGTTGAGAGTGGGGAGATATTGAAATTTCCCCCTATACCGAACTCGCATGATAACTTTATAATTGTTAGATTTTTTTGAAGAGACCAAAGAAAACCCCAAGTTAATGAAGCACATATAAACAGGAAACATTTTGCCACTACTCTGTGTATATTCAACTATTCAGGAAGTAGGGAATTAACTACTACTTCCTGCTTTATTTAATATAAAGGGCTGCTGTTTCATGCTGTGGTGTGGCCTACCCATTGTCTCTTGGGTGAACACTGGGCTCCGTCATGTTAATGGTGACCTACAGAGGGGCCATGTGCAGTTCTGAACTGGAGAATGGAGCCAGGGTCAAGGGACACTGAGTTCTACAGTAGAATGCTGTGCACATGAGTTAGCAGGCACTGCTCTGTGTCTCTGCCCCTTCGTGGGGGAAATTGGCTCACTCAGTGGAGGCTGAGGATGTTCAAGGAGGATTGCATGATATAGATTTCAGTTACATAAAAATTCTTTACCTATATTTTTATTTTTAAATAATGAGTTTCTGTTTTAAAATCTGGTTCATTCTGAACTGTAGTAACTGACTGTAGAGGGTGCTGATGAACACCAGAGACTTTCTAAAATTTTATAATGAAGATGATTTTTATTCAAGTGAATTTTCCTTTGGCTTTTATCCAGTATATGGAAATAAACATATTTTATATTTATACACATATATGTAAAATGCATATATATATAAATAAAGTATATGTAGTATATGGAAATAAACATATTTTGCTCCAGACTCAGAGGAAACATAGTTTTTTCTTTTTTTTTGAAATTAAGTAGTTCTGCCCACTGTACTTTGAAATTCTTTAAAAATTCCATTGAATTTGTGGAATTCCTACAAACCAATCTTTGAGTACTGCTTTTGAAAAGTTAATATTTCAAAAGAAAAGAACCTATTTTATGGATATAACATGCACCTTAGTACTTAATCAGTTTGTTGTCTTTTAAATTTAAATTTGCAGAAATAAGTATCTTCTTTAGAAAACTATTCAGGAAGTTTACTCAAATTAGATTTTACAAAATTAACATTTAGCTATTGGAGTCCGAGTAACATAATGTTTCATTTATTTTAGCAGATAGAATACTTCAAAACTGTAGTGTAGTATATTAATTTGAAGAAAATATGCAAACTTTTAAATTGGGAAGGCTTTTAGAAAATTGCTTCCTTAAAACCAAAGGTGATGATTGTTGAAGATTACATTAAAAAAAAGGTCTTTGGAGGTTGGAGAGACAAGCTCTGCTGTCAAGGGAGGTGGGTTATCTGTTATAGTGAGAAAAGTTTGCTAAACAAAATGAACCATCCTTAATTGGAATGTTAGTCATTTCAAAGAATGAATTTTAATGTAAGCTTGCATTCTATCAGCCTATGAAAAAATTATGTATTTCCAGAGAATATCCCTCTGTTTATTTCTTCTGAAATAGCACACTGTTTTCATTACTGCAGGCAGAGAGCCATTTTAGACTTCTCAGTAATTTGATATGAAAACTGTGTTTTATTCATTTAAGGCAGTGCTGTCCAACAGAACTTTCTGTGATGATGGAAACATTCTGTATCTGTGCTTTACAGTTTGGTCATCAGCTATTGCCACTTGAAGTGTGGCTACTGTGATTGAGGAACTGAGTGCTTAGTTTTAGTCTATCTGAATTTAAAATTAAACTAATAGCCACGTGTCTAGTGGCTACTGTGTTGAACAGTGCAGATTTAAGTCCCTCTGCTACTTAGTAGATGTTTCAAGGACAGGATGACAACTGCGATGTGCATTCCTCTGGTTCTTTGACTTGTATAATCCTGCCTGCGTACTAGAACATGTGAACACTTAGTTTCCAAATAATCACATTTATGTGGAAAACAGAGGAATCATGTCTTGGAAACCAAGTTGGTAAGTCTGTTTAGGTCTAGACGCCTGGGACTTTTATTTTTTAATTTTTTTGGAACCAGGGATTGAACTCAGGGACACTTGGCCACTGAGCCACATCCCCAGCCCTATTTTGTATTTTATTTAGAGACAGGGTCTCACTGAGTTGCTTAGGGCCTCGCTAAGTTGCTGAGGGTGGCTTTGAACTTGCAATCCTCCTGACTCAGCCTCCCGAGTCGCTTGGATTACAGACGTGCGCCACCACGCCCGGCTAGCCTGGGACTTTTAAAAAACCCACAAATTAAATTGTGTTTGCCCTTGGATGTGTTTCAAACCCTGATGTTTTTCTTTTGTGCTTCTGGGTTAAAATATAGTTAGTCAGGATCTGACAAGTGACTGCAAAATGAACGTCTAATGAAAGCAAAACAAGAGTAACAAGAAACCAGAGCTTACATGTACCTGCATGGGAATTTGATTTAAACAGTACATTCAGTTTTCCTAGCAAGTTGCAATTCTGTCTTCTCCTTGGATGATCAGTCCCATTTTACTGATGAGGGAACCGTGCTTTAGTTAAGATTTTAAGGCTTTTGTTCCACAAACATTTGCTGATTGCTTAAAATTACGTGTAGGTTTCTGTGTTAGGAATGGAAGAACAGTTCCTTCCCTGGTGGAACTATCTATCTAGTAAAGACAATTAAGCAAGGAAACTCAGTCCAGGGCTGTATGTATGCATAGGATCGTAGGAGAAAAACACCTGGCATGATGGTGAGACCTGAGTGAGGAGTTCTCCAGGTGAAGAAGGCAGGGGAAGGACACTCCAGAAGAGGAACAAAGGTGTGAAAGTGTTCATGTTCTAGATCAGAGAATAAATTTAGTATGTAGAAGATACCTGAACATTCAGTTGCACCAAATTTACTAGTGGTCTTATATCATCTTGACCTTGTTTTTCTTTTAGCTCAGTCTGAAGAAAGGCCAAGCTAAAAATAGCCCCTGGTACAGTGATAAAGCATCCAAGTAACAATTCAAGGAGAAAGTTAAAGCAGATTTAGTTATTCAGCAAACACTAACTCACAGTATTGGTGTGCTAATTAGATATCTTATTTATTAAAGCTGACTGGTAGAGGCCTATCCTTGTTTTCATGAGAATATAAACTCCACGAGGGCTTTAATCCACTGGTGTTTTCCTAGAGCCCAGAACTGTACCTGGCACACATTAAGAGCTCTATTTGATAAATGAGGGAATCAATCCTAGGTTATTATCCTAAAAGTCAATGTGAAGGATTAAAAATATTAAAAATGTACTTTTTTAAATTGAAGAATTCAGACATTGCCATTATTCAGATTGGCCTTTCCCCAGCGTTTCAGTTACCTGTTGCTGTATGACAAGTGATCCTGAAACACAGTGCTTGAAAAAGCAGCCAGCCGCATCATTGTTCATGATTTTGTGGATCAGGAATTTGGGCAGGTATCAGTGGAGACAGCTTCACTCTAAGCTACATAGACTTGGCTAGGGCAGTTCCATTGGAGCTATTAGATTGAAGATTGCTTCATGTCCATGTTTAGGACGTGGACGCATTAACTGGTACATCTCCATTCTTCTCCATATGGCCTCATTCACTTGATTAGGCTGAGCTTCCTTACCTGGCACTGAGATTGTTTCAAGAAGGTGAAAACAAAAGTTGTGAGGTATTTTAAGGCTCTGATTCTGGAAGCTGTATTCTCTCCCTCCCTCCACCCCACTGTGTGTGTGTGTGTGTGTGTGTGTGTGTGTGTGTGTGTGTTATATCATATTCTGTTGGTCAGAGCAGATCACAAGACCAACCAGATTTAAGTGGAAGGGAAAAGATCCCACCTTTTGACAGGAGAACAAATTGCATAGCACAGTGATAGAAGATAGAAGGTAGTACAGTAGCCATCTTTGAAAATGATCTACTATAGTCTGCTCTCTGAGCATACCAGTTCCCATCACCACATGCAAAACATACTTATTGCTTCCCTAGAAGTCATATCTGATTATGGCATCAACTTGGAGTCCAGTATTTTTGTGTGTGTGTGGTACTAGAGATTGAACCTAAGTCTTCATGCATTTTAAGAAAGCACTCTATCACTGAGCTAAGTTCCCAGATCTTTTTGTGTTTTGAGGCAGGGTCTTACTAATTTTCCCAGGCTGGTTGTGATCCTCCTGCCTCAGCCTCCTGAGTCATGGGGATTATAGGCCTGTGTGGAGTCCAGAATCTTATCATTTAACTCAAGTTCAGATACACATGAGATTTATAAGGCACAGCTGCCCTGATAAGGCTTCTTAGGATCTAGACACCTGTGAACTACAAATTGCCTACTTGTCCCTCTCCATTCTTCCCATCCAATATACAATGGTAAGACAGGGACAAGAAAACTGCAGTAGACATTCCTACTCAGAAAAATCCCAGGAAGAATAGTCATCAGTGGTCCATAGCAGTTTTGAAATCCATTGGGTAAGTAAGTGTCATTAATTCTCTTACTCCATATATCAAGAATGTACCTTGATTAGTACCCAGTTCTGCTCCTTGTGGATTCTCTTTTTATATCATTTTCAGAGAAAGTTAGCTCTACCCTTTGCTCTTGGTTTTCTCCTCTGGTGCTACTTCTCTTTTTCACAAGAATGGTTTCTGTTTGCCCCTGAGTGGACTCTTTTACCTGCTTCCTACCTATGTAAAGTTAAGTACCCACAAAGACTTTCCTATGTTTTTAAATGACTTTGAGTTTATTTAAAATTATTTAGTCCAAGCTGGTGGTTTTTTTAGCACTACATTTTCTTTAAAACTTTGAGTTTTCTATAAATTTTCTTGGGGATTAATTCCATGTCCCTAAAGCCACATCCATAATTTTTTTCCAATATGGAGCTCTCTTTACTTTAGATCTGTTAGACTATTGAAAGGCAGGTCTTTAAGATTTTTAGGAGTTCCTTTGTCTAGAGAAGGTTCTACTAGGCAATACATTAAATCTTTTCAAGGTTTCAACAAAAGACCCATGGACAAACCTTCAGATATTTACTCAGAGGCAATTTCTTAACTTGAGAATCTTTTTGTCAGTTGGAGAGACTGTCCTCAGTCCTCTGTACTTCCTTTGAATTCTGCTATAAAGTTAAACAAGTCAGACCTTCATTTATTTCTCTCTTATTTTATGCCATAAAAGAAACCAGTTGGCATTTTAGATCTTCTACTTGGAG
Organism: Glaucomys volans; assembly: GCA_020662805.1. Taxonomy (NCBI): domain Eukaryota; kingdom Metazoa; phylum Chordata; class Mammalia; order Rodentia; family Sciuridae; genus Glaucomys; species Glaucomys volans. The sequence continues at coordinate 126,312 of JAJEJO010001926.1, forward strand.
ATATCTTTAGCCAGTTCCACAAGTTAGGTAAATAGTCTCTTATGTAATTATTAAATTAGGTAGTATTAGGTAAATATTATTGCAAGTAATAGTCTTTCCAAACATTCTGCCATTACATAACTTATGAATTGCCCTCTCTCCTTCTCCAATAGCAGTTTTCTCTTCTAGCCTTTGCTAGACAAAGTACTTGCCACTTTTCTAGCTTCTGCTGGGCACCGGGTCCCAAAATCCAATGCTGCATGTTTTAGGTGGTAGTTTTCAAATATTGGTTTCTGTCTCAGTTCTCTGTTGCTGAGAAGCCACCCCAAAATGTAATTTTATTATATTTCTGTGTGTCAAGAATTCGGGCTGGACTCGAGGATGTCACCTCTACATGCAGGGCCAGCTAAGAAGGCTTTGCTGGGGCAGGGGGATTCAAGATACAACCTTACTTGTCTGGAGTCTGTGGCTGCTCCAACTGCTGCAATCTGTGGCTGAAGTTTGACAGGGGCCAGAGTATCTAAGATGACCCTCCTCATGAGTGTCAAGTCTCTTCCACATGTCTCTCTGTCATTCAGCAATTCCTTACATGACTGCAAGCCATCCTAAGACCTAGACCAGAAGACACAAAAGCATGTTGGTCAAAGCAGATCACGTATCCAAGTAATAGAGAGTGGATTCCATCTTTTGATGGGAGGGGTGGCAAAATCACATTGCAGAAGGCATGCAAGATGAAAGGGATTGTTACGGTCATCTTAGGAATAATCTTTTCCACTAGATGAGTATACATTTAGGAAATTTACTATAGGCAAGAAGTTAATAAATTGGTGGCTCTCATGTGTATCAGGCTTACAAATATGGCTTATTTGGCTTGTACAGAAATTTCTTTTAAAACAATGTTTTCAACATTAAATAATGGGAAGATTATATCTATAAGGTTATTTATTTGTCCTCTCTTATGAAGCAGTAAGCTATTATTGTATTGAGCCTGCATTACCATATTAGCTGGAAATTGCCTTCCTTATTCACTTTCATTACCTGTCTTCTACAAATATTTGAGTTTTCATTCTTTGTTGCTGTAGATGATTAATTTATGCTTTAATTTTTTAAGTGGATATAGTGATGAGTAAGACAGCTTACATTCAAGCAGGAAAAGATGGACAGTAATCAACTCAGTTAATAAATAACAATCAGATGGCAATGGAATAAAGCAAGAATCTGAGATTTTTTTAGATAAGGTGATCAGGGAGGCCTCTGAGAAGACATGACATTGAGTGATGAGAAGCAGTGAGTTATGTGAAGCTCTGGGGTAAGAGTGTTCAGATGGAGGGAAAAGCAAATAAAAAGACCCTCCAATGGGACCAGATGTGGTGTGTTTTAAGAAAGGCAAGGCTTTCAATTGGAATATGAATAGAGGGAGAATGTGGCAAGGGTTATGATAGTAGAAGATAGAAGGTGGGCATGGTTAAGTAAAAAATTGGATTTTATCCTGAATAATGGTAGGTCAAGAGGGGTAGTGATGGGATGTTATCTACTTTATGCAAAGATAACTGTCTGCTGTGTTGTGAATAGACTAGTGCCCAGGCATGGACACAGGATGGGCATTATGGAGCCTTGTAGTCATCAAGGGGAGATATGAATTGTGGTGCCTTGAACTAGGGATAGCACTTTAGGGGATGAGAAGTCATATAATGTATGTGTTTGGGAGTTAGAGTAGACGTGTCTTGTTGGATGGATTAAATATGGGATAGAGAGGAGGAATCAAAGCCATCTTGGAGGCTTTTGGCAACAGCAACAAAATAGGTTGTCCCATAGAGAGTTTAGATAGAGGAGCAAGGTTTATATGGGAAGTAAGAGTTTTATCTTGATCATTAAATTTGTGAAACCCACTACAAAAATAAGATTGATGATATAAAAACTTCTAACAAGGAAATTGTTTTTATCTTACAGCTTTTAGTATTTCCGCACTTATAAAACTTTGCCATTATTTTGATTGAGGCACTAGCTACAATGGTGGAAGTATGTGGATGTATCTTGGAGGGTATGTTTATAGTGCAATGTAGAGCTGTCAACTGTGAAATGAGTAGCTCAAAAGAACATCATCAGAAATTAGGAAGGGTTTGTTGAACTATGTGACAATTTTGTTGGGCTTTGAAATGGTCTGTTTCTTTTTTCTATTTATTCCAATTGGGTATGGTCATAAAGGATCAAGTGTAATTTATTATTCACGTTTTATTGTTTCAGAAAGTAAATTTATTTTCACTGTTAAAAATGGTGGTGTGTGGGCATGGTCTCAGATACTTGGGAGGCTGAGCCTGGAGGTTCACTTGAGCACATGAGTTCAAGACCAGCCTGGGCAACATAGCAAGTCCTTGTCTTGAACAGCAATCACAATATCCAACGATAGCTTTCCAAAGATTTGTAACTTTTAGAGTTGCAAATCACCAGTTAGCTCAGGCAAGAATTGTGACTATATACAACAAGATTGAGTAAGGTGAATTGATTTGATGAGTTAAAATCTTGCTTGTGAAGGACAGTTAATTCACATTTGCATTTTATTTTTTAAAAATATTTTATTTTTAAAAATATTTTTTAAGTTGTTGGTGAATCTTTATTTTTATGTGGTACTGATGTTTGAACCCAGTGCCTCACACATGCTAAGCAAGTGCTTCACCACTGAGCCACAACCCCAGCCACATTTGCATTTTTAGCTGGCATTTTTTTCTTGTAAGTTTGGGTACAAAATGAGATAATAGGGTTTTTTTGGGTCCCATCTCCAGAGTTATTTGGAGAGAACATTTGACTAGATTTGCCATTCAAGTCAGCATGGCTTAAAAATAACTTATTTTATTTTTAAATTCCTATTTTAGGATATTATCTCTGGTGATAATACCACTCCGTTTTATTATAAGGGTTTTGGGAGACAATAATCTTCTATAAAAGATAAATTAATGGTTTATTGCTATCACCATTTACTTTACCTTTTTTAAGAAAATGAAAGTCATTTAAACTTGAATTCAATAGATGTTACATAGGTAACATAACTGATTTAAAACGTAAAATATCTTATCTTCTAACAAAACGTTCAGTTTTTCTTCTTTGTGAACCCGAGTCGCAGTGCACTGGTGAGTGAGGGTGTTTGTATTCTAGTGGTGTAGCTGAACCAGACAGGTCTGCAGCACAGTGGTTTATTTTTAGACCTAGGTTGCCATTTTTATCCTGCAAAAATATTCATCAGTATCTTGCTGACAGACCATCAGTTTTATAAAAGTGTCACATAGACCAGATTTTGTTCTCTGTCTCATTTTTCCTCCAACTCCTCTTTTTCCTTTGATTTGTTTGTACAACTGTTTGGTGGAAAAGATTTTTTTTTATTTCAATTCATGCATTAGATTCTTCAATTCACAGATTTGCAGCCTCACATAGTTCATTCATCTCTCTGCAGCTGCTTACGCATCTCCGCTTATTGTCTAATATGGGAAGCTGCTGTAGATCACTGAGCTGAAGGCTGGGAAAAGAGAAATACATACCTGAGAGGCACTCTTCATGGGTCCATTTGGATTTTGACTGCCTTCTCCTAATGTGTTGTTTTATGTGTCTATATGTGTTTGTGTTCATTTATTTGTCTCATACAACAAGGGACTGACCTTATTTTGCGGAAAATAGCTGCCTAAAGGGCCTGGGGGTTACCATATACGGTAGAAAGCCTACTGGCTTGGGTTGAAAATAAATCCATTGTTACAGTTAGTCAGCTTTTCATCACTGTGACCAAAACCCCTGTCAGAAACAACTTACAGGAAGAAAAGTTTATTTGGGGCTCCTGGTTTCAGAGGTCTCAGTCCACAGATGACCAACTCCATTGCTCTGGGCCTAAGAGAGGCAGCAGATCATGGAGGAAGGACGTGGTGGACGAGAACTGCTCCTCTCATCACCGCCCGAAAGCAAAGAGAAAAGGGAGGAGGGAGGGGCTGCAGAGAGGTGAACCCTTACAGGGTGTGCTCCCAGGGACCCAGCTCCTCAGCCACGCCCACTTGCCTACATTTACCACTCAGTCAGTTCATTTAAATAGGATGGACTAACTAGGTTATAGTGCTCATAGTCTAATCATTTCACCCCAGAATATTCCTGCATTAACACAGGAGCCTTTGGGGACATCTCACATGCAAACCATCAACTGTTAGCTCTGAATACATAGAGCATAGTTCACCTTGTAATTGGTTAGGAAACTGTTTATTCCACTTGGGCTGCTATATAACAAAATACTCTAGATTGGGTGGCTTATTAATATAGAAATGTATTTCTCACAGTTCTGAAGGCTGTAAAGTCCAGGACCAAGGTGCTGGCAGATTCTGTGTGTGGTGATGACCTGCCTCTGTTTACAGGTGCCTATACCCTGGAGCCTTCTCACTGTGTCCTCACCTGGGGGAGGAGGCAAATGAGCTCTCTCTGGTCTCTGAAAGAGCACAATTCTGTTCATGAAACCTGTCCTCATGAACTTAACATTTACGAAAGGCCCACCTCCTCACACCATCCCCTTGTGGGTGAGAATTTGAACATGCATTTTGATTCCATGTGCTTGTGACAAATACAACAGAAGGAAAATCCCTGCAATCAGGAAAAAGAAAGGGGCACATACTTTTAAATATGATAAATTAATTTTTAACAATATATATTTATGTCTCATTTTTATGAAAGCTCAGAATTTCCAAAGCAGGATTGGTGTTTACTTGACTATTTGTGTAGCAAATATTAACAGAATAGCTGCTTCAGGGCCTAATAACATTGCTTTGGTGGATATTGTGGGTTGGAAAACAGGATTTTTGATGTGTAGAGGTAATTGTTATTTTATAGAGAAGAGATTGACATATGGATATTTCACATACATGGCAGTTAGCAGTCTAGGTCAGAGTATAGGCACTGGAGCCAGAACCTTGAATTTACAATTTGTGTTAGTCGTTTCTTAGCAGTGTTATGTACTACAGCAAGTTGTTTAGATTTTCTGAGTTCCAACTTTTTCATCTATAAAATTGATATATACTTCTAAAGTTATCTTAAAGGTTAAGAAGATGATGTTTACTTAGCAATTTGCTAAAAATACCAAGCATCATGCTTAGAACATAGTAAGCACTTGATAAATTCTAGTTAATTTATAATAACTAATATTTATGGCAGGGATAATAATAGATATTCTGTGAATATTCTATAGTGCTTGATCACTACCATAGGAATGTTTCTAGCTATAAGTACAGAAGACCTGACTATGGGGCTTGAACAGACGAGGATTGATTTATTCAATAAAGTCTGGGGTAGGCCAGGATGAATATTCATCATTAAACAATATTAAATGATAATGTGCCAGGTACTATTTTAGGTACAGGTGATTCATCCATTAATAAAATGCAACTATGCCTATCCTCATGAGCCTTACATTCTAACTAAAAAAAGAGGGGGGAAAGCAACAATATAAAATGTAAGTTATTACTGTTAGAAGGTGGGCCTCCTGGACAGCTTTGTGCAGGAGGGCCCATTGAAGTTAGGCTGTAAGGAAATGAGAGTTTAAGTACATGAGGGCCAGGCGAGAGAAAGGCCCAGCAGAGAATAGGATGTAAGAAAGAATAGAAGTGCCATTTCCAAATGGGCTTTTGTTGACTGTGCCACATTAGTCATCAAGTAGTCAGGAGCCATGAATAAAGGGTTTTTGTAAGGTTTCTAAATTTAAAAATGTCGGCACGTTGTTATTTTCACTTTATATGATAAACAATTAGAAACTTAATGATTCTAATATATGGTGCTTATTTGTCAAACCTTGTTGATAAAGCCTAGTAGCTGACACACTTACATAATGTTTATTATGTGTCAGGGATGGTTCAAGGATTTGGTTTTTGTATCTCATCTTTAAGTACTACCACCATTCCTATTTTACAGGTGAGTGGATTTAGGCAGTTAAATAAATTGGGCCAGTGTTGTCTTGAAGGCCAATAAGAAGCAACTGGAGAGAAGGCATCCCATTCTACATTCCAGAGGGACGAGAGTGAAAGTGATGCTAAAAGAGTGCACTAGGTTGACTCCCTAAAGCCTGAGCAAAGCAAGAAAGGAGACTTTGAGGGCATGAGTTGGGCCTGAGAGAGCTCATGTAAGCACAGTTGCCCCTGATTTCCACAACTCTGAGTTTTGCCATTAGAAGTGACTGGGTCCAGAGCTCTGTCATATTTCAGAGATGGTTTCCTGAGCTGATCACCAAGCATATTTCTACTCAACAGGTACAGTTAGAATCCTGTGCTCATGCAGTGTCTTGTTTGTTTCTTTACTTGGTCATCTCGTGAGAGAGGAATTTCCCGCTTTGAACACTGGCTCTTAGATGGACTGCATCCCCAGTTGAAGTATGTTCACGCCGTATCTGGATAGCTCCTATAGAACAAATGTTATGACACATCCTGTCTGGTAAAATTTCTGTCTGGGTTCTTGTACACATTCCTTCCCAAATTAGAAACTGCCAGTCTGTCAGAGTACAGGTGGTGTCTACCTCCTAAAACCTAGTGTAAGAAAATATAAATCCATAAAAATAGCTGAAGTGTGTGTGTGGATGTTTGCATTCCAAAAAGATTCATAAGGCTTCCATTAAGTTAATGGAGGAAGTTTGCTTTGCATACTGATTCGAAGAACAGATTTTATTTACACAGTATATAAATGTGAGACTGCAGTTGTTACATAAAGGGTAAACTTACTTAAGTATGCTTTATATGAAGAATTAGTTATGAAATGTCATGCTCATTCTCAGTGAAGGGGGCAATTGTATAGTCAAATACATGATAGAAAGGCCTGAGGCCTGTTAGAATAGACCCCGAGGCCTGCTGAAGGGGAGTGGGTCCTCGTTGGCCTTGTTAGACTGAGTGGCCCTTGTCAGGAGTAAGTAGAGTCCATCAGAAAACGTTTAATGTAAAATATCACAGCATTTCTATTCTCAGAAAATATTCTTATATATGGTATCAGGTAACTCACTGAAAGTGGCTTTGTTATACTTCAATAAAACCTGAGTTTAGAAGGCTCCAGGGAAGACCCAGTTTAGAGGGAATTTTATACAAACTTTGAATCTACTGAAATCTTTAGCATGCTAGAGGAATAAATCGTGTGTATGAGGCATTTTGTTGATAAAAATTCCCCTCATAGAACAAACCTCTATTTCTTAATGCTGAGTTTTACAACCCTGTTTCTCCAAGGGTAATGCAGAAGAAAACCTACAATATTTTGCCCTCTCTCCATCCTTTTATCCATTTTGGTCTTTGATTGGTCCTTTTTCTTGTTCTTTGCCCAAGTATACCTCTTGGTCTCAGATTGAGAGAGAGGGACTATGGCCACAAGTGTGCTGTGGGCAGTGGCCTGCATTTCTCCAAAGGGTAGGTTTGTTCTTTTTTCATTTATTTCATTTCTGGAAAATTTGAGTTGAGTGCTTTTTCTTTTCCAGGCTTTAATGCTAATTGAACTAAACAGATACCTCATAGTGGCAGTATCCCACAGGGACACGAGGAGTGTCATTCTGTGTAAGTTAGAATTCAGAGAATATCATTTTCTTTGAACTAAAAATTTTAAGATGTTTAAATTTAAAAACATTAAAAACGTTTAAATTTAAAAACTTCTTGTATTATACAAGAAGTACATTTGCTTATTATACAAAAATTAGAAAATATAGCTAAGTAAAAAGAAGAAAATAAAAATTACTTAACATTCTTCTACCCAGAGGTACCTCCCACCCAATTTTTGGTTTATGTGTGACCCTTCAGACTCTTTAGGTTTTTCCCAACAAAATGCACAAGTATACAAAAAATGCAAAATATTAATTCCTGTACTTGTCGGTCCTACTACTGCCTTTGAGAATTGAGTGAGATTATTGGTAAGCTTATTTTGGCTCATCATTAGGTAATGGACATTAGAAATTCCAAAGTTCTGTAGAAATAAATATTGTCCAAACAAAAATAGTCAATTTCACTTCACACAATTATGCTCCAATTTGTTTTCACTTAGGAATCTATCACAGACAACTTTTACTGCTAATAGCTGGTCTGTGAGGCTATAAATTTTGATAGCTGCATTTGTCTTCCATAGTCTATGCTATAGAATATATAATATAGATTGCCATATATTATTGACATAGATATAGATACATTACAGATTAGCATTTATGCCATAATTATATGCCATACATGTGTATATGCATATGTGTATATATTCACACAATATATGTTTTACAACTACCTATTATTTCTATATTTGTATGTGTATATGTGTGTGTGTATATATATGCGCACTACATAAAATTCTGTAACTACGGGTTATGATTTAGTGGTCTCCTGTTGTTGAATGGTTTCAGTTTTTGCTGTTGTAAGCAATGCTGCCATATACCAGCATCTTTAAAGGTCATGTTCATTCTGAATAACTGAAAAGGAAAGGCAATAAAGTACTAAGTTAGTAAGGGCCTGCAGATGGCATTGAAAGGCATGGCATTTAATGAATTATTTCAGGTGCCCTTGCATCTTAAGGATCAACGATTAAACAAGAAAAACAAGGACCAATGGTACATCCAATAGAATCTAATACTGAATTTATGTTTTAGCAGTATCTAATCCTGGGAAGAATTGAAGGTGTTTTCCAAATGTTAAATAGCAGGTAGTTTTAATTGCTTCAGCATACCTGCAAGGGAGGTGAGTAGGTTGGGGACCAACAAACTATAACTTTATGCATCCGAGAACTTGTTCTTTCTTTGAGCTCCACTCAAGTAGTAAACTTTGTTAAATAATTTACATTTGTAACTTTTACTAGAGACTAGTTAGTTTCTACAATGCCTCTGTAGAATAGAGATGTGAGCAAATAAATGATGTCATTGAGAAGTACACAGGATTGCTTTTTTTGGTTTGTTTTTGGTTTGTTTTGTGGTACTGGTGATCAAACCCAGGGCCCTGCACATGCTAGGCAAGTGCTCTACCATACAGTTATGTCCTTAGTCCTGGGTTCCATTTTACATTAGCCATTTTCAGAGGTTCTGTTGTTAAGAGGTAGTTTCTTTCTTTCTTTTTTCTTTTTTCTTTTCTTTTTTTCCCCCGGTGCTGGGGATTGAACCCAGGGCCTTGTGCTTGCAAGGCAAGCACTCTACCAACTGAGCCATATCCCAGCCCCAAGAGGTAGTTTCTTCAAGGGAAAAAAATGTGCTTCCTTTGATTCCATAGTGCTCCTCCATAGAGGTTCTTGCCACCCACTTCTGCAACAGGGAGATAGTTTATCCAGAAATTTGAATAAGACAAACTTCAATGACAAGCAGAAAATTATTTTACTGGTCTTCAGCATTTCCACCAAGGGCTTCAGGAGAAACAGAAGTAATAGAAACTAGTCTCGAGTTTTCTACCTTTCTTGTTAGAGGTCCTTGGGAAAGAGGTTGAAAATTAAGAAAAGTGGTTTTTGGTTCAGTTACTTAAGTTCTTTCTGTCTTGGATTTTAGAAGATGAGACAGCTATAGGTTTATTATTATTTTAAATCAGCTCTGACTTGACTTACACTGTTTCTAAAACATGGATGTATGGGGTTTTTGTTTTGTTTAGAAATTAAAAATGAGAGAGAAGTCATTGCTGTGACTTATATTCATCATGGTTATGTGTTCCTAAGATCTTGGTTGTTCACTTCATCGTGACTACATTTTGAAAATGCTGAAACTGAGGCTCAGAAATGTTCATTATTGGTCTAGATCCATTTGGCTAGTGGGAGCCAGAACTAGAAACATGGGTTTCCTGACTGCTAGTCAGCCCACCACTATTCTGTAGAATATAGTCTCTGTAACTGAGAAAAAGGGTGTTGAATTACATTAAGCTCCCTTAAAAAGATTCAGTTGGAAGTGAATTTGAGTGTTCATTCTGAAAAGTGTGATAGTTGTTAGGTTGCTTAGCATGATTTCATTGGCAGTCTTGATATTCCTAAAAAGTCGGAAGAGGATCCAGCCAGCTGTTCTACAGCAAGAAGGAACTGTGTTGAGCATCCAGGGTTTTGCCTCTTCAGGGATGCAGGGGAAGAATTAGGTGAGACTAGATGAACATTTTTCCTTTCCTTCCTCAAATTCGTTGTGTTTTTTTTTTTTTTTTTTAATTTTTTTTTTTATTGAACACAAATGGAGTACAGCTATTGTTTCACTGGTTGTACACAAAGTAGAGTCACACCATCTGTGCGTTCATGCATTTACACAGGGCAATGGTATCTGTCACACACTCTGTTATTAATTTTACCCCCCACCTGCCCCCACCCCTCCCTTCCCTCTATGCTAGCTATCTTTGTTGATCCTACCATCATTTATTTTATTTTCCAAGATTTATATGTATACTGAATTATTTATCAAATGATCTCTTGGGGTGGCTGTTTTGAAGTTCTTTTTCTTTACTTTTTAGTTGTAGATGGACATAATACCTTTGTTTTATTTATTTTTATGTGGTGCTGAGGATGGAACCCAGTGCCTCACACATCTTAGACAAGCGTTCCACCACTGAGCCACAGTTGCAGCCCCAGTTTTAAAGTTCTTGACCAGGCCCAAGACATGAGTCATGGCAAGATGATTTCTCCTAGGTGTAGGCTACCTAGGAGTGTGGGAAGACCTCTTTGATCATAGCATCAAAATACATGCCTTTCGGGCAGTGTTTAATCCTCAAAGAAGTGCTTATTTCCTAAGAAGACTGTCTCAAACAGGATTTTGTTGTAATGTGTCCCTGAGAAGCCTAGTGTCTTAGGAGAAATAGCTTCTTAGCAGTGAGGTATAGAATGAATAGAATCCCTGGTCTCTGTTTTTGGATAGCTTACCCACTTACCTGAGGAATAATGTTAAATTTTAAACTGGATGAATTAGGTTAAAAAAAAAAAATCTGCACTGGACCCTCCCATATTCTTATCTACCTTGTTGTTTATAAATTTGGGTCATTGCAAAGAAGTTAAATACAGGAATTTTGGGGTAGATCTCAGTACAACTCATTTTATGAGGCTAGGGTGATATATTTTAAGGGCAGTTATGTAGTAGGCACTATTTTTCTAATGTTAAGTCTGCCTACTGTTTTTAAGTTAAGGAATTGTTTAATTTAGTTATTACTTTACTAGTTAAATTTGTACAATCATGAGATATCCAAATAAACTTGGATTCTGCATTATCAGATTAATGAGGAGGAGACTCTGGAGTATTTGTTCGCACAGTACATTTTTGCTAAATGTGACTGTTATTGGCAATTCTGAGTTTAGAAGGCAATTTTCCATTGTGTAGTAGATTCATGTTCTAGTGATTAGATTCAGAATGGTGTGACTATTGGCAAGTCATTTAACCTCTCTAAGATTGTTTCTTCATCTGTAAAATTAGATACTATAATAAGTCTTGTTATTTACAACCCTCATAGAGTTGTCTGGGCAGCTGCTGATTGTACCTCATAGAGTGTTGGACAGTTAAAAAAGATAGTGTCTGCCCATGTTAGGTTCTCACTTTATATATATGTAAAAAGGCTGTTCTGCCCATGGGAGCCATCCAAACTTAGGTTCCACCATATGCAGGAGAGTAAATTGAATGATATGTTGACTGAAGTTTTACTTCCAATTGAAAGGATAAGGCAGCAAGAGAAATAGCAATTTCCTTTCTTACTGTGGTCCACAGTAGAAAGCTAATCTTTAGTAACTATTTAAAATGGGTTTAAAATTTTTTTTTGAGGTAAAATCTCATCACATAAAATTAACTGTCAAATATTTTAATTTGGATAATTCAGTAGAATTTGGTATATTAACAGTGTTGTGCAGCCATCACTTCTGTCTAGTTCTGAGATGTTTCCATCATCCCAAAGGAAATACCATCTTCCTTAAAGCAGTCACCCCACATCCTCTCTCCCTTAGATCCTGGAAATCTCTATCTACATTCTTCTCTATGAATTTACCTATTCCAGATGTTAATGTAAACAGAATCTTGTTTGGTTTGTCTACTTAGCATGATGTTCAGATGTAAGGCTAATCACATTATAGCATGTGTCAATACTTCATTCCTTTTTAATGGTCCAATAATATTTCATTATATGGATATACCACATTTTGTTTATCCATTCTTCAGTCTATAGATATCTGAGTTGTTCTCACCTTTTGGTTTTTGTGGAGCTGCTATGAACATGCATGTACCAGTTTCTGTTTGATACCTGTTTTCATTGCTTTGGGGAATTATTGAATCATATGGTAATTCTCTGTTTAAGGAAGTGCCAAGTTGCATTCATCAGTGGCTATTTTATTTTACATCCATCTTTACCAACACTAGTTACTTTCCATTTTTGAAAATGACGGCCAACCTAGTTTGTCATTGCAGTTTTGATTTGCATTTCTCTAATGATATTGAGCATTTTTTCATGTACTTGCTGTGTTGTGTATCATCTTTGAACAAATGTCCATTCAAGCCCTTTGCACAGTTTTAAACTTTAAACCCAATGAACTAGGTTTGTTGTTGAGTTATAGGTGTTCTTTATGTATTCTGGGTACTAGACCTTTAGATACATGATTTACAAATATTTTTCCCATTCTTTGGGTTGTCTTTTCACTCTCATGGTAGTATCCTTTGATGCTCAAATTTTATTTTATTTTATTTTTGTTTTTTTGTGGTGTTGGGGATTAAACCCAGGGCATTGTACATATTAGGTAAGTGCTCTACCATTGAGCTCTCCCCCATCCCTAAAATTTTAGTGTAAAGTCCAAGTTTTCTTTTGTTGCTTGTCCTTTTAAAGTGTGATATCAAACCTTAGTAGCTTTTTATTTTCCTTTTTATGCCCCATTCTACTTCCTACTTCTACTTTAATTATTAACATTTGTTGAGAATTTATTGTGTTCGAGTCCCTTGGTAAATATATACATTGTCTTGTTTAATATTCTCACAGTCCAATGGGATGGGTGCATTAGCATTATTTGTCAAATCTTTACACTTACTCTCTGGGACAGATAGTATTATAGTCACTCTACAACTAAAGAAACTGAGGTAATAGAGAGTAACTAGCCTCTAATAGGTCAATGAGCTGGTATTGGAACTTGGACTTGAGCCTCGCTGGTTTGATTTTAGCATCTATATTCTTACCACTTATACTGCGATTGTACTAAAATAGCAAAAGCCTAATAAGCCTTTCCACTTTGGTGTCTCTATGACTCTGTGACTCAAAAGTGGTAACTCCTTTGTTGCCACTTAGAATTCCTACTCTCATGAGGCCTCTTCCAGTTTACCCTCACATTTCGGGTACTCCCAACGAAAGCTACTAAGCAGTTTGAGTCTACTTAATCATGCTGAGGCATGAGGATTGATAGCCTTTTAATTCTTGCACAAGGGTTTGCATCTTTAAAGAGGATGTGGCATTAACTGAAATGAATCATTATTTGGAAAGGTCTTCAGTTAACCAAGGAAAGTGAAAAAATCAGGAGCAGATATTTTTGGGTTGTGGTGCCAGAAGGAACCACATGAGTTTGCCTGGAAGTCAGCCCAGGGGATTTGCTGCCCCAAGTGGATCCTGCTTTTCAGTTTCTTCCTTCTTGTTCTGAACCCACAGTTGCTTTGAGTGTTTATTTGTTTGGGTTTGTTTTTTGTTAGTTTAAGTGGCAAGTGGTAACTGTCTATAGTTTCTGGTTGGGTTAAGAGAAGAATGAAAGGTAGCAGAGGGCTGCTCAGCGGGAGCCTCGAGGACTGAGTGAGACGAGGGGGACTCTATTGGGCTAGGACTTTGGTAAACTGGACATTTTCTTTCTGTAATAATCTGTGATGCTTGAAAAAAGATGTGTATTTCCCCAAACCATGGGGTTGTGGGAGATGCCCACATATCTGGGTTTATGCACAGACTTATGTTTTTCTGTAAAATTGGTTTTTATTAAAATATGATTAGAAGAATAAGTTATAGTTGGCCTTTCTAATTTTGCATCACTTTCACTGTTTCTCTATAAAAAAATGTAGGAAGTTGCTGCTGTTTTATTAACTTGCACCCTGCATGCTTCTCTTCTTTGTTCTTTGTTAAATATGAGCTGGCATGTGTTAGACTACGTTAGCATTTGCTCTTGGGGACTTCAGTGGTTTCTAAATTCAGCACTGCTAAGCCTGTAGACTGTTTGCTTGAATCAATTGAGACTGCTATTTTTAGCAACAAAAGGGAATTGAAATAGCAATTTTCTTTCCATGTAATAGATCCCCAAGAGGAATACTGATGCAAGCTTTCTGTCATTTTCTATCCCCCCCTCCAAGCACTCAGAGGAAAGGCAGCTGTCATGGTTTGCGCAGTATTAATCTTTAATCAATCGAGTGTTTTCTGCATTCAGGTGTTTGGGGTTTCGGGGGTGGGAGAGTGGGGAAGGATCACGAGAAGGAACCTGCTTAGAATAACTAAGCTCTCATGCATGGGCTCTGCAGTCAGAATTTGGTGGTTAGTGGCAGGGAATAGACAGAGGAGCTAAAAATAGTCTGTTTGCTTCCAGTGTTCTCTAGTCTATTTTTGATGTTTGATTTTGATAAGGTTGATTGGGTTCTTACTAAAAATATCTGTTCCTAGCAAGTTGAGGACAAAAAGAGTAGAATATTTTTAACCTACACCAACTAAAGTATTTTTGTTGACTGTATAAAATCTGGAAGTGGAACCCTGGTCAGTTGCCAGTATTTTATGTAATCTGTAGGGAGCTAGACACTTCTGGATGCCAAGTTGGGATATTCTTTATACTTGTCAGTTTTCATCTTCTCAAAGGCTTGCAAATTTGGTCCTGGTGTTATATTTATCTATAAAGACATAAGCCTTTTAAAAGTCTCCTCCTCCCCACCGGTTTTCCTCTTCTTCATTTCTACCCATGACCATCCTATTTATTCCCCAAGTCCACAGGGTTATGGGTGGTACCCATAGCTTTTTTCTGTACATGTGGAAAGCTACCTTAACTTTTCCACTTACTCTATAACAGAATGGGATCTGAGGATGTCCAGTGTTAATTGAAGAAGCGACTCATGGTGCTAAGAATAGTGAACTGTCACCACTTTGGTAATTTAGCATCCTTTACTAAACCAAAGTGGTAAATCTCCCCTTTGCCTAATCATGTTTTGAACTAGTTCACTTCATACCCACCCTGGCACGTTGTGAGTGAAGTGATTCCCTCTAGCATTGAACATCAGCTCATTTCAAGGACAACCACAGAATCCATTGAAAGTATACATCTGTAGACTCATCATGAACCAGTTAAACTTCTATTAAATTTCTTAAACCTCATTTTAGATTATTGATTCTCACTTGATGTTGAGCGGGGCTGAGGAGAGAATGCCATCGTGTACCATTTCTACATAAGGAGTGGGTGAAGCAGTGGGTAGTGCTACAAGAGACTAGTTTTCCATTCATAATCTTAGATTCATTCACTTCATCCATTTTTCAGCAAAACCTCATTAATCTTCTGCTCTTGCTAGGCAATGTCTTAGCAGTTAGACTCTGGTAACCCACACAAACTCTGCCCTTACGGAATCCTGTGTGATAACTGTCATGAAGGAAAGTACAGTGTACTATGGGCACAGAGAACTATGGGGTCCTAAGTTAATCTAGCAATCAGAGAAGGGGTATGGGAGAGGAGAGATGTTTAAGTGAAAAATATCAGGAATGGAAGGGAAACACTACTAGGAGTGTGTCTCAGCCTGTACATGCTGTTATAGCAAAATACCCTGAGATGCTGGTGTGCAAGACATAGAATTTATTGAAACCAGAAGTCTAGTGGTGGCCAGCTGCATGGGTAGCGCTCCACACCCTGCACTAATGAGGGAGGGTTTGGTAGCTTAAGCTTCATAACCATTGTTTTTAGTTTGCTTTGTTCCTTTGTGTGACCAGCATTCCAAGGAACAGCTGCCTTTGCTGTACCTGTAGAAAAGAACACTTCTCACAGACAGTATTTGTTTGCTCAGTTCCCTGTGTGCATTGAGGGAACCAGTGCTCCTTCAGGTAATCCTTATCTGGACACTTGGGTCCAGACTTACTTTTGCTGTCCCCTTGACTTGGCTAGAGTCTTGGGACTAAAAAGGGGCATCTCAGGGACATGGTGTTTGATCTCTCTCCTCTTTTTTCAAGCTTCATGCAATTGGGTCATTTATAAAGATTGGCAAGTCGAAAATCAAGGTGCCAACAGATTCACTTATGTTGTGAGCACTTGTCTTGTGAGGGCCACTCTCTGCTTCCAAGCTGGTGACTTGTTGATGCATTGCTGGAATGTAGTGTCCTCACATGGTCAACGACAAAAGGGTAAGAAGGCCAAATGAATGCTGCATGCTGTGTTAGTCAAGTGCCTTAATTAACCCCATATGTGAAAGAGGAGCTGGAAGCCTTATCACCTCTTCAGGGTCCCACCTCTTCTTGCTATTGCATTGGCCATTGAGTTTCAACACCCGCATTTTGGAAAGGACACGTTCAAAGCATAACAGAGTGCATATTGGGAGTAGAGGGAACAGCATTTGCGAAGAGAGAGCCTGTTACCTTGGAAACATTTCAGCATGACTGTGGAGCAGAAAGTGGAAGGAGGAAAGTGGTAGCAGGTAAGGTTAGTTCCTAGAAGACCTAGTCAAGAGTCAGGACGGTGGGAAGCTACTGACAGGTTTTAGGCAGGGACGTGATGTTCACATTTCACGTGACGTGATCACTTTGGCTATGGTGTGGAGAATGAATTGTGGAGCAGTAAGGATGGGGCCAAGCAAATGTGTTAGAAGGTGGTTGCAATAGTTCTTCGGGAAGATGAATGATGGGACCTCCAGGTGATGACATTGGGAAGAAGTGAATGGCTTTGTTCAGGTTTTGTGTAACTGGCAATAGGAAAACACTGTCACTTCTTGGCAAGGGAAAGAGATTATAAAAGTGGTTTTTGAGAAAGATAATTCTTAACTTGTATGTAACATGGATTGAGTGGGAAGGGACTGAAACCTTCATGGCACAAGTCCTTGTAGGGGTGATAGCTTAGAACAGGGTGGTAGTTGTGAGAATTAACTAGATACTATCTGTGAGGTACTGTAAGCAAATGTTCTTCTAATGTGAATACTAAATACTTTGTTTTCATAATTGACTGATGTCACTCTTGTGTTTCTGGGCCTATTATAGTGACGTTAATGGAAGTTTATTTTTCAACCACTTTAAAGATTTAAACTTTCATATATGCTTGATTCTCTATTGTAATCAATCAGATAAAAGAAATAATTTATTTTAGTCAGCTATTTTGTTGCTGTGACTAAAAGATCTGACCAGCACAATTGTAGAGGAGGAAAAGTTTATTTGAAGGCTCATAGTTTTAGAGGTCTTAGTCCATAGAAGGCCGGCTCCATTCCATGGGGCTTGAGATGGGCTGAACATCACAGTGGAAGAATGTGGCAGAGGGAAACAGCTCACACTGGGATCAGGAAGCAGAGTGAGTCTTCACTCTCCAGATACAAAATATATGCCCCACAGCCACACCCTATCACTCCAGTTCCCACTCAGTTAATCCCTATCAAGGGATTAAATCACTGATTGGGTTAAGACTCATGCAACCCAATCATTTCTTATCTGAACCTTCTTGCATTGTCTCACATGTGAACTTTTGGGGGACACCTCACATCCAAACCATAACATGATTGGTTTGAAAATGTCATGGTAGTTCAGCGGTATGATCAGATACCTTAATGCCTCTGTCTTCTACCCTCAGAGGTACTTCTTGGTTCAAGAGGCTGCCAGGGTTTCAGCCTTCACGTTTGAATTGACTACATGAAGGGCAAAAGGGCCTTCTCTGCTGCGTCAGCTGCTTTCCTGCAAGCTTTTTCAAAGTCCTTCAAAACTGTGCTTCCATCTTTCCCCAGAATTTAATCACATAACCACACCTAGCTGCTTTGGAGATTCCAGGAAATAAAGATTCCAAGGTTACAGTATGCTGGGCTAAAAGTCAGTGTTCTCTTACAAAGGAAGGAAATATAGTTGTTAAGGAAAGCTTGTAGCAGGCTCTGGCCCTTACTTGCATTTGACACATGAAGAATGGGTCCCCAGATAGGGGGGATTTTGCACATTTCATCTTATTATTTAATTATTGCTGTGAGTGCTTAGTTCTTTCATTTTAAGAAGCAACAAAAACTAATTTGGATGACTTTACAAGCTGGTCTTTTTTTCATTTGATTTTCATTGAAAATTATTATATTAGGGTGGGAGTGCTTAAATCAGTGTTTCCCAGAAATAAACCAAGAGATGATCACACATTGATGAGTATTTTTAAGTATATGTATTTTAAATATCTGTAAATATATAGACTAATATATAAATATATAGACATACATATATGATACTGATATATGTACATTGATAATTTCTCTATAAATATATAATTTAAATATATAGAGAGGCTATCAGTATAACATATAAACTATATATAAATATGTGTGAATATATATATGTTACATTGATAGTCTATTTCTGTTCATTGAAGCTGATGGCATAAGAATGGATTAAGGTTACTTACTCCATTAAATAATTAGATTTTTTTACATTTTATTTGGGAAAGAATCATCAGTTTTAAGAAAATGTTAAGTGACTTTGGAAATACTCATCTAGGTAATGCTACATTGACCTTGGGGAAACTGGAGTAGATGAAGAGTTTTTGGCTTAGTTTACACTGTCTTTCTATTCATAGTGATGAGAAAGGACTTTCTTTTTTAAAAAGGCAATATATGACATGATAAAATGTACATGACAATGTAAAAAATGTCAACAGTAAAATGAACTTAAAAAGTAATCTCTTTCTTTTCTTTCACTGATCTCCCAAAAGCAACCACCAACAGTCTTGATTTCAGATGGTGTGCTAGATTAGCTTCCTAAACGTAATGATGAAATATTGACTCCCCTGACCATGCAGTATCATCTTCATAGTGAGAATCACACTATTATTTTTTAAAAATAGACTGTGATTGAGGAATTTTCTGTCTAACTACAATAGCTATCTTTGCAACTACTGATCAAAAATATGTAGCCTTGAAGAATATATCTTAGAAAGCAGAAGTGGGTTAGTCCTTGTTGTTGTCCTACCTCACCACACACCCATCTTAAATAAACTGAACTTTTTCCACAGTAATTGAGTAAAACTTTGTTTGTGTGGTTGACTGAAGTTTGATAGATGACTTGGTTATGTTTGTGCACTGCTGCAAATGCTTTACCTGCCATGTGGCTTGGAGAACTAAGGGGTCAGCCATTGGTTTTGGCGAAACAATAACTCCATCCCCGATTGCCTGGCTGTTGTGTAGAACGCTGGCTATTGTAGAACACCTGTGGCACTGTAGCTGTGACTAAGAGAAGCTTTGGGTTTCCTGTTTTATTTCTTTGTGCCCTTAAATAATTTTTGTACTTCTCTGTTTTCTCAGAAAAAAAAATTATTTGAGGCAATATTATATGCAACTATGCAGTATTGGATTTGTTTTTTTTAAATTTACTTATTGATTCATTGAACACAAATGGAGGATTTGGTTTTGAAAAGTCTTAAAAATGGAAGAATGATATTTTTATCTATCTAAAAACATCAGAGGGAAAACTTTTAATATTTGTACAACCTAAAGTTATATTGTTTCTATTAAGTATTTAAAGTCCTAACAATGAAATGGGTGCTTTTTAGGATCTTTAAAACCCAGAGTGGATCTTACATGTCTTTGAATTCTCTATAGTCATGCATGTAGTGGTTTTTAAAGACAGGCTAATTTGATTTTTTTTTTTTTTTTTTTTTTTTTGCTGGTGCTGGGAATCAAACCCAGGCCCTTGTGCATGCTAGGCAAGCACTCTATCACTGAACTACAACTCCAGTCCATGTGTTTCCAGTTTTAAAATGGCCAAGTAGGAGCTGGATTTGTGACTTAGTCGTAAGGCATTTGCCTGGCATGCATGAGGCACTGGGTTTCAATCATTAGCACCACATGAAAGTGAATAAATAAAATAAAGGTATTAAAAAATAAAAAAATAAAATGGCCAAGTAATAGTACTTCTGGCTTTTCATCTCTTGGAAATCCTCCCCAAAATTAGAAGAATGGGGAAGAGTTCCATTTTGATGCAACTAGGAAACTTCTGTCATCCTTCATCCCCAGTCCAGGCAAATGAAGGTAGAAGAGTGGTAACTCACTTCACAGAGCAATCATCTGAGAGCTCATAGAGGGACCACCACTGGGAAACAAGTGAGTTCATCCCTTGGACCCCAGAACAACACATGAATTGAAATATTCTTCAGTACTTCAGAAGACAGGTGGGGCTGGGCTCTGAGCCAGATGTGCTTGAGACCTAGAGAAATTGGGCAGAAGAATGCAGTGATCTGGTGAAGAGTAAAAAGTTTACAAACTAATGGCTGCCCAGCTAGAAGACTGGAAAATGGGAATGCTTCTTAATAGACACTAAAGATTCCCAGAGAAAGACTGATACTGACTTGTGGATTCCCCAGTGAAAAAACTGGTTTGACTACTGATTGTCCTGTTGTGAAGGCCACAGTAAATTCCCATGTCTGTGCACTTTTACCAACGTTTTAATGCTTCCAAGATGAGACAGAACAAAACAATCAAGAAAGAACGTAGAGGAGACAAGATAGGAGGAGTTGGATGAAATGTAAATATGTAAACAAACTGTGATTAATGTCCTCAGAGAAAAGAAGGCAGATGCTGAGAGAGGCCGGGGAATGCAAGCAAGCAATCAGAAAGGGGAAGAGTTCTTTAAGATTAAAAAGCGAAAAAGTAAATTTAAAAAGCCAGTAGAGGATCTGGAAGATAAAGTTGAAGAAATTTACAGGAAAGTAGAAAATCAAAATAAGACTAATGGAGGCGGTCCTCACGGGCTCAAGCATGCCGCCCCTCGCACTGTGGTGGAGCTGTGACTGCCTCTCCCTCCTGAGTATGGGGCCGCATGGTGCTGGTCACAGTGTTTGCCTTACCACCGCCGCCACCGTCACCACTTGCCCTTTTGCCTGGACCCTTCCCGGCCTGGTGCAGAGGTGGTGACTGGGAAAGATGCATCCAGTGCCAGCA
This sequence comes from Glaucomys volans, assembly GCA_020662805.1. NCBI lineage: Eukaryota > Metazoa > Chordata > Mammalia > Rodentia > Sciuridae > Glaucomys > Glaucomys volans. The sequence continues at coordinate 147,313 of JAJEJO010001926.1, forward strand.
GTAACCCAGCATTCTGTGGGCCTGGCGAGTTCCTGCCTCAGTGAAGATGCCATGGGAGTGGCTGATCAGTTTGACATATATTCCTCCCAGCAAAGCAAATACAGCCACACTGTCAGCCACACATCCATGGTTCCTCAGAGGCAAGACCCATTAAATGAAACACACTTGCAGCCCACAGTGGTGGAAGCATAGAGATAAAATATCAACTAAAGAAAGAAAAATCTCAACCGATCTGGAAAAAAGCAACAAGCCTTCAGTGTTCCAGTGATGCCTGACACGTGAGCTGGACTTAATGCTGCTCTTTGTAGTAAGAGGTGTTGCATTGTATGTGGGGACTTTGTGCACTGGCGACTAAGACAGTGACCTCAACAATGTTAGCTTTGCACAAACCATAGCAAACAATGTTGGATGATTACATAATCATTTGTGACATCCTGGCAGCTAAATTGCTGGAAACAAAAGTTTCCTCTTGCAGAAGCTTAGAATATAAAACTTTTGATAATTTACTCAGAACAGTATAACTTCTGACACACACAAACGCTTGCATCTTTATTCATGTGTTCATGTACCCAGTTCTCTTCCCTTACTGTTTCTCAAGATGATGTTCAGCAGTGGCTGCTTAGAAATCCTTTCAAGCTAGTTCCTGAAGACAGTTGTTTAATGTAGACCATTGTCAAGGATTGGGTTGCATGTTGTGCTAAGTCCATTAGACACTGCCCTTTCAGTTTCTTTTCATTCCTGATTTTGTTAAATTTGCCCTTCCTTTCATCCCCTGCCCTTTCCTGCCTTCATTCCCTCTCACCCCAGCACATCTACTCGGTGGTGCTCTGTGCCCGAAGATAAAGCAGGTGTACTATTGTATAATGAATTTTGTTGACATGTTTATGAAATGGCGAAATCAGCTGAAGGAGGTATGTTTGTAACAGTCTTTATTATCAGGAGCTGTGTCCCAGGAAAAGGGGGGACAAATGGCTACAGTTGTGAATGGATAACATTGTTTAGAAAGCCAAATTTACTGCTCATGTGAGCAGTTACCTGGAATGTTAGATCTATATGCTGGGGAACATCTCCTGTTTCCACTTGCTTTTCTCCTTGTGAACAGTTTACTGGTGCCATGTTGAAGAGAAAGACGTAGAAGTGATAATATGAATGAAGCCTTAAAATATAAAATATTTTTACTTCTATATAATCTATAGATCACATTGTGCATATTTTGTTACACTGTCTCCTCATGATAAATGCTGAAATAGCATGTTAAACAGTTGCCTATACTTTTAACATAATCAGTTGGGGAAAACTGGAGCTCCCTCCCCCACTGTATGATTGTTCCTTAAAAGGTAAATTGCTGATTTTATACAGTGTAATTCTATTCTTCACAAAATAGGTTTCAGTAATCTATATTAAAACTGTTGGCCAGAAAATGAAAAAGATTAATGGAGAAACTCTTAAGTTCAAATTCAGATTAATAGGAATTCTAATAAGAGAAAAATATGGGGAAGATATTATCAAAGAGTTAATGTAGAAAATTCTCAGAATTTAAAGTCATGAATTTTAAGGCCCATTAGTTTTTTCAATGAATGAAAAAACATCCCCTCCAAGGTATAATATCATGAAGTCTTGAAGAGTAAGTAATAATCCTAAAAACCCCAGTGACAGAAAAGCAGGTTACTTACAAATGGTCTGAAATACGATGGTGAAACACTAAACAATACTCGTGCTCAAATAATGGAGAGTTGTCTAAAATGCTTTGTTAGAAATAATTTTCTACTTAGAATGCTTCACCTAGTCAAACTATAATTTTGAGGTTTGAATATAGAGTTTTAAAAAAAATATGCAAAAGAAACTTGTCTCGCACCATCAAATAAGGAGACATGATGACTAAATGTAATATAATTATCCTGGATGGGATCCTAGAACAAAAAAGGCATTCAGTAAGGACTAAGGAAATCTGAATAAAATATGGACTTTAGTTAGTCTTTCCAGTATTGGTTCATGAATTGTGACACACATAGCATAGTAATGTAGGGTGCTAGTACTGTCTATTTTTTTTTTTTTTAAGTGTGAAACTATTCTAAAATAAAGTTTATTTAAAAGAATGTTTGCAAACATGTCTCCTTGTATGTTCTTGGGAAGCTACTGGCAGATATGCTCTCCCATACTGAGAGAATAGAACGGGATCTAGAAAAAAGGGCTTCCACACAGAAGAAGTAACTCATAAAATGAGTGCCACTGTAAATCCCCAAACCTGGAGAATTTGGAAAAGGAAGACTCCATATCCATTAGGCAAATTTTGGAATCTCCAGACCTGGAAGATTCTAGCTGTCGATGACTGCCCTTGGTTATAAAGTGTGCTATGCTGAGATCAACTGGGGTTGGCAACTTCCAAAACAGATGCACACAACAGAGTTATTCATATTCTTTGAAATGTATTCCAGCCAATAATTTTTAATGTACAATATTGAATGACTTTACTGTCACCTAATTCTTTGTCATATTCTTGTTGAGATTTTATTTTATTGTGGTGCTGAGGTTGTTACCAGATTTTAAACCTCTAATCTAAGAACTCTGGTGTTACTACTAATTCATTGCTGTAACCGCATATGTGGCTTGTTTGCTTCTCAGTTATAGGCTCAAACAGAATAATCTACATACAAAAGGCTTTGTAAATAAGATAGGTCAGTGGCTGATAGGTGTTTAGTGTAGAAAAATGTAAGATACTGAATTTATAAAGTGAAGACCTTTGAGAAATCAAGTTCTCAGGCAAGCAACCTTGTGTTTTACGGTTTTAAAGATTAAACTGCTGAGCCTCATTCATGCATTCAGCAAATGTCTGAGCACCTATGTTGAGCATATGTAGAAAGGAGTCTAGAATCTGATGGAAGCATAAAGACATGTAGATGCAAGGAATTATAATTCAAAATAAGGAGTAGTGAAGTGTCATAAGGTTGTGTAAAGTATTTGTGGGAATTTAGAAAAGGAAGTGATTACTTTTGCTCAGAGTGATCTGGAACAGTGGAATTGGTGGAGTTTGAATTTGGGCTTTGAAAGAAGAGGGCAGGAAGGAGGTTCTGGGATCTTGGAAAGATCAGAAAGTTTATCAAAGAGAAGGAAGAGGAGAGAAATGAATGCTGTTAGCATGTGTTTGTCTTTCACTTGTGAAACATTTGAATCAGTAACAGGAATACAGTATAAAGTTTGGATTCTCACACCTCCAGAAATATTCAGGAGATGAAAAGTTAAAGGAAAGCACAATTATATATTGATGATGGGGTTGGAGGAACTTTCATATGATGCTAAATTTCACTTAGCTAGGTTCTACAACAAATGTTTAAATCTGTAATTTAATTATTCTTCTTATAAACAAAACCATAGTGGTAAAAATATGAGTTACCTGTGGAAAATGCCAAGGAAACAATTTATTTTAAAAACTGATAAAGGTGGGGCTGGGTTGTAGCCCAGTGGTAGAGCACTTGCTTAGCATGTGTGAGGCACTTGGTTCAATTCTCAGCATCGCATATAAATAAATAAAAAAGTCCATTGACAACTAATATATATATATAAAAGGTGAAAATATTCAAACACTTACCTTGTGTTCCTATACAAACTATCCATTGTGGTGACTGTTTAACAGGGAATAAGTTCTCTGTGGAAATATGCTCCCTAATAGATGAAGATGAATGAGTGAAGGCAAATGCTACCATTTTGCAACCCCTCATAAAATAATGGATCTCAGCAGAGACCATCAGTTACCACTAATATAACACAAAGAAAGATAACCAGACCTGTGCCTTCTAATGTAAATATGCAGTATTGCTTATGAAGTATTCTTAGAAAAAAAAATTCAAACCTGAACTTGATCACATATCTATATCCAAATACTAAAGGACAGAGGGACATGTTAAATCATATCAGGGAATAGCAGTCAGCAAATGCCATTATGAGAAAGTATAAACTTGTGCCCAGTATGTTCAACAAATACAAAGAGAAGGTGTGTGTGTGTGTGAGTGTGAAAGAGAGGAAGAGAGAGATGGGCAGATAGAACCTATAAATTTAAAGAGATTTAATAGACGTGTTAGCCAGTATGGAATATGGGATTCATTGAATCTTGATTAAAACAAATTATTAAGAGACTTTTTTTTAAACATTTGGGGAAATTTATATTGATCAGATTCTTGATTCAAGCAGTTATGACAGTTTTAGTAGTATAATAATGATTTTGTTATTTTTAATAGCAGATACTTACTGAAATCAAAAGATAAAGTGTTTGAGATTCATTTCAGAATAATCCGAGGTAGGGGGAAACTCGGAGTATAGATGAATCAAGATTAAACTCAAGTTGGTCATAGGTAAAGCTGGACCATGGGTATGTGGAGGTTTGTTTATACTGCTCTCCGGATATTTATTTACTTTTTTACTCCAAAAAGGGTTTTTGGGTTTTTTTTAATGCTAGAAATATGATGACTGAGTAAGAATGTAATGAAAGTGTATGAAATTATGAAAGATATAACCTGGAAGAATATGGATGTTTCCCATATTTCTGAATAGTAAAATAGGGAGCCATCTTATATAATTTGAAAGAAGTGACTTTAGGATGAGTTCAAGAAAATCCTATAAGTTTTACCATAAGTGGTTTTCCATAACCTAATTGGTTTTGAAAAGCTCATTTAGAGAAGTTTGGGGGCATCCTTAATCTTCTGAAGCTATCCATGCTTTGAACTCTTTTGTGGGGTAGGTTACTGGGAATTGAACACAGGGGCACTTTCCCACTGAGGTAATGTCTAATCTCCAGTCCTTTTTATTTTTTTCAATTTTGAGACAGAGTTTTGCTAAGTTGCTAAGGCTGGCCTTGAACTTGCTGTCCTCCTCCCTCAGTCTCCTGAGTTGCTGGAATTACAGGCATTTGCCACCAAGCCTGGCCCATGCTCTGAACTTGAGACAAACATAATTCCAGTATTTCAGGGTTAAGATACATGGTGTAGCTTGACCCATCTTGTGTGTGTGTGTGTGTGTGTGTGTGTGTGTGTGTGTGTTTTGTGTGCTGGGAACCAACGCCTGGAACCCAAGGCCTCATACGTGCCAGGCAAATGCTCTACCACTGAGCCAAATCCCCAACCCCACTTTATAATTTTCTGCTACATAGAGCTTTTAAAGATGTAAGAGAAATGTGCTTTCCCATAGAATAATTAAATCTCATTAAAATTCTTGGTATTACATTTAATTTAGAAATTAGTTTATTAAGATATAATGTGTACAAATAATTATGTACTTAAGGGTACATAGAGCTTAATGCATGCATACACACAGAAGTAATGCTGTCTTTCTCAAGATATAGAATATTTCCCGCACCTCAGGAGTTTTTACCCCTTCCCTGTAATTCATCACACAACCCAGAGATAAGCTATGTTCTGACTCTTGTCACCAAAAATTAGTTTTGCCTTTTCTTGAACTTAATAAATAGAAATATTACATACTTTTATGTCATACTTTTTCACTCCATAATGTCTCAGATTTGTCCATACATCAGTAGTTTGTTCTTTTATATTGCTGTTTAGTATTCATCGTATAATTATTCCTCAGTTTATTTACTTTCCTGTGGATTAAACTTGGGTGTGTTTACCTACTCTGCATAAGTGAAGCTACCGTGAAGATTCTTTTGATAGCTGTAATGTGTCTGTATCTTTTGAAATTTTTGGGTCATAGGGTAGGCATGGCTTTAGTTCTAGACATATTGCCAAATAGTTTTTCTAAAATAGTACCACTAGCAATAAGTGAGAATTCCAGTTGCTTTACCTCTTTGTCAACACCTAACACTATAGTGTTGCAGTGCATTTAATTTCAATGGTTGTGATGGGTATTCAACCTTAAATTTGAACCACTGGTATCACTGTTTTATTTTATTGGTGCTGGCATTGAACCCAGGGCCTTGTGCAAGCTCAGCATTCACTCTACCACTGAGCACCTCCAGCCCCAGGTGTTGCTTTTTCACATCAAAATATTGTACAAGGTTCTTTGTGTGTAATTGTTGGGTTCTAAATATAACCAGTTCCTCATTGTTGTTCTCAAACTAAAGTATTATTTTTTTTCCTTTCTCAGTTGTTACAGGTAGTACTGATGGAATTGGAAAATCATATGCAGAAGAGGTAGGTGATTTTTAAGACTTATTTTTATTATTAAAAAATGAACAAATATAGAATACTTTCATAATAGTTTTGATTTTTGAAAATAACGAATACAGTGCTGCATAGTACAATAGGTTTTGTTTGTATTTATCTTGTCAGAAATGCCATGGTTGTGTAAATAAAAAAATTCAAAGCAAGTATCTGGGCAAAATTAGAAGAAAACTTTCCATGATGTTTAATTGTAGGAAATGTAGTGTAGTTTTATTTTGTACCATTTAAGTGTGTACAGTCCTCAGTTTTTAAAGTCAGTTACTTTCAGCTAACTTTAGAAGTCATATTTTTACAAGAAGGACTGTGGTTAACAGGAAGCTGTTGACAGACTCAAGCAGTCGTTGGAGACCCACGTATAAAGCACGAACCTCAGTAGTACTCTTGAGGCCAGTGTCCTTGCCTTCCAGGCCCACAAGGTCCCTGCAGCCACCACTGTTACCCGGTTCTGAGGACGATCCTGTTAGAGGCATTGAACCCCTCCGTTATTCCCCAGCTTTTAAAAAAATCATCTTTTGTTTTTTTCTGGTTTTTATATTGAAGAATTTCAAAACTGTAGAGTTGTTTCAAAAAGAATACAACGAGCAACCATATACCCTTTACCTGGATTCACCAATTAACATTTTGTCACTGTTAACTTTATTGTTACTGTTTTCATTTATTGTTATTTGGCTGGACCATTTGTAAAAATTTATAGATATCATAACAGTTCGTCCCAAAATATTTTGGGATTAATCTTTTTTTTTTTTTTTTTTGCGGTGCTGGGGATTAAACCCAGGGCTGGGATTAATCTTGTAAGAATAAACACTCACCCTTATAGCTCCAATACAATGCTCACACAAAGTTTAGCTTGATGTAGTAGTGTATTCATAGATAAGTTTTCCAGTTGTCAAGTACTGTCTTTTATAGCTTTTTTTTTCTAATTGAAGATTATGGATTGTGTTTAGTGCCATATCTCTTAGTCTCCATAATCTAGAAAAGTTACTTAGCCTTTTTATTTTTTCTTTTATAACATTTACACTTGATTTGATGTTTTTTGTTTGTTTGTTTGTTTTGTTTTGTTTTGCCATGCTTGAGATGAAACCCAGAGCCTTACACATGGTAGGCAGGTACTGTACCACTAGGCCATATCCGAACCCTTTTTCCTTTTTATTTTTTATTTTGAGACAGAATCTCCCAGATTTGCTGATGGTATTGAATGTGCTATTCTCCTGATTTTACCTCCATGTGGCTGGGATTACAAGTATATTAGCAGGAGAATCATTTTTAGCAGCAATGGTATGCAAGAGATATTTATCCTTGTGAGTTCATACTATCAAAAGATATAAGAAGTCCTTGTTTCATGATTGATTATGTTAAGGTAAACAGTTTATTGAGATGCTGTCTACCTTGTGTGTTAGTCAGCCCATTTCTATGTTAGTCAGCTTTCTGTTGCAGCAGCCAACATACCTGAAAAGAACACCTTAGAGGAGGCTCACAGTTTCAGAGATTTAGTTCATGGTGGGGGGACTCCATTGCTCTAGGCCCAAGGTAAGGCAGGACATCATGGCAGAAGGGCTTGGTGGAGGAACATTGCTCACCTTTTGGTGGCCACAAAGCAGGGATTGAAGGGGCCAGAGGGAAGATGAACTCTTTTCTGGCACACCCCCAGTGGCCCACCTCGTCCAGCTATACCCCTCCTGCCTACGTTACCACCCAGTCTGTTCACACTAGGATGGTTTATTAGGTTAGAATTTTCGTATTTTAATGATTTCTCCTCCAAACCTTTCAGCATTAACTAGATTTTGGGGGGTACTTCATATCCACATCATAACACCATGATTCTCCATTATAAAGATAATTAATAAGAAGTATGTGGCATGATACTTTGAGACTATAAATATCTTGTTTGCCAGCAGTCTTTCATCCAGTGGTTTTAAGATCCATCGACAATTTTTGCCTAAATTATTATTATCAGTGGTTAAAAAATAGTGATTTTCTAATGGTCTTTGTCCTACATTTATTAGATTTTTTTTTCTATAAATAAAAGCTTTTCCTTGTCCTCCCTCTTCTGTTCTTCTTTTTTTTTTTTTTTTTATCAGTATGGCTAATGGATTCTTTAGTGATTTTATAGAGATTATTTTAACAAATTACCCACCTTTGTTATTATAAAAAATGCTCTTCCATAACTTCATTTGCAATACTACTTATTACTTAATAAAAGCTGCCTTTAGGATTTAAGACTAGAATATTAATTTACTAAATCACTTATAGTTCACAGCACCTAACTTACTGGTCATTTGTAAAGTGGAATAGTGCACTAAGAAATTTTGTGTATACTAGTTTTTTTCCTTACCCCCCCGTATTTGTATGTCCCTGGGGCAGTAACTGTGTTCACGTAAATCTTTTTCATTCTATGCAGCACGTACACAGCATTGCATACATACATAGAAGGTGCTCTTCAGGAAATTTGTTATTAATTTATTCATTTAACTATCTTAGTTTACCTTGGTTGTCTATAAATTACAATACCCAAGTAAAAATTTAAGTATTTATCCTATATTATAGGAGTACCTAACATTCTGACTCTAGTTTTCTTTACTAGTCTTCTGATCTTTGTTTTAAATATCCAATCCATCACAAAACCTTTTTTAATTGGTGCATTATGATTATACCTGGTAGTGGGATTCACTGTGACGTATTTGTACTTGCACATAACATAATTTGATCAATTTCATTACTCAGTACTTCTCTTTCCCTCTCCTTTGCAGTGAAAACTTCCTTTTTAAAGCTAAGTTTTAAATTATTGAAGTAGTGGACACGTAACAATTTAAAAGACCCAGACAGTATACAGATTCAAAAGGCAAAAGAAAAAATCACTTGCCTTCTAAAATACTTTGTGATTGAGTACTTGGTTTAGAAAGACAGCCCTTTGAGAAATTCTGTGAAGTCTTCATTATGGGTTGCCTGTTTGTTACACTTGGGTTTATATTTTGAATTATCATTTGGCCAGGTTTTCTTAAAATGGGTAAATATCTAATTTGTGTTTTAAAATGAAAGGCAAAAGTGTAATTCACATTCTCTTTTATTGTTTCAGTTAGCAAATCGTGGAATGAAGGTTGTCCTGATCAGCCGATCACAAGATAAGCTGAACCAGGTTTCCAGTGAGATAAGTAAGTTCTTGCATTAAACACTCCATGATTGCAAAAGGATATAGCTAATATGAGTTTAATGTTTTCAGGTAGATACCTAGCACTGACATGTATTTAGAATTCAGGAAACTTCTTTTTTATTCTGCTAATGGGGCGTTTTAAAGATGGACCATCTTTTAAATAATTTTTTATTTAAAAGTTTTTATTAATCTTTCAAAATAAAATTATTTTAGGCCTATTGTAATTTACTTGAAATGCCTTTTACCGACTCACCTATTTTTGTTGTGATGAGTCAGATTTTCTGGTTATTTTTATCATGTTTCAGTAAAACATCTGAATCCTTTTCTGTTGCTTCATTTCAATATTGAGTGTCTTTTGATTTCAGTGTCTCTAAATGCATAACACATATGATTGAGAGCAAATGTCAAAGGTAGCAGGTGCACCTGTGGCAGGGGTACTCTTTGAACTTTCTTTCCAGTCAGCTATACCTGAGACCAGAATTATAACATGGCAAAGACTCTCCTAACTGACTTCTACTTAACCAACCTGATCAATAAATCAGTGCTGCACATTTTTTGGTAAAACCAACTGACTGATGTATCCAATGTGCTGACCACCTGTGACTGGCAAACTTCTGGGTATGATACTTGTACATGCTCAAATCAAAATGTTTCCTTACTGAGAGTTAATTGTGCCTGGCACAGTGGCACACACCTATAATCCTAGTGGCTTGGGGGGGATGAGGCAGGAGGATTTTGAGTTCAAAGCCAGCCTCAACAAAAGCGAGGCGCTAAACAACTCAGTGAGACCCTGTCTCTAAATAAAATACTAATAGGACTGGGGATGCGACTCAGTGGTTAAGGGTTCACTCCCTGGTACTCCCTCCCCCCCACCAAAAAAGTTATTGTGTTTGCTTCCAGACTTATGCCAGGTACATTTGTTATACATATTCTGTAAAACAATGAAACATTAATGTAAAAAGGAGAATTATTTCTATAAGAACTACAATGAATGCTCTGAGACAGTGAGTAAAATGGGTTCTTTCAGAAATTTGTTGTCAAATTTGATGTGACCAAGATGAATATAAAATATTTGAAAACTTATAAATAAAACAAGAAATTTATTCTCTGATTATTTCATATGTGAAGCTTTTCCTGCACTTTAAAAGAACCAGTCAAAAATGATACGTGGGTGTAGTACATGCAGAAGAGTCTGTGGAATTCTCGTCTTCAGATCCAGTCTCAAAGATAAGGTCTTGACCCTGTGTAGAGGATTGGTGAATGAATTACATTTATACATAGTTTAAATCAAAATAAAAATGATTACAGTGTGATTCATCTCTGTGATTCCTTGATTTAACTTCTCTGAGAAGCCAACCAACAAATTATACCAAATCTTCCAGATGAGATAGGATTTCTTCTGGTATTTTATTATGAACATTGCCACTCACTACAAATATTTATGTAATGCTTTATGTTTATTATCATTATGTGATAATGTGTCACATGTGTCATGCCCGTTCCTTCGTTCTTCCAATATCCTTACGAGATAAATGCTTTGTTATTTCTTTCCAGACCATAGCTGGTCCTGTTGGACAGATTACATATTGTAGTGTACTTCATCTTTATGCAAAACACAGATTTTTTTTTCCTTTGGGTTCTGGGGATTCAATGTGGGACCTCGTGCATGGTAAGCATGTCTCTATCACTGAGCTACATCCCCAGTCCAAAAAGCAGATTTTTATTGAAGATTCTCAATATTAAACATGTTAAAATTAATTTTCAAAAAAATTTTAAACCTGGCTAAGAGCACAGATCTTTACTAAACAACATGTGGTATATAGATATTTAATAGGTCTTTTGACATTTGAGGATTTTAATATTCAAGATTTCAGCTATTTAAATGCAACCCTGAAGGGCCAAGATATAAAGTATTTTGCAGTTTTGTTGAAATGTGAATTTGAATTAAACCAGTACAAATGAGCCTGAAGTTGTTACTGAAACAGTAGATGAACTTATCATACTTCCTGGATCTTAGTACTGTTTCATTCTTAGCTACTTGTAGTAAAGTGTAGAACTCTTAAAGTGATAGAAATGTTGTGTTTGTGTTTATAGAAATATTCTGTTAATGAAAGCAGCTGTTAGTTACAACAAGTAAAGATTCAAAGGCAGAAAGTAGAAGCTTTTGGTTAAATGGAATGTTGAATTTTTAATTCTATGATGTGAATGAATATACCATCTACTTGATATAGAAATAGGAAAAGCTCCCCCTTGACTCTCTTTTAGTAAGTACTCCAGCCTCCACAAAATTTGCTCAGTGAGTCAGAAAATATACTTTATGATATTTGAGAATTTGGTTAACTTTTGATATCAGGTGACATGTGACCATTGGCAGAAACGTGATCTGGAAGAAGACAGGATCCTGTTCAAACATCTTTATGAAAGAAGAGATGGTAATGGCATTGAATAGACATTTATTAAAAGGAATTTTTTTTCCTTATTGAAAATTCTGAAAAAAATGTTTTTCTGGGCATAATATAAATTTATTAAGACATGTGATATTAGCAGACCATATCATCATTTGAAGGAACATACAGATGACTTATAAGTTAGAACATTTTTTTTTAATTTAATTTTTAAAATTTTTTATTATTATTAATTTTTTTTTGTTTTTACAGACTTCATTTTGATTCATTGTACACATATGGGGTACAGATTTTCATTTCTATGGTTGTGTGTGATGTACGTTCACATCATTCTTGTTAATCACACATGTACATAAGGTAATGATGTCTGTCTCATTCCAACATTTTTTATACCCCCGTCCCCTCCCCCTCTTATTTCCCTCTACATAATCTAATGATCCTCCATTCCTCTCTCACCCTCCCCTAACCAGATTCTATATCATCATCTGCTTATCAGGGAAAACATTTGACCCCTGTTTCTTTGGGATTGGCTTATTTCCCTTAGCATAATAATCTCCAATTCCATCCATTTTTCTGCAAATGCCATAATATTAGAACATGTTTTAAATTTAGATCTTAATCATCTCTTTGAGAGGATAATGTTATCATGAGCATACTGTTCCAGGAAAAGAGAGGGACCAGAATTTAATGTTGACAAATGCAAACTAGCTCTGCATCCCTTTGGTTTTGCCTTTAACACATCTTTATTGAATGCATGTACACCAGGCACTATGCTAGGCAGTTGAGACAATGATGAATAAGTTGGGTGCAGTCCTTGCTCTCTGGAGCTTATATTCTAGTGGAGGAGACAGTGAAAACAAATGAGGAAAAATCCCAAACTCAAAACTAAGTCAAAACAGAAACCCAGAAAAATTAAGTAATTGCACTTTGTACCAAGTTCCACAAAGGAAATGAGCAAAGGGCTAGAGCGGAAACAATGGAGAGGTTCTTATTTTATAGCAATGTGCTGAGTCTTGTGATTGGCAGGGTGGTAGAAGAGCCAGAATAATAACCTGTTACCTATAATAGCATTCCAGTAGTTGAGGTAGAGCCTGAGTGAGGGAAGTGTCCTCTGGGCCCTCCTGCGGTGTAATGACAGAGGGATTGTGTGTGTGTAACTTGCACATGATAAATCTCTCCAACATTCCGGTTTCCTTAAGCCTTTGGATCCCTGCCTCTACCTTACGCCAAGGAAGTTGTAACCTCCTGGTCTTATTAAATCTAGGCTATCATGGAGCCCAAGTGTCAGTCAGCCAACTAAACTAACTGTTTGAGTCCCTCCTGATTCTCTGGTAAGTGAATCATATAAGAAATTTGGCCCATTCTGGTGTTCCATTATTTTCCTTGGTCTAACACTCAAGGAACAAATTCTCATATGTATCTCGCAGGTTTCTACCAATATGAAGTAGCAAGTTTTGCAGTTATTTTTATATATAAATTTATGGATCAGAGTTTGTACATGTTCCACAGAGAATGCTGCAATCTAACCCTGTTGTGGTGGCAGTAAGGGATGGCTGAGTTGAGTCTTGAGGATAAGAGTAATCCTCTTGAAAGAAAACCGCCCTTGCTGTCGTGATGTTGTGTTTCAGGATCTTCAAGCCAGAGAAGACTAATCTTGACTCAAGAGGGAGAGCAGGCTATTTCTGTTTGCACTGGCAAGGGAGGCTCGGAGAGCTCTCCTGTCATCATGCAAACTTGGATATTTTATGCCTTTGTAAGCAATCTCTTGTGAATGTGAAGGGCAGCCTACTCATCAAAGCCAAAGTTCTTCAGAAAAGAAAAATTTTAAAAGGACTATATATAGTTTGGTAGGGAACTAAGCGTTTCACCAACAATGAATAAATGCCTCATGAGGATTGACTGCTTTGATGAAATTACAGCTCTTTGCAAGGATACCTGTCACCCATTGAATTAAGACAAGCTGAAAGTCATCACACATATAATAAGCTTATCTTATTATCATTGTCAGCCAGGATTATTTATATATTAAGTATTTTTGCCAATTTTGCTTTGTCAAAGAGAAGCACTTCTAGCTAATTTTTGAATGCTGAGCCAGATTTTTATTTACAGTGAAGCACAATACAAAGGGGACTAGCTTCCTGAATAACCTGTGGCTTGCAGGATATAGAGGTGGTGACATTTGCCAGTCACGTTATTGTGTGGCAGTCTATAATTCTGATTGGATGCACTTTAATCAGCTTTGATTAAAAACAAATAAACCATGGTGGGGTTTTTTTATTTTCTTTTTGTTATTGTAATTCATCTCAGGCTATAAAGCTTTAGGATGGCTCTGTAATTCCATTTTATTGGTCTGAGGTTGACAGAGGAATGGGCTAGGTAGAAAAGGTCCGTTCCTTTTCTTTCCAGTCCTTACTTGTGATTCACATCTGTGTAGCTAAGGTGTATATTTGACCAAATAAATTTGTTTTACAATTTTGTGATGCAGAAACAGTTTTATTTACCCACTAGGTGTTATCATCCTATGCATAGGAAACATAAAAAACTAAACTGAGCAAGAAATACACTGTTTATGATCATTTTGAAGCAAATACTATGCTTTTAGAGTTCTTTTCTTTGGAAAAATAGGTAAACGATTAGAGCATTTGAAAATATGTATTTCCATGTGTGTATATGAAAATATATATAAAAGATATATAAGCTCTAGATTGTGCTTTCTAACCTATTTTAATATGCCTGTCAATTTCGTTTTAATATTCTCAAGATTGAAAACTTGGAACTTTATGGTTTAATGACCCCCCTGTTATATTTAGCCTATTTCATTTATGTAAGGACAAGATACAATATTTAACGCATAAAGACCTCTTTGTTTTATGTTCAGTGAAACCAGAACCATATGATGTCTGGATTTGAGAGTTAATCTCAACATAACTCTTAGAGTCATATTTTTAAAAAATCAGTTCTATCATTGCAGAAATATCTTAATTGCCCTTAGAGTTCATGTATTTCAAGGCCAGAAACCCAAATCCGTCCAACTCGCTTTTCCTGGTTTTGCCTGTAGTACTTGAAATTGTGAAGGTATTCTCTTGTTCTAAAATCCCCAAATTTGTTCCTGGCCTTCCAGAAAGTGATATCCTGTTCTACATGTAAAACTGAGACCTCACAAGCCATAGAAAAGGTCCGAGGTTAATTTCTGTTTTCTTTTTTGTAGTTGTAGATGCACAGCACCTTATTTTATTTGTTTATTTTTTATGTGGTACTCAGAATCGAACCCAGTGACTCACATGTGCTCGGCAAACACTCTGCCACTGAGCTACTGCCCCAACCCCCAAGGTTAGTTTCTTGGAAGGTCTTTGAAGCATCGCTTCTACATATGGGAGTGTAATCCTTTTTTCTTACCCGTGGTATTGTCATGCCTAATTAAATGAGATTTACCACTAAATGAAACATCTCTGGCATGGTCATGGTTACAAATTTGTTTTGTCTAATTATATCCTGGTAAGGAGAAAGATGGATTTTTTTATTAGGCCAATGCAAATAATTACTTTGCCATGTAAAGTAAAAGAATTCAATAAAGACATAATATTTGCCTGTTAGATTCTGATTAGTTTTGTAGACAGGGTCAATCAATATATGTAACATTTTCTATAAAATTATCATCTTTAAATTTATCTAATAAATTGCTAGTTTATGTTCCAGTTACTATTGTTATGTCACAGATTTCCTCAAACTTATTGAGGTAAAGCAAAATTCATTTCAGATGCTCTCAAGTTCTGCCAGAACTTTTGTTCCTTATGGCATTACTGAGATAACTCAGTGACATTCCACCGGTAGATGTGCTGGTAAGGAAGATCCAAGATGGCTTCTCTCACAGGTTGTTGCCATGGCCAGTGATGGCTCCCAGGCTGGACTCAGCTGGGACTGTTGAAGAGAGTACCAGTCTCTAGCATGGCCATCAGGGTAAATGAACTTATTATCTCGTAACTATTTGCCCCCAGAGTGAACATTTCAGGAGAAACTGGTATCTTTTTATGACCTACTTTCAGAATTCCTATGTAGTATTGCAACTACATAGTCAAAGCAGTCATGAGTCTGTCTAGATTCAGGGGAGGGGAATAGACTCTTACCTTTTTGTTTTCTTACCTCAGTGCTGCAGAACAAACCCAGGACCTTATACATGCTAGGCAAGTGCTGTACCACTGAGTCACCCCCTACCCCCTAGACTCCACCTTTCGATGAGAGAATGGCATGGTAAAATTGGCAAAGAACATGCAGGATGGGAGATGTTATTGGAAAGTACAATCTTTATTTGCAAAATATAACCTACTAGTTTGTAAGCTATATTAACGTTTCCTAGAGAATATTTTTTGCTAGGTTATGAGAGCTCAGTAGGGACAACATACCATTCAAAGAAGTATTAATTTCAGTTTGCCTAAGTATAACTGACCATAATCAAGGTCAGTACAAATTGAGAAAGAAAAGGTATTTTCTCAAAATTTCTATTCATGCTTTTTCTCATTGGTTCAATTCCCTGTTGTGACATTAATTTTTATTTTAGTTGTAGATGGACACAATACCTCCAGTTTATTTTTAGGTGGTGCTGAGGATCAAATCCAGTGCCTCACACGTGCTAGGCAAGTGCTCAGCCACTGAGCTACAGCCCCAGCACTATGAAATTCATTCTTGTTGGTCAGCAGCATGCTTTTACAAAAAGTATCTGATTTTGGAGTATAGAGCCCTGTGAATACTCAGTTTCCTGGTGCTGACAGTCTGTTCTTGGTGGCAGTGTTGTGTCCATGGGAGGGAAACCAGGCCCACGAGTAGATTCTCTGCAGCATCCACCATAGTTAAGAGTACTGATTCAGGCTCTGCTGAGTTCCATTATTCTTTTGATGTTTCTTCTAAGGATTTGGGTTTCTGTCCTCTAGTTTATTGCCAGGGCTTTTAGTTAAACTTGAAGGAAGAGTAGGAACCACCTGTGAAAAGACTAATGATAATTTATTAGAGTAATTAGCAGTGTCAGAGTGGAATCCCCTATTGGGATATAACATATAATAATTAATGTAATTTAATCAATGATTATCCTGAGACCTTGAGCCTTATTATTGACTCTAAAGCCATGGATAACACTCCAGGGACTTCCATAAAGTGTGATTTTAAATTGCCGCCATTTAACAAGAGTGTTTTATACTTAGAGACATAATCCTAGACATTGTTTTGTTCACACTATTTTGTTGTTTTTTGCACAGGATCATGAATATATTTCTATCCATCTTGAGAAGTATTACAAGTGTTGAATCATATTCATTATTAGTTACACTTTGCCTATGCATAATTGAACAGGATGTTGAACTTCTCTTATTGATTTAATAGTTCTTCCCATATTATGGGCTTGATAAACAGGGCAGCTCTTACGAGAGAATAGAACTAAAGATACAGAGAAGACACTCTCCAGTTACTCCTAGTAATCCTCCTTTCTCAGCAGTGCTACCTAGTCACTGCCCAGGCAGCACCAAAGATTGTTTGGCTCTCAAATATATCTTAACAGACAATTGTAGTATTCTTAGTTTGAGGCCCAAATTTGTAAAGACAGCAACATAAAATGTTGCCAGGATATTAGTCGTTATACCAAAATACAAACAGAAGTCATAGGTGCCCAAGATAGTAAGTGATTACAGCCTTGGTTTAGAATGTCAGTAATTAAAATAAAGGATAGCTACAAGAAACAATATTAATTAGGGAATCTTCTTTAGAAATGAGAAACTTTAGTAAAAACATGTTCAACAGAATGACCGGAGTCAACACAAAAGCTCAAAAAGTTAACAGACTCTTAGGAAGGGAGAGTGTTCTGGGAGATACAGAATCTTCACTACTCAGACTGGATACTGAAGGGACAGAATAAATTTTTATATTCTCAAAAGTCAATTTTCTCCTTAACTGGTTCTGGACTACTTAACTTGTAAGTCCTCTTTGTTGATTTCAATATATCTTATATACACACTGAAACATAAATTTAGATAACAGGTTATCATTTTTATGCTAACTTAAAATATAATATTTGTTACTGTGTTAATAAGATCATCTTAATTGTAGTTTTCTTTATGAATTTTAATCTTTAGAAGTTGTCTAGGTAATCAAAGGTTCCTTATTATTGTAAAAGATCTTAAGGTCAATTAAGAATCAGAAGTCATATTTAGATTGATGTTGCAGGGCAACAGAATCATTATTGGTACCATGTTTGTCAAAGAGATGACATTTGAAGTTCACTACAGGAGGTGGGGGAGTTGAGTTTATATGATTTGTGGTATTGTCAGGTTTCAGAAAATTCAAGCCTCTGATAAAGACATCAGTTCTCATAAATTTAGTTTGTAGAAGCAGTGATACTTACTCTATTTAACTGGTAAAGCCTGTGTAGACAATTAAAAAGTTCAAGGAATGGAATGTTACACTGGCATTGTATTTCATATTGTGATAAGATCAGGAAAAAAGGCATATGACTTTTTAAAATTAAAGTTGTCAAACCTGTTCTAATTTGGCCAAGGATTCACTTTAATTTGGAGAATTATGTGAAACTTGGGATTTTTGTGTAATTCTGCATTTATCAATTATTAAAAATGTATTAATACATTTAAAAATAATAGTTTCTAGCCAAATGGTTGTTTAAATTTTTTAAACTATCATTACTTGATCTGGTTGACCATTTCTGTAAGGAATGATTTTTCTGAAATTACCAGCATACTTCAAAGCATCAGAATTTTTCCTCTTATCTGATAATTCTTGAGTTTTCTCTTTTTAAATTTAATTAAGTACCTATTAGTCTGTAAGCTATTCAGAATAGTGACCCTTTTAAATTTTAAAAGAGTTTGATGATCATATGTTTCAAATCTTCTTTGTCCTTGTCCTCCTTTGTCCTCTTTCTACTATTTCTTTGAATTATTGTGAGAGAGAGTTAAAATCTCCATCTGCCTGTTTCTCTGATATGAAGTGATTAACGTGTAGATATGGCTTCTTGATGAAGTACTCATTGATCATTGTGGAATTGGCCCTCTCTAGTCTTTGTAGTATTCTCTGTGCTGAAGTCTACTTTGTCTGAAATTTACCTTGTCCGGCTCTCTCTTGATTACTGTTAGCATGGTATATCATTTTTCTATCTTTTTACTTTTTTCCTTTATTGCTTTATATTTAAACTGGGTTTCTTGTAGGTAGCATAGAGTGGTTTTACTTTTTTGTTTAATTCAATTTGATGATTTTTGCTCATTATTTGGGGTCTTCAGACAATTTGCCTTCTATGCCATTATTTATGATTGGGTTAAAATGTACCAATTTGACTTTGTTTTCTATTTATACCCCTCCCCTCTTTTCTGATTGTTGTTCCCTTTTTCATTTTATCTTGCCTGTTTTTGGATTAATTGCAAGCTTTTTTATAATTCCATTTTATTTAATCCCTTGGTTTATTTGCCATACATATTTTTTTCTTTCTTTTAAGTCTTGTACAAGCCAGGTATGATGGTACATATCTGTAATCCCAGCAGCTCAGGAGGATAAGGCAGGAGATTGTTCGAAGCCAGCCTCAACAACTTAGCCAGGCTCTAAGCAACTTAGACCCTGTCTCAAAATAAAATGCAAAAAGAGCTGGGCATGTGGCTAAGTGCTTAGGTGCCCTGCAGAGCTATTGTAAGGTTTCCTTGTATTCTTAATCTTGCACAGAAAGATGCTTTTGATATTTAGTTTATGTTCTAATTTTGGTACACATGTTCTGATTTTCTAAACTAATATGGGACCCTGTTGTAAAGCTGTTCAACTAAACAATTTCACCAAGTGTAGCTTATTTCAACTTCATTACTGTTTGTTACCAATCGTTTATGCAGATGGAGAACAACATCTGTAATATGGGTGGATATTTTGTTTGAAATGTGCATACCTACCAATTAGTTGGCCCAGCCAAATTAGCATGTGTTGGTCTGCATCTCCAATTAAGGCAGCTGCTGGAAGGATGCTGTTCTACAGCTGGCATGAGGCATGTGGGAGTGCACTGCACCATGGCCAGACTCTGGCTGTACCTCTTAATTAAAATATTTGCCTACGTTTGTATGATTTCTTTAAAACAGTAAGTGGTCTTTCCAATTGGATTATTGATGGTTCAGTGACTTTTGTGTTTTAAAAAAACAAAACAAAACAACTTTTTTAGGTTGGGAAATATGGGACTGAAGTATTATAAAATGAGCACTATTGAACTGGATGATTGGTGTTTCCCCTCCCACTTTTAAAGTGTTGATTGTTATTCTAAGTGGGTAATTGTAATTTGGGGTGCAGCCCTCAGCCTTAAAAGAATTTGTAGAAAGGCATATTCTTTGAAACGTGTGATTTTTGGTAGTTTTGTGTAAAGGTTGCTTCCTTTTTCATCATAAGAGAAAGTTCTCTGAAACTTAATGAAAATGATCATTTTACCTTGATTTTTCCATCAAATAAAGTTATATGTTTTCTTGTTAATTATCAGTTGTTTTGGTAATCATATTTTACCATTACTAACCAAAGACAGTTTTTTGATTTCATGCTAGTCTTAAAATAACTACAAATCAATTATTTGGGTAATTTATATCATCTAGTGCTGTATCATCAAGGAGCTAATGAATCTGTTGAAACCACAAGGAATTTTCACAAATTTGTAATTATTTTATTCTTTTGTTACTGTTTTAGTCAGCTTTTTTGCTGCTATGACTAAAAGGACCCAACCAGCACAATTATAGAGGAGGAAGAGTTTATTTGAGGACTCACGTTTCAGAGGTCTTAGTCCATAGAAGTCCGACTCCATTCCTTGGGGCTCAGTGTAAGGATGAACATCATGGCAGAAGAGTGTGGCAGAGGGAAGCAGCTCTTGTCGTCAGGAAGCAGAGAGAGAGAGAGAGTCTCCGCTCTCCAGATACAAAATATATACCCCAAAGCCACGCCTCAATTCCAGTCTTCTGCAGCCACACCCTACCACTTAGTTACCACTCAGTTAATCCCTATCAGGGGATTAAATCACTGATGGGTTAAGACTCTTATAACCCAGTCATTTCTCCTGAACCTTCTTGCATTGCCTCAAACATGAGCTTTTGGGGGACACCTTGTATCCAAACCATGACATTACTTAAAAAAAAAAAAAAAAAGGATGTATATAATATAACACCAGGCCACTAATACAAATACATTGATATTCAATTAATTTTAATTTTCTTTCATTCTGTTTAATGCTGTAGAAATGTACAAAATTTAAGATGAAATCACTACAATGTCTGATGAAAGTATTAAGCCATGAGTGTGAATACATTTCTTTTTGTGGAACACTTAGTATTCTTAATATTTAGGCATGTGTAGTTTGGAAACATACTCCTCACATGATTTTAAAGGTTACCTCTGTTTAGAAACTACAGATAGGTTAAAATCCTTATTTTATACATATGAAAGCTAAGTCTGAGAGACCAGGTCATATCTATTAATGGAAGAGAGAGACAAAGTTTGGATCTTTGGCTTCTTATATTATGTTCCCCATTACCTCATGCTGTTAATTATACTTAAAATATTGTGGTTGGATAACTAACTGAATGGTATTTTTAGAAGGTGCATCCCCAAAACAGTATCAGAATAATATTGAGAGAACAAAAAACTATAGCATGACTATTTGAAGGTAGTTGCTTATTTTACAGTCATTATCATTGGATCATTTGAAAGATGTGAGCATTTTCGTTAAAATGGGTTATTTTTTCCTTTTTATTACTTAAGATGCAACCATATACATTTGGTCAACTTTGAATTGGTAAAACTAATAGCTAAATGAAACTGAACTAAATAAAACTATCTATACTTACTGAATAAGCTTTAACTAAAAACAATCTTACAATAATATTTGAGATATTTTGTGAATAAGTAATGAAATAAATATCTATAGTCGATCCTTGGAACTATTATGAAGACACTGAAACCTGGCAAGGTTATTCAGGATCACCCAGTGGGCAGTAAAGCTGAGCTTCAGTTGCAGGCCATCTCACTGTAGGTCTAGTTCTCTTTACACTCTGGGGGGATGTTTCCTGTGATATTTCCAAGTATTCATTCTACCCCTGCCTGCCTTAGTTATCTTTTATGGTATTAATCTAGAATTGTAAGGCCCCATGAGTGTGCCCTGCAGCATTGCCACATTGTACCAGTTAATCTGTCCATCGGTGCTCAGTGCCCTGGTGCCTCCTTTGAATCATTCTTCTTGCTATTTAGGGCCATTGTAAGTAAATTAAACCCAGGTACTATAAGACACAGCAGTTGATCTGATAAACAGACCTAATGACCAATAGGCAGGTAGTGCATACATTGTGGATTCTCTGGACAGAGGGATCGATCATATCCCAGGCAGCACAGAACCGACAGCATGAGGTTTCATCATGATACTCAGAATTTAAAGTACAATTTAAACTTGACAGTTGCTTATTTCTGGAATTTTCCTTTAATTTTTTCAGACCACAGTTGACAGTGGATAAATGAAACCTCAGAAAATGAAACTGAGGATAAGCAAGGACTGCTGTATTGAATTTCATATCTTTTCCATAAAAGGGCGTGTTGCAGTGAAGTTTGAAAACCATTGCCGCAGAGAGCACCCCACCCTGCATCTTCTCTGCCAGCCCGCATTGCTTCCTTTAGACAGGGTTCTGATTTAATCCACACCTCTCTCTTTGTGTAGCCTTTCACCCTCCTCAGAGCAATGCATGTTTACTCTAAAACCCAATCATCTGCTGGTCTCTCCATTGCCATTTCTTCCCTGGTTCCTTGGGACTTGTTTCCAAAGCAGTCTTCTCCTGATGCTGTCCCAAACAGGTACCACATAAACAAGTTTTGTTTGACCCACTAAAATGCTCAACCCAGAACATTTTACTTAACCACAAGAATCTTAATTTACATTTTCTTTTGAAAATTCAAAGAATCTGCTGGCCCTGGGCCCAGCATTCCTGCCAGAGAACTATTAGCTGGAAGCATGACCCAGTTGTCCTTTAGATGGGGTATGTCCTGTCTTATTTGCCACAGTCCCTCTCCACTCACACAGTGCAGGCCTGTGTAGTTTTATTATCTATCGCTCACTTAGTTAACCAACTTGACCCCGAGAACATTGGAGTTTGCAACCTCTATTACCCTTGAGGTCTCTTGGCATTGTGGCATATGTGGTGAAAAGTGTGACTTTGTTTGCAAAAGCATTGTAGACTATTTGCGAGACATGTAGACTGTTTTATCTCTTGAATTTGCTTATTTTCAGTGAAATATATTTCTCCCGTAGGGTATGTTGTACTTTATATTCTCCATTAATTTTGCTCTTGTCTCATAATAGAACCATACCTACAAATGCGAATACTAAAAACAATATAAACTTAGAACATAGGAAAACCAGAAATATACAGGTGTAGGTTAGTGAGTGATCAAAGTGAAGTAATCACACTGTCTCTACCCCAGAGGTAACCACTGTCATAATTCTTAATATTATCTTTTAATTTGATTTTTTGAGCTTTATATAAATTGCTTGCTACAATGTTCTGTGTGTTTTAGTTTTGACTTCTTCAACTATAATTGTTTGTGAAATTCATCCATATTTTTAGTATAGTTCATTTATTTACTCTGTGAATTTACCACATTTTAGTTACCTATTTTTGATGGACATTTGAATTGCTCCCAGTTTGGGGCCATGATCAGTAACACTACTTGAATAATCTTATACATGTTTTTTTGGATTCTTGACAAATACCAATTGTCTTTTTCTCATGCACAAGGCATTGCCGTTTCTTTTAGGTTCTTTGGCAAAGAAGCATCAAATACAATGATTAAGATCATTTTGCAAATACCGTTAACAGGCTCTCGATTAGCATCTAGACCTTCATTCATTATGTGTGCTGTCATCTTAAAAACAAAAAAATAAACATCTAACAAGACTACAAGCGATGGGGATATAGCTCAGTAACAGAGTGCTTGCCTGACAGGCTAGAGTCTTGGTTTCAATCCCTAGTGTCAAAACAAACAAACAAAAACAACAACAAAACAAAACCCCAAAACCAGGTTGAGACCACAGATCTCTTTTATCTTCAAGTCTTAACTTTTAGTATTTTTTATGAATTTTGAATGCATTTGCATACCTATTTTAAATACTGAATATCTAGCCTTTTATTTAACTACTTTTAAAAATTGTCAACTGAATAACCAAAAAGAACAAATAAAAAATTTTAAAGAAAAAATTATTAACCCACAAAGTTTTTCTAAGTTTGTTCACCTGAAAATTGCCCCCCCCCCCCTTTTTTTTTTTTTTTTGGCATGGTCCCAAGTGGTGGCATAGTTCCTTATTAGTAGTAAGCAAATTCAGAGTACATTTTAAAGATTGTTAGTGATGATGGAGACTAAATGTGCTGCAAGTTACTTCATTAATTGGAAAATAAGATATCTTTAAATTACCCTTTTCCCACCTCTGTTTTATCCTGAAAGTTCATTCTTGAAAATGTCATAAAACAAGTATGTGTTTATATAAATTGACTTGTACTATCTTCAAGAAATCATGAATTAAAATATTTTTGTAGTTTTGGCATTGCTTCTTTTCATTATCCATTCACACACAGTGCTGAAATTAATTGAATTTTCTCTTGGCACAGTTACAAGATGACTTCCGCTGGAAGGGCTTAATGTTACTTAAACCATCATTTTACATAGCAACATTGCCTCTGGGACTTTTGTGCAATGCAGCTGCTTATGGTAGAGGAAGGAAATTAAGTACTGCTATATAGAATTTTAGAATATTAATATATTTTAAAAGTAAGTAAAATGCCCATGTGCTAGCTTGTGGTCCTGTGTGAATGGAGAATAAATCCTGTGGGAACAGTTATTTTTCCTTGACTAGAACAGAGCATCATGGGAATGTAGTCTGCTCCTAGTCTTTTTGTGAAAGGGGTTTCTTTTTTTATATTGACAGGTTCTCGTGAACGATTTGGGGGGGAAAAGAGAAAGCATTCTGAAGATGTCCAGAAATTTCATCTTACTAAATTTAAAATATTTTTTGCAGTCTATTTTTCAGATAGACTTGTTAAAAGAGCTGTTGGAGCTCACAGAAAAATTAAGCAAAAGGTACAGAGATTCCCCGTATACCTGATGCCCCTAGCTAGACAAACAGCCTCCCCACTGTCAAAATTTGGCATCAGAATGGTACATTGGTTATGACTAATGAATCTATATTGAAATATTATTATCACCCAAAGTGCAACCATAAGTTTTTTATGGTTTTGGAAAGAATAAATTTCAAAAAATATATATTTTCTTTATGCCTTTCTTTTCTGTTTCTCTGTTGTGTACTGGCCATAGACTGAAAGGGGTTCATTTAGATCCTAGATCATACAGGCATATTCTCACAGAAACTAGGCAGTTGATGGAAATGAACCTAGTGGCCTGGGTGAGGCAAGAGTGAGTGTTGAGGATGGAGAACCAAGGAGCTTGTGCCCCAAGTAGAGGGTCACATTATTTAGGGCTCATTAACTCATGGCTCACTGTTTTCATTTATTTGTTTTTATCAAGTCATTATTCCTATGATGATTAAATATGCTAGGGATTATAATAAATACTTAATAGATATCAACTCATTGAATCCTCAACCCTTTGAGAATGGTACATATATTGTTCCCATTTGAGAGATGATATAAGGACTTATGGGTATAATAGATATCATTCCTGTGATTAGGTCACATTATACAGTGAATTTACAATTAAGTACAATTAAGTTCTCTAATCAGCTGACTTTGGATGATCAAGAAAGATTAATTCATCATGATTCTGACGTAATCAGGTGAGCCCTTTGGTCCTTGACCTTTATGCCCAAGTCAGAAAACTTACTCTGCAGGTTCAAAAGAGAATTCTTAAAATATTGACAAGGATTTAGGAACCCATATACAAATTTGTGGGCCTTGAAACCTGATTTTATCAGGATACTCAGAGGGACTACATTTTTCAGGGTGAACTTAAATGAAACCAAGTTTAATTTGCTGATAAAATTGAATGCCAGCCAGAAGAATGGGATCCTAATAAGAATAAGTTATACTCCATGTATATATGTCAAAATACACTCTACTGTCACATATGTCTAAAAAGAACAAGTTAAAAAAAATTGAATGCCAAACTTTTGTTTCTGTTTAAAAAAAAAAAATTCATTTTTTTTGAAAACTGTGGTGCAGATCCCTTTTGGCATCTGCACAAGGGAAGCCAAAATAAAACCGGAAGCTTCCTTCATGAGCGTGCCGTCTCTACCAGAGCTTCCGTTTGCGGACATGGCATGAAGAGAGTCTGGCACTTCCCTGCTGCCGTGGCTGGAGCCCTCTCTCTTCTCAGCAGCCCTTTCCTTCTTCATGTGTTTTACTGTCTGCAGCATGGCTCTCTTCGTGGTCCTCGAAGGCCTGAAGTCAAGTGGGTATTTTTTCTTTTAAAATTGCAAAATACTAATTGCTTTCTGAAGCTAATCAACCTATTAATTCAAACTATACAGAACTATAAAAAGTGAGAGTTGATTCCCTGTGCTATACCCAAACCACAAACACATCAATACCTTTCAAACTGACCATTCTACTTCTAGAAATTTTTCCTAGAGAAGAATTTGCTTAACTGCCCAAAGATTTATGTACAGATTGTTCAAGACAATCTTGTTTACAGTAGAGAAAAAATAGAAACCTAAGTGTCTGTCCTTGATTCCCTTTTCTATTCCCCTTCTTGAGCAGAGATAGGGATGGGCCTCACCCTCGCTGGATTTAGTAAGAACTCCTGTTTTCTCTGTGTCACCAGACCATCATATACACAGGGCAGGGGTCAGATAGACCTTCATATGGATGATTAGAACTGCAGCCCACGTGATTTATCACCTGTCTTGACCATAATCACTAGGATAAAATTGGTGACCAGCGTCCATACATATTCTTGAAAGTTTTGGCTGAGTATGGATCTTTGGTAAACTGCTCAAATTCTCTTTTCTACTTTCATGCCTTTGTTGCTTGTGGTGTACTTTTCCTGAATTCATGAATTCAGAATAATTTGACTACATGTGGCCTTCCTTGTCTTATGATTTCTTTTGCATACTTCATTTGTGTGTGTTTAGTTTGTCTTTGCCATCTTTGCCCCAGGGAAGCCTAAATAGTACCCATAACTCCTTCTGGTCAGACTGTGTGTTTGTCTTTGGTAGTAGCAAATGTAACCATTCCACAGTTTCCCCATCCTTATTTTCTCTCCCCACCCCATAAGATGTTGGAGAGTAATAAAAGTTCTGAATTCACCAATTTTACACTGTTTCTCCAACTTGCACTAATACATTCTCCAGTGCAATGAATTCTACTTTTGATCTGTGCCCACTCAGTTTGACTGATTAAATAAATAGCTTGTGTATTTGTTATCTAAGAAGAAGATTTACAGTGTTTCCAAACTCTGGAGGAACCCCAAATGTACCCCCTGCTCACTGCATCTGTCAAAGGCCTGTAGGTGGGATCTCTAGTCAGCACCTAATGACTCTTAGGGATACTGCCCAATGCACTGTACCTATGATGTTGCAAAGGTGGGTGCTAAAGCTTAGAGTCTTTCTGGGATAAATGACACTCTAGTCACAGTGAGCAAACTTAGCACCCCGTTCCTGAATTCCAGATACTGTTTTCCAGTGAATGAACCAGGGTTCCCTGCAGAACAGAGAGGATAGAAGATGAACCTAGAATATGTCTCATTATGTCGGAAAGCAGGCAAATACACAAAGAATTGTTGAATGAAAGCACATGAAAGAGAAAGTAAAAGAAATGGAGACAGACCTCAGTGGATCAGCGATGTTTATTGCAGTGGAGGGGCACATTTTCAAGAGAGAAAATGGCAAGGGGTCTGAGCTGTATAGGGTTCAGTGAGAATTAATCATAGCAGAAAGTGTCGGTTGGGCAGTCAGAAACATTTGCAAGATGGGAAATTATGAAAGTTCAGAGCCCATCATAGCTGGGAAACGTGACAGTCTGGAACCCGTTGTTTTCCTTCTCTCCCTGGGACCATTTGTCCTCCTTTCCTCCCTGGGGAGCTCTTCCTCTGTCCTTGGGGGTTGTTTTTCCCAAATCCCTCAGGGAAAATGTCAAAAAGACACAAATGCCAGCTTAAAGGGACTTCCACTAACCAAATCTGGACAAATTAAGCACTAAAATTAAAATGAGAGGGATAAGTTATAATGCATTGAACAAGATAGGAAATTGTGAGCCCATACTGATAATGGCAAATAAATGAATGAGTTAAAATTTTGATTAGGAAATGAGATTTTATATAGTCTCAAAGTACTTTCTCACAAAATGCCAAATTATTATTTAATTTTGTAGTTGTATATGGACAGAATGCTTCATTTTAAATGTTTATTTTTGTGTGGTATTAAGTTCAAACCTTGTGCTGCACACATGCTAGGCAAGTGCTCAGCCACTGAACATTGTGCACAACCATAGAAATGAAAAGTTGTACCTCATTTGTGTACAATGAATCAAAATGCAGTCTATAAAAATAAAAACAAACAAAAATAAAGCCATTAGCACTTGGAAAAATAAATAAGAGCAAAAAAAAAGGCAGGGGGAATAGGGGTTGGGCTTGTGGCTCAGCAGTAGAGCACTTGCCTAGCATATGTGAGGCACTGGGTTCGATTCTTAGCACCACATATAAATAGATGAATAAAATAAAGGTCTGTCAACATCTACAAAGGGAAAAATAGTAAGTTCACAGTGAAGGAGACCACCATACACCAAACACCTCCTTAATGAGGGATCAAAGTTATCATCATCAGTAATGGGACAAATTGAAATTCTGTGCCACCCAAAAGGATACAAAGAGAAACATAGCCTAACTTCTATGCTACTCCTGCCAAAGGAGCATCAACCAAATCTAATTATGAGGAAACAGACACACCTACATTGAGGGACATTGCAATGTAATTGGCCTGTTATTCTCAAAGTGTCAAGGACATGAAGGTCAAAAGAGATGGCAAGTCTGCTCCAGATGGAAAGAGGCTAAACAGAAAGGCAGCTGCATGTGTGAAGTTACTCTATTTTAGATGTTTTTGCTGTGGAGGACATTGTTGGGGTAATTGGTGAATATTGAATAGACTCTGAAGATTAGAAGATTATAATGTATCAAAATCTCTTCATTTTGATAGTTATATTATTTAGAAGAATGTTTTTGTCGTAAGTACATATGAAAGCAGCTTCTCAGCCTTTTTGATCTCAGGACCTCTTTAGAGTAACTCTAGTAACTCTTCCTCCCTTCCTCCCCCCACCCCCTTCCTTCCTTTGTTTTTTGTACTGGGGATTGAACCCAGGGGTACTTTTACCACTGAGCTACATCCCTAACCCTTTTTTACTTTTTAATTTAGAGACAGGGTCTTACTAAGTGGCTTAGAGCCTCATTAAACTGTTGAGGCTGGCCTTGAACTTGTGATCCTCCTGCTTCAGCCTCCGCTGCTGCTGGGATTACAGATGTGTGCTTACCACACTGGGAAACTCTTTTTTATATAATCTCATACATTTGTGTGAAAGATCTGAAATAGGTAAATCCAGAGAGAGAGAATGCAAATTGTTGGTTACCAGGAGTACAGGTAGGGAGGATAGGGGACAATTGCCTCATGAATATTGAATCTCTTTTGGGTTGATGGAAATGATTTGGAGGTGGTGGTTGCTCAATGTTCTGAATGTCCAAAATGCCACTGAACTGTTCACCTTAAAATTGTTAATTTTGGACTGGGGATGTGGCTCAGTGGTAGAGTGCTTGCCTAGCATGCACAGAGCTCTGGGTTCCATATATTAACTCTTAAAAATTATGGGGTTCTCCAGAGAGCTTTAGTTTATGTTGAATACAGATATCTTAAAATCTAAACCTTAATTTTGCTGGATATAAAATTCTTGGTTAGCATCCATTTTCTTTGTCAAATACAGATATCAATGTTTATTTTCTCAAATTCAAGTGGAGAAATTTTTAAATAATTATTTAAAAATAACAGCAATATACCTATTACATGCTAGCAACACTGTTTTTTGAGGAAAATAACTATCTTGAGAAAATTTAGTAAGAATAATGGCATTGCTGTACATTTTTGGAAATCTCTTTAATATCTGGCTTAACAAAAGAGTTGGATTTGCCTATCTACTTTTGCAACATGTTAATTTGGTTGAAGAATAAGAAAAAAATCTGGAGATATATGTTTATATATATGAATACGAGATTGGAAAAAAGAAAAGCATTTTATAGCCTCTTCAGATAATTGTGGATATTCTGTTGATACATCAAAACTCTGTAAGTGGAGATTTCTTAAAGGTTATTTACAATATGTAATCTGAAATTATATCAATGAGTTTTTCATACTCAGGTATATTAGAATTCTTTGGCCTACCTTGGACTTTGAGTAGGACTTACATCCATCAGGATTTTATAACTTTATACATTGGAAAATATTGGTTCCTTAGGTTTGTTGATTTTCCAAATCATTACTCTGATACATTACAGAATATTGATTTTTTAAAAAATTTTGTTTATTCTTTTTAGTTATATATAACAGAGCGTATTTTGATGTGTTATACATACATGGTGTATAACTTCCCTTTCTTGTGGTTGTACATGATGTAGAGTTACACTGGTCGTGTATTCATAGATGAACACAGGAACGTTATGTCTGATTCATTCCTTCCACTGTCTTTCCCATTCCCCCTCCCTTCCCTTCCTTCCCCTTACTCTCCTTTGTCTAATTCATAGTACTGCTATTCTTCCTCACCCTCTCCTTTATTGGATTTTAGCATCCGCATATCAGAGAGAACACAGAATCATAATTGTTAATATTGCTCTCAATCTCATCAGGAGTTTTTTCTTCAAATACAGGGTGGTGGGTGAAAGGTTTCCAGGACTCCAATTTTCGTTTAAAACTCAAAATTTATCATGGACCACAAAATACTGTTCCTTATTTTATTGAAGTGACAGGTGCCACTTCATTCATTTCTGAGAAAATGTTTGCCAAATCTGAATAAACATAGTTTTTCTGTCAGTTACTATTTCAAGTAAAATGATGTTGCTTGGAGAAAAGGGGACTCACGACTTGATTGTAAAAATGATTTTCCTGAGGACAGCCACCACATTAGGTATACAACTGTGCACGCTCCCCGTTTTGTCACATAGAACATTGAAAAGTTGTGCTCTCAGGATTGAGATTTAATGAAATTAATGACTCTTACTACTTCATTAAGGGACACTCGTTAATGAAACTGACTTGTTTTTTTTTTTTACTGCAATGTGAAGAATACAGTGACTTCCAATACCTCTAGGTGACACTGCTCTGATTAAGGTTTGTTAAGGTTCTAGCAGGTTTTTTTTTTTATCTTTTATGTAAATTTTGTTTTTATTTTCACAGACTGCATTTTGATCCATTGAACACAAATGGGGTACACTTTTCATTTCCATGGTTGGACACAATGTAGATTCACACCATTCCTGTAGTCATACATGTACACAGGGTAATGACGTCTTCTCAGTCTACCATCTTTCAAACCCCATCCCCTCCCTTCCTCTCTTTTCCCTCTACATAATCTAAAGTTCCTCCATTCTTTAGCAGTTTTACCCACTGTTGTTTTTGCTAGCGTAGGAAAGAAGGCAAAGAATGTCTTTTAATGTTTCTGACTTTCAGGGCCTCTCGGTAGTCATGGAGCAATACGATGAAGTATTTTTGAATGTTGGGAATCAGATCAGCAGTTTTAATCGATAGTGATTCAGGGGAAGAGCTACTTTTGTACAGTGTTTGTAACTTGGAGACTATTTAAAATTTTTTTTTAAATGATGACTTTTCAAATGTGGAAATGAACATTTATGAGAATAATTCAAATACCAGATTTCATCGATATAATGGTAAGTCTCATGCAGCTTAAATAACATAATGTCTTTTAGAGACATCTTGGCACATAGTTGATGCTAAGTAATTAGTAACTGCAACCCCATGTGTGTTATGTGGTGCTGCTGTGTCTTAGGATCAGGATGACTTGTATTAGATTCTTATTCTTTGTTCTTAGAGTATTAAAGTACAAGGTTGTACATCAATCACCTTTGCTTTTTTAAAATTTTAATTTATTTTGATTCATTGTATACAAATGGAGTACAGCTGTTGTTCCTCTGGTTGTACAACCACCTTTGCTTTTATTTTGGTTTAGTATGTGAAAACTGTGCTCTTTCAACAGTTTAAATGAAGAGGGCTGTTTTCTGTATTGAACAGAATGAATGCTCTGTTTTTGGCATGTTAACTATATTAACCTTAAAATGTCAATTTAAGTAGCTGGTATTGAGCTTCCCAGTAGGAAACAGGAAGTAGATTTCCATATCTGAGAGTCAGTGGTGGGTTAAGGCAGAGGGTAGCCTGAGGGATGTGTTGCACTGTCACAGTTTCCTAAGTTCTTGGGAAGTCCTTACTTCAAATCCACTTTTGTTTCTCCTCTGCCTGTTTCTGTTCTGGTCTGAGCATTGTGTCCTGAGCCAGGTGCCACCTGTTTGTGTGGAAGAACCATGGTCAAGTACCCCTGCGTGAGGTCCATCAAGCTCGTGCTCAAGGGAAGGGAAGCTAAGAATAAGAAGAAAAGAACAAAGATAAGAAGAGGATAAAAACCAACTTGATGTTGGAATCTGGTGGATAGTATCCATCTTTGGTGAAAGTTCAAAAGCCATCGCCTTTGAAATGGATAAAAGAACCTGTATCCCTGCACTTGACAATGGGAGCACCACACAAGTTGCTGACGGTTCTTCAGAGCAGTTTACTGCCATCAAATTGTCTGATTCTGGAATACCCTTGAAATCTGGATATAGGAATTACCTTGGTATAAATTCAGATGGACTTGTTGTGGGTTGTTCAGATGCAATTGAACCAACAGAACAATGGGAACCAGTCCTCCAAGATGGAAAAATGGCTTTATCAGCTTCAGAGAGTTGCTTTGTTAGATGCAATGAAGCAGGAGATGTAGAAGCAAAAATTAAAAGAGCAGGAGAAGAAGAAATGATAAAGATTAGGCCCTGTGCTGAAAGGGAAACCAAGAAAAAAGATGGCATCCCAGAAGACAAAGGAAATATAAAACAGTATGAAATCAACTATGTAAAAAAATTTCAGGCCAGGTCCTGTAATCCCAGCACTTGGGAGGCTGAGGCAGGAGGATTTCAAGTTTAAAGTCAGCCTCACCCTGTCTCAAAATAAGAAATAAAAAGGGCTAAGGATGTGACTCAGTGGTTAAGAGCCCCTGGGTTCAATCCCCAGTACCAAAAAAAAAAAAAAAAAAAAAAAAATCAGTGCTTCCAAGACCACAAAATAAATATAAAGAAGACAATAGAATTCTTAAAAAAGACTCTGAAAGATGGATTTTTGTGTGAGACACTTCTGGACAGGAGAGACAGTTGAAAACTGAGTGGATACTGCAAATGACCAGGAGTGGTTTTTTTTTTCTTTTTCTTTCTCTTTTTTTTCTGAATGAAATATTCATTGGCGCCGGGCACAGTGGTACAGAAGCTTGGGAGGATGAGGCAGGAGGGTGGTGAGTTCAAAGCCAGCCTCAGGAAAAGCAAGGTGCTAGGCAACTTAATGAGACCCTGTCTCTAAATAAAATACAAAATAGGGCTGGGGTTGTGGCTCAGTGGTTGAGTGCCCCTGAGTTAATCCCCATACCACCCCATCCCCAAAAAAGAATTCATTGGCAATAAATAAACAGTTGATTTTTAAATTTTTATGGTTTTGATTAATTTTTCCAAAAATTTCTTTAATATAAAAGCAACTGTTAAGCATCATTTTAAAAAAATATTGATGTAAGACTGAGGTTGTAGCTCAGTGGTAGAGTACTGGCCTAGTCTGCATGAGGCCCTGGATTTGGTTCCCTGCAGTGAAAACAACAACAAAAACTAACACACACACAAATAAAATAAAAAACCAAAATGACAAGTAGAGATTTTGAAAAGAATGCTTTTTCCCTTGTGATGTGATTTCACAAA
This sequence comes from Glaucomys volans, assembly GCA_020662805.1. Classification (NCBI taxonomy): domain Eukaryota; kingdom Metazoa; phylum Chordata; class Mammalia; order Rodentia; family Sciuridae; genus Glaucomys; species Glaucomys volans. The sequence continues at coordinate 181,059 of JAJEJO010001926.1, forward strand.
ACTAGAATGGGGTATTTGTACAAGCAAAGGAACAGGTTAAAATAAACAGGTTTCTTTCAAAATAAAAATTAGCTCATTCAGCATTTTTAGAAGAAAGGTATAGTGTGATATTTGACTTCTAATTTTAGCTCTTGTTATGTTTGAAAGAAGAAGGGAGTAATATTATGGTGGGTTACACAAAGATCTCTTTCTCTTCTAACTTCATTTTGAGCTCACAGCTCTCCTGCATGGAAAATTGGTCAGCTCTGGCCCAAATCTCATTGGTAATCATTTTATTTTTCAAGCCAACAAAAGAGAGAGAATAAGATGCCTCCAGAAAAGACTCACTCTACTAAAAAAAAAAAAAAAAAAAAAAAGGAAAACATTTTATTATATGATAAAAAATGCTGAGACACACTCACAAGAACATTGAGCACATTGCTTAATATGCAAAGCCAGGAAGACAGTTTTCCCCCTAAGACGTGACAGTGTGTTAACCAGATTTCTAAAGCAAATGGATGAACCCATTGTGTCCTCCCCCTAAAGCTGTGTATCTAATCAGTGTAAAATCCTGCAGTCCGACTCTGAAGTCTTCCCAGACGGCCTGCCTCCCTGTTCCCTCTGCTGTTCTCCTTCAAGCCCTCCTCTCTCAGGGAACTAATGAAGCAGCTGCTTTGTCCTTTCCCTGCCACCTGTTGCTTTTCATAACAGGCTGTGGATCCTCCACGCTGTCACATCATTTCCGTCCTAAAAAAAAAAAAAACACCCCACGTGTGATCTTGTCACTTCCCGGCTTAATAGCCTCTGCTAAGGGCCTGTTACAGGGCCGACTCCTAGGCCTGTGACCAGAGCATTTGTACAGGGCCTGCACTTAGAAGGGTCCACACCTGGTTTAATACTCTGTTGTCACTGTCTTGAAATTCTTAATCACTTTTGAACAAGGAGCCCTGCATTTTTGTTTTTCAGTGGGTTCCACTAATTACGCAGCCAGTCATGCTTATCTTGGCACGTACAGCCTCCGCCCGCTTCCTTCCACAATGCCTTTTTCCCACTTCTCCCTGGGCACCACGTACACCATCCACAGGGGTTCTTTCTACCTGCTGTGCCTTTCCTCCAGTTTCTGCCTTTGCCTACTTCCCTGCATGGCTGATTCCTGCTTTCCCTCAAACATTCCACACTAACAGTACATCCTATTTAAAATCCCCCTCTGCAAGCAAGAGGGAGTTCCTTTCTCTTTAATGCTTTTTGTTCATGGTTATTAGAGCAGCAGCTGGGTTTACACATATCTCCTTCACCAAAATTTGAGGGTATTACTTATTGTCCTCAGAATGTGGGTACTGCTTAGAATGTGTTTCTTGAGTTTATTCAATCAAAATATTTATTGAGCTCCTATAAGGTACCAGGTATTGTTGGGCTATAAGTACATAGCAGTAAATAAGAAAAACAAAAACCAGACACAGACCCTTGTAAAACCTACAAGTTAGGGAGTGAAATATTTCACCTACTTCCAGATGCCTGGGCTCTTGAATAAGTGAATGAGCATATACTAAAGTTTTTCAGATTGTAGTTTAGGATGGGTAATTTGACTAGTTGTTTTGGTGGTAGAATGTTACAAGCTCTGGAATATAGGAATCTTGCAACTGGAGACTGTCTTAAGTTATTTTGTGACATTGAAGAAAAGGGTGGATGTCAGGATATATAAAGAACACAAAAAAACACCAAAAAAAACCAACAAGTAATCCAATCGCTAAATGGGGTAAGGAACTGAGCAGACACTAAACAGAAGAATAAATACAGTCAATTAATGAACATATGAAAAAATGTTCATCATCTCTTGCACTTAGAGAAATGCAAATCAAAACTACTCTTAAGATTTCATCTCACTCCAGTCAGAATGGCAGTTAGCAAGAATATAAGCAATAATAAGTGTTGGTGAAGATGTAGGGGAAAAGGGTACACTCATACATTGCTGGTGGGAATGAATGCAGATTGCTGCAACCAATATGGAAAGCAGTATGGAGATTCCTTTGAAAACTTGGAATGGAACCACCATTTGACCCACTTCTTGGTTTATACCCAAAACACTTAAAATCAGTATACTACAGTGATGCAGCCACATCAATGTTTATAGTAGCTCAATTCACAAAAGCTAAACTATGGAACCAACCTAGATACCCTTCAACGGATGAATGGATGAAGAAATTGTGGTACATCTACACAGTGAAATATTAGTCAGCCTTAAAGAAGAATGAAATGTGGCATTTCCAGGTAAATGTCATGCTAAGTGTAATAAACCAATCCCAAAAAACCAAAGGCCAAATAATTCTCTGATAGGCAGATGCTGATCCATAGAGGGTGGGTAGGGAAGAATGAAGGAACTTTGTATTATGCAGAGGAGAGTGAGGGTGGGGCAGTGAGGATGGGAAGGATGATGGTATGAGACAGACATTATCTCCCAATATACATGTATGATTACACTACTGATGTGACTCAGCACCATGTACAGCCAGAGGAATGAGAGGTTATGCTACATTTGTGTACAGTGTGTCAAAATGCACTCTACTGTCAAGTATAACTAATTAGAACAAATTAAAAAACATTAAAAAAAAAAAAAAGGGTAGATGTCAACAGGGTCCCGGGCTTCCTTCATCAAATCTAAGACACTATTGATCTTGGAACAATGATGTGGCTTATAACCATTAGTAAAGAAAACTTGCCAATTAAACTGACGTGCCATCAGTTGTAACACATCCTGATCTCAAAGATGAAAAGTGAATAAAAATATAACTCAGAAATTCAAGTCACAAGCAAGTTGAGTCAAAAAAATACTTGGGGGGCTGGGGCTGTGGTTCAGTGGTAGAGCACTTGTCTAGCATGTGTGAGGCACTGGGTTTGATCCTCAGCACCACATAAAATAAATAAAGGTATTGTGTCCATCTACAACTAAAAAAAATACTTGGATACTAAGAGCAAGGCTAAAAATAATACATCATGACACCAGTTCCATGGATGATACTGTAATAAATAAATTACTTTTAAAAATAGAGTTGGATATTCATGGCCAGCTTGGGAAAAAAGGCAGCTAATACAAAGAGGTAAGCATTAACAAGATGGTTAATACCTACAGCAGCCTGTGCTATCATGGAAAACCAACTGTGGCAAGCAGCCTATCATCACGTGTAGTCCTTATAAGAACTATGTAGGGTGGACGTTAATCTCTTGTGGTTTATAGGCTAAGAAATGGAATTCTTGTAAGGTCAAAGGTGGAGTGAAAGGCTCTCCACCAACACGCACAGTAGCTGGCATTCAAGTCCAGAGCTTCCAACTGCATCCCACCTCCTCCCAAGAAAGTCTGCTTCCATATTACTAGCAACACCATCTTGGAATCAAGTGTAGATTCTGAGTATTAGAAAGTTTTTGTTTTTCTCTTTTTCTCCTCTCAAAAAATTAAAATTCAAATGCTTCTATTGGCAGATCTTTTGTTTTCCAAGTACCAAAAATAAACATCTGAAATTTCAAGAGTGACTTATCCAAGAGGCCACAATCCTGAACTAAGTGTAGAACTCAGAGCTTTCAAAAGAATGCAACCTATTCATGTCCCATGAATAGAACAAATTCAAATGGTAGGAGATTTTTATTTATTGCAGGTGGTTGTTCTAGTTAAAGAGATTGTAATTAATAAAATATAATAACCTTGGCTTAAAATAAAGAAGTACTTGGTTTGGGATGGAGTCCTGATGAGCTGTGATTAACTTTTTGGTTTGACTGAAAGTGGGTCTCTTCATGTGAGATTAAAATTATCATGAATATTTTTCAAGGAGTGTAAAAAATGGACCATTATTTGAGTAGTGTCTCTGGTAATTATAATTAAGTAAACCTTTAAAAATGGAGTCAGATGAATTATTCCCTTCCAAGACACAATCATTTTTCCTTCAGAACCACAGAAGGCAGGCATTCTCTTGTGGGGAGTGTCTCACCCCAAGACATAGGGATGGAAGACTGGTAAAGCCTGGGGGTGGAGAGGTGGAGAAGAGAAAATGACAGGAAAAGGAAAGAAGTGGTGAGAATTTGTTTAGGGGACTTTGGTTCATTGTTTTCTCTCAGAGAGTACAAAAGCTTCATTGTGTCTTACATCTCAAAGTAACATAAACCACAATGATTTTATGTAAAAATGGAGAGGTTTTTTTTTTAAACATGCAAGATGTGTGTATAGTTATAAACCAAAGTTAATGAATTTGTGTTGAAGGAGCTGAAATTGAGAGCCCTGACTCCAGCTCTGTTTCCCTCAGAGCCTTTCCCTTCCCCTCCCTTTGGCAGAACTGGGGGTAGAGATAATGGCCTGTCCGTGACTCGGCCTCCACCTGCAGAGCCTCACCTCCTGTACTCTGAGCTCCTGCAGTACTTCATTCATGTCTCTCGGTTTATCTTGTGCTTTAAAGTGACTAGTCGTACCCTCTGTTATATCCTATATAGACATTTCTTAGCAACACATGGTTTCATTTCTAAGGGAGGAGTTCAGTAAGCTCCATGAAGGTGATTTTAATAAGCCAGCTGTATTGGCCTGGCTGTTTACTCATTCCTTAGCAGAGAGGCCTCTGGTTTATGCCAGGCATTGTGCTAGGTGCTGGGAATAGAAGAACAATAAAGAATGATCCCTGTTTGTTAGGAAATAGAGACTCTGCTTCATACAAGATGGTAAACTCCTGACAGGGTTACCTAGAAGGTCTCCAGGAATATCCCTGGAGAGTAAGTAGCTTTTCCTTGGAGGAAATGGGTCATTAAAAATTTGTCTACCCAGGCAAAGGTACCACTTGAATCTATAACAATGTTACATTATAGGAAAGGTGGGGAAGGGTGAGTGTAATAGGAAGTTTTTAATGATGAAACCTGAAACTTGGGAAAACTGGCTGTTTATTTGGAGCAGAGGTGGGGTAAAGGAGAATCAGTATATTCTTCTTGGTTTTTATTGTTAGAAAAATTTAAACAATACACAAATTTATGTAGATTAGACTTATTTTCTGGCATTCTTACAATATCCCCAGTCACTTAGGGGAGATATTTGAGGAAAGCTTTTCCAAAGTCTATGAATAGTCTCAGAGGAAGACTGTTAAATTTAAAAGGAGTTGCCAGTTTTGTGAGCAAAATGAAAAAAAAAAAAAAGACAGCCAGAACTAGAAGTGTGTTGGACAGGAGGCTATTCTGACTATGTTTATGACCTCAATTGGTTTGAACCTAAACCTGCTTTAGTTTTAATATTTAGGGGTGTTTCAGCAGCATCTTGAGACTTCTTGTGGGTGCAGGTCCTTCCCTGTCAACTGCAGACTCGCCCTTGAACTAATTCAGAATACGCTGAGTTGGAAAGAACAGTGTGGCTGGAAAAGTAGAATACCCATGTTTAGGGTGATGGAACGACTTGAGGCTCCACCACTGAGCTACATCCCCAGCCCAATGGGATTCTTTCTTTCCTGTCTTTTAGAAGTTGTAACTGCAGATTTTATCATCAGATGTTTATACAACATGTGAATATATAGAGCGCCTAGAAGGAATGCCACATTGTCATTCTGTACAAATTTATTTGAGGTGCTTAATGCAGACCCAATAAAAACACTTAAGCAGGTGAGAAAAAGCAGTAAAAGAAGAAAATGAAGGAGACT